>JAVYIG010001314.1:0-354986 GCA_035222895.1 Strongylocentrotus droebachiensis
GAAATAACCATCCGCTGATGATGCATGCCGGACAGGCGTATGTAAAATTACGTAATTGTAGCATATTCAAAATGACTTAATCAAATAGAATATTGCCTGCTGTAAATCTATTAAAAAGCAGATACTGTTTGACGTCGCACTCTTTCAGGTTTTGCGATCTGGTTGTATTTTTGTTGTGCCTTGATCACGTTGATTCTTTAAAAGGGATACAATGATCTGGGGTCCATCTTTGCTACAGTCCATTTTAAAGAGATGAGAAGGCCAAACTGGCTACCAGATAGAGCCGTGATGATCATATCAGATGGCACTTTGCAAAATACCAAATCGGTCACCAAAGGAAACTTATTCGGCTCATTCTGCTTTAATATCCAAATGCAATATCTAAGCGAGTTAAGGAGAGTACATGTATGTAGTAATCTTTATTATTTCAAGTCTCTACAATGCCAACACACCTCCCCATCCCCCCCCCCCCCCTCTCCCTTGGGGATCTGGAATTGCACTCTATTTACCAGCTTTTAAAATAAGTTTTGGCAGTCAGAAGCATGAACTGTCCAGACCCGCCCCCATTAAAACAAACATCATTCCAATCCCACCTGCAGTCCCCCCCCCCCCCCCCTCGACAAATGAAAACAGCGCTATTGACTACAGGACGAAGAGCTATCTTTACAGGCGTTTAAAAGATGTGACATCACAATGCTCTCCTGCAACCAAAGGTTGCGTTATCTGACAAGCGTTAATTAAATGTGACGACATAATGCTTTCCCGCGTCACAAGGCCCGCGCCCCTACTAATATGGGTCAATGCGTAAACTGTCCAAGCTTTGAAGATATGACTTCAAAATGATACCGGCGCGCGGCGCAAACTTTCATCCAATCAGCACGCAGTAATCAAGCAATCTCTGGACTCGCGTGACGTCATAATGCGTTACGCGCCGGTATGTTTACATTTCATGAAAATGTGTTGCTAATGCTTCATTCTTTATTGAACTCCCCTCGCATCCAGATGTCTGTACATCTTGCTTGCTTCACAATGCCAAATCAATCTATGAGAAGGCGTCGATTCTTTGGTCGATTCAGAAAGACAGTGACGAAAGGTTTTCGAAAATTATGCTGCTGCGTTCGAGGTAAATAAAAGAATGAGTTAGAGGGGATAGATGGCATTCTCAAATATAAAGATGCATTCTCAACCATAAGGGGGGGGGGGCGGCGGGTGGAATCGATGTTTAACGAAAGCTTGTAAGTATATACCCACTTAAACGAGATGGAGGTCTTGTCATTTCAAATCCAAGAAACGATGATTTTGTACGAAAACAAAAGAATGAGCGAAAAGCGATGTGCGGCTAACAGATTGACATTACTATATTCTCATTATTGTTAACAGCATCTACTGATGACGAACGTCCAGTCGCAGTGACAGTTGATGATATTGCATTGGTAAGTAAATCGCTTCGAACAATAACAATAGTCAAATCCTCTTCTAAAATTGTATCAATAATCAATGCCACGCCTAGTAGTGTATTTAATAGACAGAACAAACTGCAAATTTTCGGGGTGTTGATTCTAGACTAAAGTGGACTTTTGAGTTCCCATTGCTATTTTAACTGGAAATCAAGTGGTTCGTTCTCAAGCATAATTCAGCTCTTCACTCTCTTTCCCTTCTTTTATCTTGCAGTTCCACCTTGTTAGTGGAGCATCCAACTACGAAATTACTAAAGTTGAAGAGAATTGCAACATCGACACCAAACCCCAATTGGTCGTTCCTTCAGCCGTGTCTGATGATGACGGTTACGATGACGACAACTTGAGTTCAATCTCTGACTGGTCTTCGCTATTCGATGAGAGCGACGATGATGACGATATGTCGACTTTTACCACCGTCTCTGAACTATCGAACTTCACGTGGGATCTCTTCGAAGAGACCAACGTCAGCACAATGGACTTGTCGTTCTGCGCAGTGGATGACGACGGTGTTGATAATTATACCATCGCCCAAATGCTCCTCGAGCAGTTGCTTAACGAAATCGTATGATTTATTTGTCATTCCTGAATAAAGAAATAAAAAGTGACTTGAGAATGACAAAAGGCTCGTGTGTTCGTCCATTTATTCTCTTGAATTATTGTAGTCTCAAGTGTAAGAGAAGAATATTTTTTCACTCCTCTCCGATGAGAGGATAAATAAAACAAAAACAAAATCATGGTTCGACACAATGATAATCACGAAACACAATGACATTACGACGGTATTCAAAACCGAATATAGATTTGATTAGAAATAACCATCCGCTGATGATGCATGCCGGACAGGCGTATGTAAAATGACGTAATTGTAGCATATTCAAAATGACTTAATCAAATAGAATATTGCCTGCTGTAAATCTATTAAAAAGCAGATACTGTTTGGACGTCGCACTCTTTCAGGTTTTTTGCGATCTGGTTGTATTTTTGTTGTGCCTTGATCACGTTGATTCTTTTAAAAGGGATACAATGATCTGGGGTCCATCTTTGCTACAGTCCATTTTAAAGAGATGAGAAGGCCAAACTGGCTACCAGATAGAGCCGTGATGATCATATCAGATGGCGCTTTGCAAAATACCAAATCGGTCACCAAAGGAAACTTATTCGGCTCATTCTGCTTTAATATCCAAATGCAATATCTAAGCGAGTTAAGGAGAGTACATGTATGTAGTAATCTTTATTATTTCAAGTCTCTACAATGCCAACACACCTCCCCATCCCCCCCCCCCCCCCTCTCCCTTGGGGATCTGGAATTGCACTCTATTTACCAGCTTTTAAAATAAGTTTTGGCAGTCAGAAGCATGAACTGTCCAGACCCGCCCCCATTAAAACAAACATCATTCCAATCCCACCTGCAGTCCCCCCCCCCCCCCCTCGACAAATGAAAACAGCGCTATAGACTACAGGACGAAGAGCTATCTTTACAGGCGTTTAAAAGATGTGACATCACAATGCTCTCCTGCAACCAAAGGTTGCGTTATCTGACAAGCGTTAATTAAATGTGACGACATAATGCTTTCCGGCGTCAAAAGGCCCGCGCCCCTCTTAATATGGGTCAATGCGTAAACTGTCCAAGCTTTGAAGATGTGACTTCACAATGATACCCACGCGCGGCGCAAACTTTCATCCAATCAGCACGCAGTAACCAAGCAAACTCTGGACTCGCGTGACGTCATAATGCGTTACGCGCCGGTATGTTTACATTTTAATAAAATGTGTTGCTAGTGCTTCATTCTTTATTGAACTCCCCTCGCATCCAGATGTCTGTATATCTTGCTTGCTTCACAATGCCAAATCAATCTATGAGAAGGCGTCGATTCTTTGGTCGATTAAGAAAGACAGTGACCAAAGGTTTTCGAAAATTATGCTGCTGCGTTCGAGGTAAATAAACGAATAAGTTAGAGGGGATAGATGGCATTCTCAAATATAAAGATGCATTCTCAAAGAATAATGGGGGGGGGGGGTTGGAATCGGTGTTTAACGAAAGGTTGTATGTATATACCCACTTGAACGAGATTAATGTCTTGCAATTTCAAAACCCCAAAACGATGATTTTGTACGAAAACAAAAGAATGAGCGAAAAGCGATGTGTGGCTAAAAGACTCACATTACTATATTCTCATTATTGTTTACAGCATCTACTGATGACGAACGTCCAGTCGCAGTGACAGTTGATGATATTGCATTGGTAAGTAAATCGTGTCGAACAATAACAAAAGTCGAATCCTCTTCTAAAATTGTTCAATAATCAATGCCACGCCTATATACTAGTAATGTATTTAATAGACAGAATATATTGCAAGGGCCTTAACTTATATACTTCAACACAGAGATAATGCCCTTCTGGCTCTAAACAGATGAAATTGTACATCTTGGGGGTTTTGAATCCAGACCAGAGTAGACTTTTGAGTTCCCTTTGCTATTTTTACTGAAAATCAAGGGGTTCATTCTCAAGCATAATTCAGCTCTTCACTCTCTTTCCCTTCTTTTATCTTGCAGTTCCACCTTGTTAGTGGAGCATCCAACTACGAAATTACTAAGGTTGAAGAAAATTGCAACATCGACACCAAATCCCAATTGGCCATTCCTTCAGCCGTGTCTAATGATGACGGTTATGATGGCGACAGCTTGAGTTCAATCTCTGACTGGTCTTCGCTATATGATGAGAGCGACGATGATGACGATATGTCGAGTTTTACCACCGTATCCGAACTATCGAACTTCACGTGGGATCTCTTCGAAGAGACCAACGTCAGCACAACGGACTTGTCGTTCTGCGCAGTGGATGACGACAGCGTTGATAATTATACCATCGCCCAAATGCTCCTCGAGCAGTTGCTTAACGAAATCGTATGATTTGTTTGTCATTCCTGAATAAAGAGATAAAAAGTTTCTTGAGAATGACAAAAGGCTCGTGTGTTCGTCCATTTATTCTCTTGAATTATTGTAGTCTCAAGTGTAAGAGAAGAATGCCTTTACTCTCCTCTCCCGGTAAGAGAATAAACAAAACAAAAACAAAATCGTAGTTCGACACGATGATAATCACGAAACACAATGACATTACGACAGCATTCAAACCGAATATAGATATTGATGAGAAATAAACATCCGCTGATGATGCATGCCGGACAGGCGTATGTAAAATGACGTAATTGTAGCATATTTAAAATGACTTAATCAAATAGAATATTGCCTGCTGTAAATCTATTAAAAAGCAGATACTGTTTGGACGTCGCACTCTTTAGGATGTTGCGCTCTGGTTGTATTTTTGTTGTGCCTTGATCACGTTGATTTTTTTCTCCAAAGGGATTACATGATTTGCGGCCCATCTTTGCTACAGTGCACTTTAAAGAAGTGAGAAGGCCAAACCGGCTACCAGATCGCGCCATTATGATCTAATCAGATGGCGCTTTGCAAAAGACCAAATCGGTCACCAAAGGAAACCAATTCGGCTCATTCTGCTTTAATATCCAAATGCAATATCTAAGCGAGTTAAGGAGAGTACATGCATGTAGTAATCTTAATCATTTCGAATCTCTACAATGCCAACACAACCTCCCCCCCAACCCCCCCCCCCCCCCCGATGATCTGGAAATGCACTCTATTTAACAGCTTTGAAAATAGTTTTGGCAGTCAGAAGCATGAACTGTCCCAAACCGCACCAATAAAAACAAACATCGTTCGAGTCCCAACTGCAACCTCCCCCCCCCCCCCCCCCCTCGACAAATGAAAACAGCGCTATAGCCTACAGGACGAAGAGCTATCTTTACAGGCGTTTAAAAGATGTGACATCACAATGCTCTCCTGCACCCAAAGGTTACGTAAACTGACAAGCGTTAATTAGATGTGACGACATAATGCTTTCCCGCGTCAAAAGGCCCGCGCCTCTACTAATATGGGTCAATGCGTAAACTGTCCAAGCCTTGAAGATGTGACTTCACAATGATACCGCCGCGCGGCGCAAACTTTCATCCAATCAGCACGCAGTAATCAAGCAATCTCTGGACTCGCGTGACGTCATAATGCGTTACGCGCCGGTATGTTTACATTTCAAAAGAATGTGTTGCTAATGCTTCATTCTTTATTGAACTCCCCTCGCATCCAGATGTCTGTACATCTTGCTTGCTTCACAATGCCAAATCAATCTATGAGAAGGCGTCGATTCTTTGGTCGATTCAGAAAGACAGTGACGAAAGGTTTTCGAAAATTATGCTGCTGCGTTCGAGGTAAATAAAAGAATGAGTTAGAGGGGATAGATGGCATTCTCAAATATAAAGATGCATTCTCAACCATAAGGGGGGGGGGCGGCGGGTGGAATCGATGTTTAACGAAAGCTTGTAAGTATATACCCACTTAAACGAGATGGAGGTCTTGTCATTTCAAATCCAAGAAACGATGATTTTGTACGAAAACAAAAGAATGAGCGAAAAGCGATGTGCGGCTAACAGATTGACATTACTATATTCTCATTATTGTTAACAGCATCTACTGATGACGAACGTCCAGTCGCAGTGACAGTTGATGATATTGCATTGGTAAGTAAATCGCTTCGAACAATAACAATAGTCAAATCCTCTTCTAAAATTGTATCAATAATCAATGCCACGCCTAGTAGTGTATTTAATAGACAGAACAAACTGCAAATTTTCGGGGTGTTGATTCTAGACTAAAGTGGACTTTTGAGTTCCCATTGCTATTTTAACTGGAAATCAAGTGGTTCGTTCTCAAGCATAATTCAGCTCTTCACTCTCTTTCCCTTCTTTTATCTTGCAGTTCCACCTTGTTAGTGGAGCATCCAACTACGAAATTACTAAAGTTGAAGAGAATTGCAACATCGACACCAAACCCCAATTGGTCGTTCCTTCAGCCGTGTCTGATGATGACGGTTACGATGACGACAACTTGAGTTCAATCTCTGACTGGTCTTCGCTATTCGATGAGAGCGACGATGATGACGATATGTCGACTTTTACCACCGTCTCTGAACTATCGAACTTCACGTGGGATCTCTTCGAAGAGACCAACGTCAGCACAATGGACTTGTCGTTCTGCGCAGTGGATGACGACGGTGTTGATAATTATACCATCGCCCAAATGCTCCTCGAGCAGTTGCTTAACGAAATCGTATGATTTATTTGTCATTCCTGAATAAAGAAATAAAAAGTGACTTGAGAATGACAAAAGGCTCGTGTGTTCGTCCATTTATTCTCTTGAATTATTGTAGTCTCAAGTGTAAGAGAAGAATATTTTTTCACTCCTCTCCCGATGAGAGGATAAATAAAACAAAAACAAAATCATGGTTCGACACAATGATAATCACGAAACACAATGACATTACGACGGTATTCAAACCGAATATAGATTTTGATTAGAAATAACCATCCGCTGATGATGCATGCCGGACAGGCGTATGTAAAATGACGTAATTGTAGCATATTCAAAATGACTTAATCAAATAGAATATTGCCTGCTGTAAATCTATTAAAAAGCAGATACTGTTTGGACGTCGCACTCTTTCAGGTTTTGCGATCTGGTTGTATTTTTGTTGTGCCTTGATCACGTTGATTCTTTTAAAAGGGATACAATGATCTGGGGTCCATCTTTGCTACAGTCCATTTTAAAGAGATGAGAAGGCCAAACTGGCTACCAGATAGAGCCGTGATGATCATATCAGATGGCGCTTTGCAAAATACCAAATCGGTCACCAAAGGAAACTTATTCGGCTCATTCTGCTTTAATATCCAAATGCAATATCTAAGCGAGTTAAGGAGAGTACATGTATGTAGTAATCTTTATTATTTCAAGTCTCTACAATGCCAACACACCTCCCCATCCCCCCCCCCCCCTCTCCCTTGGGGATCTGGAATTGCACTCTATTTACCAGCTTTTAAAATAAGTGTTGGCAGTCAGAAGCATGAACTGTCCAGACCCGCCCCCATTAAAACAAACATCATTCCAATCCCACCTGCAGTCCCCCCCCCCCCCTCGACAAATGAAAACAGCGCTATAGACTACAGGACGAAGAGCTATCTTTACAGGCGTTTAAAAGATGTGACATCACAATGCTCTCCTGCAACCAAAGGTTGCGTTATCTGACAAGCGTTAATTAAATGTGACGACATAATGCTTTCCGGCGTCAAAAGGCCCGCGCCCCTCTTAATATGGGTCAATGCGTAAACTGTCCAAGCTTTGAAGATGTGACTTCACAATGATACCCACGCGCGGCGCAAACTTTCATCCAATCAGCACGCAGTAACCAAGCAAACTCTGGACTCGCGTGACGTCATAATGCGTTACGCGCCGGTATGTTTACATTTTAAGAAAATGTGTTGCTAGTGCTTCATTCTTTATTGAACTCCCCTCGCATCCAGATGTCTGTATATCTTGCTTGCTTCACAATGCCAAATCAATCTATGAGAAGGCGTCGATTCTTTGGTCGATTAAGAAAGACAGTGACCAAAGGTTTTCGAAAATTATGCTGCTGCGTTCGAGGTAAATAAACGAATAAGTTAGAGGGGATAGATGGCATTCTCAAATATAAAGATGCATTCTCAAAGAATAATGGGGGGGGGGGGGGGTTGGAATCGGTGTTTAACGAAAGGTTGTATGTATATACCCACTTGAACGAGATTAATGTCTTGCAATTTCAAAACCCCAAAACGATGATTTTGTACGAAAACAAAAGAATGAGCGAAAAGCGATGTGTGGCTAAAAGACTCACATTACTATATTCTCATTATTGTTTACAGCATCTACTGATGACGAACGTCCAGTCGCAGTGACAGTTGATGATATTGCATTGGTAAGTAAATCGTGTCGAACAATAACAAAAGTCGAATCCTCTTCTAAAATTGTTCAATAATCAATGCCACGCCTATATACTAGTAATGTATTTAATAGACAGAATATATTGCAAGGGCCTTAACTTATATACTTCAACACAGAGATAATGCCCTTCTGGCTCTAAACAGATGAAATTGTACATCTTGGGGGTTTTGAATCCAGACCAGAGTAGACTTTTGAGTTCCCTTTGCTATTTTTACTGAAAATCAAGGGGTTCATTCTCAAGCATAATTCAGCTCTTCACTCTCTTTCCCTTCTTTTATCTTGCAGTTCCACCTTGTTAGTGGAGCATCCAACTACGAAATTACTAAGGTTGAAGAAAATTGCAACATCGACACCAAATCCCAATTGGCCATTCCTTCAGCCGTGTCTAATGATGACGGTTATGATGGCGACAGCTTGAGTTCAATCTCTGACTGGTCTTCGCTATATGATGAGAGCGACGATGATGACGATATGTCGAGTTTTAACCACCGTATCCGAACTATCGAACTTCACGTGGGATCTCTTCGAAGAGACCAACGTCAGCACAACGGACTTGTCGTTCTGCGCAGTGGATGACGACAGCGTTGATAATTATACCATCGCCCAAATGCTCCTCGAGCAGTTGCTTAACGAAATCGTATGATTTATTTGTCATTCCTGAATAAAGAAATAAAAAGTGACTTGAGAATGACAAAAGGCTCGTGTGTTCGTCCATTTATTCTCTTGAATTATTGTAGTCTCAAGTGTAAGAGAAGAATATTTTTTCACTCCTCTCCCGATGAGAGGATAAATAAAACAAAAACAAAATCATGGTTCGACACAATGATAATCACGAAACACAATGACATTACGACGGTATTCAAACCGAATATAGATTTTGATTAGAAATAACCATCCGCTGATGATGCATGCCGGACAGGCGTATGTAAAATGACGTAATTGTAGCATATTCAAAATGACTTAATCAAATAGAATATTGCCTGCTGTAAATCTATTAAAAAGCAGATACTGTTTGGACGTCGCACTCTTTCAGGTTTTTTGCGATCTGGTTGTATTTTTGTTGTGCCTTGATCACGTTGATTTTTTTAAAAGGGATACAATGATCTTGGGTCCATCTTTGCTACAGTCCATTTTAAAGAGGTGAGAAGGCCAAACTGGCTACCAGATAGAGCCGTGATGATCATATCAGATGGCGCTTTGCAAAATACCAAATCGGTCACCAAAGGAAACTTATTCGGCTCATTCTGCTTTAATATCCAAATGCAATATCTAAGCGAGTTAAGGAGAGTACATGTATGTAGTAATCTTTATTATTTCAAGTCTCTACAATGCCAACACACCTCCCCATCCCCCCCCCCCCCCCTCACCCTTGGGGATCTGGAATTGCACTCTATTTACCAGCTTTTAAAATAAGTTTTGGCAGTCAGAAGCATGAACTGTCCAGACCCGCCCCCATTAAAACAAACATCATTCCAATCCCACCTGCAGTCCCCCCCCCCCCCCTCGACAAATGAAAACAGCGCTATAGACTACAGGACGAAGAGCTATCTTTACAGGCGTTTAAAAGATGTGACATCACAATGCTCTCCTGCAACCAAAGGTTGCGTTATCTGACAAGCGTTAATTAAATGTGACGACATAATGCTTTCCCGCGTCACAAGGCCCGCGCCCCTACTAATATGGGTCAATGCGTAAACTGTCCAAGCTTTGAAGATATGACTTCAAAATGATACCGGCGCGCGGCGCAAACTTTCATCCAATCAGCACGCAGTAATCAAGCAATCTCTGGACTCGCGTGACGTCATAATGCGTTACGCGCCGGTATGTTTACATTTCAAGAAAATGTGTTGCTAATGCTTCATTCTTTATTGAACTCCCCTCGCATCCAGATGTCTGTACATCTTGCTTGCTTCACAATGCCAAATCAATCTATGAGAAGGCGTCGATTCTTTGGTCGATTCAGAAAGACAGTGACGAAAGGTTTTCGAAAATTATGCTGCTGCGTTCGAGGTAAATAAACGAATAAGTTAGAGGGGATAGATGGCATTCTCAAATATAAAGATGCATTCTCAAAGAATAATGGGGGGGGGGGGGGGTTGGAATCGGTGTTTAACGAAAGGTTGTATGTATATACCCACTTGAACGAGATTAATGTCTTGCAATGAGTTAGAGGGGATAGATGGCATTCTCAAATATAAAGATGCATTCTCAACCATAAGGGGGGGGGGGGGGCGGCGGGTGGAATCGATGTTTAACGAAAGCTTGTAAGTATATACCCACTTAAACGAGATGGAGGTCTTGTCATTTCAAATCCAAGAAACGATGATTTTGTACGAAAACAAAAGAATGAGCGAAAAGCGATGTGTGGCTAAAAGACTCACATTACTATATTCTCATTATTGTTTACAGCATCTACTGATGACGAACGTCCAGTCGCAGTGACAGTTGATGATATTGCATTGGTAAGTAAATCGTGTCGAACAATAACAAAAGTCGAATCCTCTTCTAAAATTGTTCAATAATCAATGCCACGCCTATATACTAGTAATGTATTTAATAGACAGAATATATTGCAAGGGCCTTAACTTATATACTTCAACACAGAGATAATGCCCTTCTGGCTCTAAACAGATGAAATTGTACATCTTGGGGTTTTGAATCCAGACCAGAGTAGACTTTTGAGTTCCCTTTGCTATTTTTACTGAAAATCAAGGGGTTCATTCTCAAGCATAATTCAGCTCTTCACTCTCTTTCCCTTCTTTTATCTTGCAGTTCCACCTTGTTAGTGGAGCATCCAACTACGAAATTACTAAGGTTGAAGAAAATTGCAACATCGACACCAAATCCCAATTGGCCATTCCTTCAGCCGTGTCTAATGATGACGGTTATGATGGCGACAGCTTGAGTTCAATCTCTGACTGGTCTTCGCTATATGATGAGAGCGACGATGATGACGATATGTCGAGTTTTACCACCGTATCCGAACTATCGAACTTCACGTGGGATCTCTTCGAAGAGACCAACGTCAGCACAACGGACTTGTCGTTCTGCGCAGTGGATGACGACAGCGTTGATAATTATACCATCGCCCAAATGCTCCTCGAGCAGTTGCTTAACGAAATCGTATGATTTGTTTGTCATTCCTGAATAAAGAGATAAAAAGTTTCTTGAGAATGACAAAAGGCTCGTGTGTTCGTCCATTTATTCTCTTGAATTATTGTAGTCTCAAGTGTAAGAGAAGAATGCCTTTACTCTCCTCTCCCGGTAAGAGAATAAACAAAACAAAAACAAAATCGTAGTTCGACACGATGATAATCACGAAACACAATGACATTACGACAGCATTCAAACCGAATATAGATATTGATGAGAAATAAACATCCGCTGATGATGCATGCCGGACAGGCGTATGTAAAATGACGTAATTGTAGCATATTTAAAATGACTTAATCAAATAGAATATTGCCTGCTGTAAATCTATTAAAAAGCAGATACTGTTTGGACGTCGCACTCTTTAGGATGTTGCGCTCTGGTTGTATTTTTGTTGTGCCTTGATCACGTTGATTTTTTTCTCCAAAGGGATTACATGATTTGCGGCCCATCTTTGCTACAGTGCACTTTAAAGAAGTGAGAAGGCCAAACCGGCTACCAGATCGCGCCATTATGATCTAATCAGATGGCGCTTTGCAAAAGACCAAATCGGTCACCAAAGGAAACCAATTCGGCTCATTCTGCTTTAATATCCAAATGCAATATCTAAGCGAGTTAAGGAGAGTACATGCATGTAGTAATCTTAATCATTTCGAATCTCTACAATGCCAACACAACCTCCCCCCCAACCCCCCCCCCCCCCCGATGATCTGGAAATGCACTCTATTTAACAGCTTTGAAAATAGTTTTGGCAGTCAGAAGCATGAACTGTCCCAAACCACCCCAATAAAAACAAACATCGTTCGAGTCCCAACTGCAACCTCCCCCCCCCCCCCCCCTCGACAAATGAAAACAGCGCTATAGCCTACAGGACGAAGAGCTATCTTTACAGGCGTTTAAAAGATGTGACATCACAATGCTCTCCTGCACCCAAAGGTTACGTAAACTGACAAGCGTTAATTAGATGTGACGACATAATGCTTTCCCGCGTCAAAAGGCCCGCGCCTCTACTAATATGGGTCAATGCGTAAACTGTCCAAGCCTTGAAGATGTGACTTCACAATGATACCGCCGCGCGGCGCAAACTTTCATCCAATCAGCACGCAGTAACCAAGCAATCTCTGGACTCGCGTGACGTCATAATGCGTTACGCGCCGGTATGTTTACATTTCAAAAGAATGTGTTGCTAATGCTTCATTCTTTATTGAACTCCCCTCGCATCCAGATGTCTGTATATCTTGCTTGCTTCACAATGCCATATCAATCTTTGAGAAGGCGTCGATTCTTTGGTCGATTAAGAAAGACGGTGTCCAAAGTTTTTCGAAAATTATGCTGCTGCGATCGAGGTAAATAAATGAATGAGTTAGAGGGGATAGATGGTATTCTCAAATATAAAGATGCATTCTCAACGAATAATGGGGAGGGGGAGGGGCGGCGGGTGGAATCGGTGTTTAACGAAAGCTTGTATTTATATACCCATTTAAACGAGATGGAGGTCTTGCCCTTTCAAAACCAAGAAATGATGATTTTGTACAAAAACAAAAGAATGAGCGAAAAGCGATGTGTGGCTAAAAGATTGACGTTACTTTATTCTCATTATTGTTTACAGCATCTACTAATGACGGACGTCCAGTCGCAGTGACAGTTGATGATATTGCATTGGTAAGTAAATCGTGTCGAACAATAACAAAAGTCGAATCCTCTTCTAAAAAATGTTCAATAATCAATGCAACGTCTATAGTACTAGCAGTGTATTTAATTGACAGAATATAGTGCAAGGGCCTTAACTCATATACTTCAACACAGAGATATCGTCCTTCTGGCTCTAAACCGCAGACGAAATTGTACATTTTGGCGGTGTTGATTACAGACCAGAGTGGACTTTTAAGTTCCCTTTGCTATTTTTACTGGAAATCAAGTGGTTCATTCTCAAGCATAATTCAGCTCTTCACTCTCTTTCCCTTCTATTATCTTGCAGTTCCACCTTGTTAGTGGAGCATCCAACTACGAAATCACTAAAGTTGAAGAAAATTGCAACATCGACACCAAACTCCAATTGGCCGTTCCTTCAGCCGTGTCTAATGATGACGGTTATGATGACGACAGCTTGAGTTCTATCTCTGACTGGTCTTCGCTATACGATGAGAGCGACGATGATGACGATATGTCGAGTTTTACCACCGTATCCGAACTATCGAACTTCACGTGGGATCTCTTCGAAGAGACCAACGTCAGCACAACGGACTTGTTGTTCTGCGCAGCGGATGCCGACGGCGTTGATAATTATACCATCGCCCAAATGCTCCTCGATCAGTTGCTTAACGAAATCGTATGATTTGTTTGTCATTCCTGAATAAAGAAATAAAAAGTAACTTGAGAATGACAAAAGGCTCGTGTGTTCGTCCATTTATTCTCTTGAATTATAGTAGCCTCAAGTGTAAGAGAAGAATGCTTTTACTCTTCTCTCCCGATGAGAGAATACACAAAACAAAAACAAAATCATAGATCGACACGATGGTAATCACGAAACACAATGACATTACGACGGCATTCAAACCGAATATAGATATTGATGAGAAATAACCATCCGCTGATGATGCATGCCGGACAGGCGTATGTAAAATGACGTAATTGTAGCATATTCAAAATGACTTAATCAAATAGAATATTGCCTGCTGTAAATCTATTAAAAAGCAGATACTGTTTGGACGTCGCACTCTTTCAGGTTTTTGCGATCTGGTTGTATTTTTGTTGTGCCTTGATCACGTTGATTTTTTTAAAAGGGATACAATGATCTGGGGTCCATCTTTGCTACAGTCCATTTTAAAGAGGTGAGAAGGCCAAACTGGCTACCAGATAGAGCCGTGATGATCATATCAGATGGCGCTTTGCAAAATACCAAATCGGTCACCAAAGGAAACTTATTCGGCTCATTCTGCTTTAATATCCAAATGCAATATCTAAGCGAGTTAAGGAGAGTACATGTATGTAGTAATCTTTATTATTTCAAGTCTCTACAATGCCAACACACCTCCCCATCCCCCCCCCCCCTCCCTGGGGATCTGGAATTGCACTCTATTTACCAGCTTTTAAAATAAGTTTTGGCAGTCAGAAGCATGAACTGTCCAGACCCGCCCCCATTAAATCAAAAACATCATTCCAATCCCACCTGCAGTCCCCCCCCCCCCCTCGACAAATGAAAACAGCGCTATAGCCTACAGGACGAAGAGCTATCTTTACAGGCGTTTAAAAGATGTGACATCACAATGCTCTCCTGCAACCAAAGGTTGCGTTATCTGACAAGCGTTAATTAAATGTGACGACATAATGCTTTCCGGCGTCAAAAGGCCCGCGCCCCTCTTAATATGGGTCAATGCGTAAACTGTCCAAGCTTTGAAGATGTGACTTCACAATGATACCCACGCGCGGCGCAAAACTTTCATCCAATCAGCACGCAGTAACCAAGCAAACTCTGGACTCGCGTGACGTCATAATGCGTTACGCGCCGGTATGTTTACATTTAAGAAAATGTGTTGCTAGTGCTTCATTCTTTATTGAACTCCCCTCGCATCCAGATGTCTGTATATCTTGCTTGCTTCACAATGCCAAATCAATCTATGAGAAGGCGTCGATTCTTTGGTCGATTAAGAAAGACAGTGACCAAAGGTTTTCGAAAATTATGCTGCTGCGTTCGAGGTAAATAAACGAATAAGTAAGAGGGGATAGATGGCATTCTCAAATATAAAGATGCATTCTCAAAGAATAATGGGGGGGGGGGGGGGGGGGGGTTGGAATCGGTGTTTAAACGAAAGGTTGTATGTATATACCCACTTAAACGAGATGAATGTCTTGCAATTTCAAAACCCCAAAACGATGATTTTGTACGAAAACAAAAGAATGAGCGAAAAGCGATGTGTGGCTAAAGACTCACATTACTATATTCTCATTATTGTTTACAGCATCTACTGATGACGAACGTCCAGTCGCAGTGACAGTTGATGATATTGCATTGGTAAGTAAATCGTGTCGAACAATAACAAAAGTCGAATCCTCTTCTAAAATTGTTCAATAATCAATGCCACGCCTATATACTAGTAATGTATTTAATAGACAGAATATATTGCAAGGGCCTTAACTTATATACTTCAACACAGAGATAATGCCCTTCTGGCTCTAAACAGATGAAATTGTACATCTTGGGGGTTTTGAATCCAGACCAGAGTAGACTTTTGAGTTCCCTTTGCTATTTTTACTGAAAATCAAGGGGTTCATTCTCAAGCATAATTCAGCTCTTCACTCTCTTTCCCTTCTTTTATCTTGCAGTTCCACCTTGTTAGTGGAGCATCCAACTACGAAATTACTAAGGTTGAAGAAAATTGCAACATCGACACCAAATCCTAATTGGCCATTCCTTCAGCCGTGTCTAATGATGACGGTTATGATGGCGACAGCTTGAGTTCAATCTCTGACTTGTCTTCGCTATATGATGAGAGCGACGATGATGACGATATGTCGAGTTTTACCACCGTATCCGAACTATCGAACTTCACGTGGGATCTCTTCGAAGAGACCAACGTCAGCACAACGGACTTGTCGTTCTGCGCAGTGGATGACGACAGCGTTGATAATTATACCATCGCCCAAATGCTCCTCGATCAGTTGCTTAACGAAATCGTATGATTTGTTTGTCATTCCTGAATAAAGAAATAAAAAGTAACTTGAGAATGACAAAAGGCTCGTGTGTTCGTCCATTTATTCTCTTGAATTATAGTAGCCTCAAGTGTAAGAGAAGAATGCTTTTACTCTTCTCTCCCGATGAGAGAATACACAAAACAAAAACAAAATCATAGATCGACACGATGGTAATCACGAAACACAATGACATTACGACGGCATTCAAACCGAATATAGATATTGATGAGAAATAACCATCCGCTGATGATGCATGCCGGACAGGCGTATGTAAAATGACGTAATTGTAGCATATTCAAAATGACTTAATCAAATAGAATATTGCCTGCTGTAAATCTATTAAAAAGCAGATACTGTTTGGACGTCGCACTCTTTCAGGTTTTTGCGATCTGGTTGTATTTTTGTTGTGCCTTGATCACGTTGATTTTTTTAAAAGGGATACAATGATCTGGGGTCCATCTTTGCTACAGTCCATTTTAAAGAGGTGAGAAGGCCAAACTGGCTACCAGATAGAGCCGTGATGATCATATCAGATGGCGCTTTGCAAAATACCAAATCGGTCACCAAAGGAAACTTATTCGGCTCATTCTGCTTTAATATCCAAATGCAATATCTAAGCGAGTTAAGGAGAGTACATGTATGTAGTAATCTTTATTATTTCAAGTCTCTACAATGCCAACACACCTCCCCATCCCCCCCCCCCCCTCCCTGGGGATCTGGAATTGCACTCTATTTACCAGCTTTTAAAATAAGTTTTGGCAGTCAGAAGCATGAACTGTCCAGACCCGCCCCCATTAAATCAAAAACATCATTCCAATCCCACCTGCAGTCCCCCCCCCCCTCGACAAATGAAAACAGCGCTATAGCCTACAGGACGAAGAGCTATCTTTACAGGCGTTTAAAAGATGTGACATCACAATGCTCTCCTGCAACCAAAGGTTGCGTTATCTGACAAGCGTTAATTAAATGTGACGACATAATGCTTTCCGGCGTCAAAAGGCCCGCGCCCCTCTTAATATGGGTCAATGCGTAAACTGTCCAAGCTTTGAAGATGTGACTTACAATGATACCCACGCGCGGCGCAAACTTTCATCCAATCAGCACGCAGTAACCAAGCAAACTCTGGACTCGCGTGACGTCATAATGCGTTACGCGCCGGTATGTTTACATTTTAAGAAAATGTGTTGCTAGTGCTTCATTCTTTATTGAACTCCCCTCGCATCCAGATGTCTGTATATCTTGCTTGCTTCACAATGCCAAATCAATCTATGAGAAGGCGTCGATTCTTTGGTCGATTAAGAAAGACAGTGACCAAAGGTTTTCGAAAATTATGCTGCTGCGTTCGAGGTAAATAAACGAATAAGTTAGAGGGGATAGATGGCATTCTCAAATATAAAGATGCATTCTCAAAGAATAATGGGGGGGGGGGTTGGAATCGGTGTTTAACGAAAGGTTGTATGTATATACCCACTTGAACGAGATTAATGTCTTGCAATTTCAAAACCCCAAAACGATGATTTTGTACGAAAACAAAAGAATGAGCGAAAAGCGATGTGTGGCTAAAAGACTCACATTACTATATTCTCATTATTGTTTACAGCATCTACTGATGACGAACGTCCAGTCGCAGTGACAGTTGATGATATTGCATTGGTAAGTAAATCGTGTCGAACAATAACAAAAGTCGAATCCTCTTCTAAAATTGTTCAATAATCAATGCCACGCCTATATACTAGTAATGTATTTAATAGACAGAATATATTGCAAGGGCCTTAACTTATATACTTCAACACAGAGATAATGCCCTTCTGGCTCTAAACAGATGAAATTGTACATCTTGGGGGTTTTGAATCCAGACCAGAGTAGACTTTTGAGTTCCCTTTGCTATTTTTACTGAAAATCAAGGGGTTCATTCTCAAGCATAATTCAGCTCTTCACTCTCTTTCCCTTCTTTTATCTTGCAGTTCCACCTTGTTAGTGGAGCATCCAACTACGAAATTACTAAGGTTGAAGAAAATTGCAACATCGACACCAAATCCCAATTGGCCATTCCTTCAGCCGTGTCTAATGATGACGGTTATGATGGCGACAGCTTGAGTTCAATCTCTGACTGGTCTTCGCTATATGATGAGAGCGACGATGATGACGATATGTCGAGTTTTACCACCGTATCCGAACTATCGAACTTCACGTGGGATCTCTTCGAAGAGACCAACGTCAGCACAACGGACTTGTCGTTCTGCGCAGTGGATGACGACAGCGTTGATAATTATACCATCGCCCAAATGCTCCTCGAGCAGTTGCTTAACGAAATCGTATGATTTGTTTGTCATTCCTGAATAAAGAGATAAAAAGTTTCTTGAGAATGACAAAAGGCTCGTGTGTTCGTCCATTTATTCTCTTGAATTATTGTAGTCTCAAGTGTAAGAGAAGAATGCCTTTACTCTCCTCTCCCGGTAAGAGAATAAACAAAACAAAAACAAAATCGTAGTTCGACACGATGATAATCACGAAACACAATGACATTACGACAGCATTCAAACCGAATATAGATATTGATGAGAAATAAACATCCGCTGATGATGCATGCCGGACAGGCGTATGTAAAATGACGTAATTGTAGCATATTTAAAATGACTTAATCAAATAGAATATTGCCTGCTGTAAATCTATTAAAAAGCAGATACTGTTTGGACGTCGCACTCTTTAGGATGTTGCGCTCTGGTTGTATTTTTGTTGTGCCTTGATCACGTTGATTTTTTTCTCCAAAGGGATTACATGATTTGCGGCCCATCTTTGCTACAGTGCACTTTAAAGAAGTGAGAAGGCCAAACCGGCTACCAGATCGCGCCATTATGATCTAATCAGATGGCGCTTTGCAAAAGACCAAATCGGTCACCAAAGGAAACCAATTCGGCTCATTCTGCTTTAATATCCAAATGCAATATCTAAGCGAGTTAAGGAGAGTACATGCATGTAGTAATCTTAATCATTTCGAATCTCTACAATGCCAACACAACCTCCCCCCCAACCCCCCCCCCCCCCCCGATGATCTGGAAATGCACTCTATTTAACAGCTTTGAAAATAGTTTTGGCAGTCAGAAGCATGAACTGTCCCAAACCACCCCAATAAAAACAAACATCGTTCGAGTCCCAACTGCAACCTCCCCCCCCCCCCCCCCTCGACAAATGAAAACAGCGCTATAGCCTACAGGACGAAGAGCTATCTTTACAGGCGTTTAAAAGATGTGACATCACAATGCTCTCCTGCACCCAAAGGTTACGTAAACTGACAAGCGTTAATTAGATGTGACGACATAATGCTTTCCCGCGTCAAAAGGCCCGCACCTCTACTAATATGGGTCAATGCGTAAACTGTCCAAGCCTTGAAGATGTGACTTCACAATGATACCGCCGCGCGGCGCAAACTTTCATCCAATCAGCACGCAGTAACCAAGCAATCTCTGGACTCGCGTGACGTCATAATGCGTTACGCGCCGGTATGTTTACATTTCAAAAGAATGTGTTGCTAATGCTTCATTCTTTATTGAACTCCCCTCGCATCCAGATGTCTGTATATCTTGCTTGCTTCACAATGCCATATCAATCTTTGAGAAGGCGTCGATTCTTTGGTCGATTAAGAAAGACGGTGTCCAAAGGTTTTCGAAAATTATGCTGCTGCGATCGAGGTAAATAAATGAATGAGTTAGAGGGGATAGATGGTATTCTCAAATATAAAGATGCATTCTCAACGAATAATGGGGAGGGGGAGGGGCGGCGGGTGGAATCGGTGTTTAACGAAAGCTTGTATTTATATACCCATTTAAACGAGATGGAGGTCTTGCCCTTTCAAAACCAAGAAATGATGATTTTGTACAAAAACAAAAGAATGAGCGAAAAGCGATGTGTGGCTAAAAGATTGACGTTACTTTATTCTCATTATTGTTTACAGCATCTACTGTTGACGGACGTCCAGTCGCAGTGACAGTTGATGATATTGCATTGGTAAGTAAATCGTGTCGAACAATAACAAAAGTCGAATCCTCTTCTAAAAAATGTTCAATAATCAATGCAACGTCTATAGTACTAGCAGTGTATTTAATTGACAGAATATAGTGCAAGGGCCTTAACTCATATACTTCAACACAGAGATATCGTCCTTCTGGCTCTAAACCGCAGACGAAATTGTACATTTTGGCGGTGTTGATTACAGACCAGAGTGGACTTTTAAGTTCCCTTTGCTATTTTTACTGGAAATCAAGTGGTTCATTCTCAAGCATAATTCAGCTCTTCACCCTCTTTCTCTTCTTTTATCTTGCAGTTCCACCTTGTTAGTGGAGCATCCAACTACGAAATTACTAAAGTTGAAGAAAATTGCAACATCGACACCAAACCCCAAATGGCCGTTCCTTCAGCCGTGTCTAATGATGACGGTTATGATGACGACAGCTTGAGTTCTATCTCTGACTGGTCTTCGCTATACGATGAGAGCGACGATGATGACGATATGTCGAGTTTTACCACCGTATCCGAACTATCGAACTTCACGTGGGATCTCTTCGAAGAGACCAACGTCAGCACAACGGACTTGTCGTTCTGCGCAGTGGATGATGACGGCGTTGATAATTATACCATCGCCCAAATGCTCCTCGAGCAGTTGCTTTACGAAATAGTTTGATTTGTTTGTCATTCCTGAATAAAGAAATAAAAGTGACTTGAGAATGACAAAAGGCTCGTGTGTTCGTCCATTTATTCTCTTGAATTATTGTAGTCTCAAGTGTAAGAGAATAATGCTTTTACTCTTCTCTCCCGATGGGAGAATAAACAAAACAAAAACAAAATCATAGTTCAACACGATGATAATCAAGAAACACAATGACATTACGATGGTATTCAAACCGAATATAGATATTGATGAGAAATAACCATCCGCTGATGATGCATGCCGGACAGGCGTATGTAAAATGACGTGATTGTAGCATATTTAAAAAGACTTAATCAAATAGAATATTGCCTGCTGTAAATCTATTAAAAAGCAGATACTGTTTGGACGTTGCACTCTTTAAGATGATGCGCTCTGGTTGTATTTTTGTTGTGCCTTGATCACGTTGATTTTTTTTCAAAGGGATTACATGATCTGCGGCCCATATTTGCTACAGTGCACTTTAAAGAAGTGAGAAGGCCAAACTGGCTACCAGATCGCGCCATTATGATCTAATCAGATGGCGCTTTGCAAAAGACCAAATCGGTCACCAAAGGAAACCAATTCGGCTCATTCTGCTTTAATATCCAAATGCAATATCTAAGCGAGTTAAGGAGAGTACATGTATGTAGTAATCTTTATTATTTCAAGTCTCTACAATGCCAACACACCTCCCCATCCCCCCCCCCCCCCCCCCCTGGAGATCTGGAATTGCACTCTATTTACCAGCTATTAAAATAAGTTTTGGCAGTCAGAAGCATGAACTGTCCAGACCCGCCTCCATTAAAACAAACATCATTCCAATCCCACCTGCAGTCACCCCCCCCCCCTCGACAAATGAAAACAGCGCTATAGCCTACAGGACGAAGAGCTATCTTTACAGGCGTTTAAAAGATGTGTCATCACAATGCTCTCCTGCACCCAAAGGTTGCGTTATCTGACAAGCGTTAATTAAATGTGACGACATAATGCTTTCCCGCGTCACAAGGCCCGCGCCCCTACTAATATGGGTCAATGCGTAAACTGTCCAAGCTTTGAAGATGTGACTTCACAATGATACATGCCGGACAGGCGTATGTAAAATGACGTAATTGTAGCATATTCAAAATGACTTAATCAAATAGAATATTGCCTGCTGTAAATCTATTAAAAAGCAGATACTGTTTGGACGTCGCACTCTTTCAGGTTTTTGCGATCTGGTTGTATTTTTGTTGTGCCTTGATCACGTTGATTTTTTTCAAAGGGATACAATGATCTGCGGTCCATCTTTGCTACAGTCCATTTTAAAGAGGTGAGAAGGCCAAACTGGCTACCAGATAGAGCCGTGATGATCATATCAGATGGCGCTTTGCAAAATACCAAATCGGTCACCAGAGGAAACTTATTCGGCTCATTCTGCTTTAATATCCAAATGCAATATCTAAGCGAGTTAAGGAGAGTACATGTATGTAGTAATCTTTATTATTTCAAGTCTCTACAATGCCAACACACCTCCCCATCCCCCCCCCCCCCCTCCCTGGAGATCTGGAATTGCACTCTATTTACCAGCTATTAAAATAAGTTTTGGCAGTCAGAAGCATGAACTGTCCAGACCCGCCTCCATTAAAACAAACATCATTCCAATCCCACCTGCAGTCACCCCCCCCCCCCCCTCGACAAATGAAAACAGCGCTATAGCCTACAGGACGAAGAGCTATCTTTACAGGCGTTTAAAAGATGTGTCATCACAATGCTCTCCTGCACCCAAAGGTTGCGTTATCTGACAAGCGTTAATTAAATGTGACGACATAATGCTTTCCCGCGTCACAAGGCCCGCGCCCCTACTAATATGGGTCAATGCGTAAACTGTCCAAGCTTTGAAGATATGACTTCAAAATGATACCGGCGCGCGGCGCAAACTTTCATCCAATCAGCACGCAGTAACCAAGCAATCTCTGGACTCGCGTGACGTCATAATGCGTTACGCGCCGGTATGTTTACATTTCAAGAAAATGTGTTGCTAATGCTTCATTCTTTATTGAACTCCCCTCGCATCCAGATGTCTGTACATCTTGCTTGCTTCACAATGCCAAATCAATCTATGAGAAGGCGTCGATTCTTTGGTCGATTCAGAAAGACAGTGACGAAAGGTTTTCGAAAATTATGCTGCTGCGTTCGAGGTAAATAAAAGAATGAGTTAGAGGGGATAGATGGCATTCTCAAATATAAAGATGCATTCTCAACCAATAAGGGGGGGGGGGCGGCGGGTGGAATCGATGTTTAACGAAAGCTTGTAAGTATATACCCACTTAAACGAGATGGAGGTCTTGTCATTTCAAATCCAAGAAACGATGATTTCGTACGAAAACAAAAGAATGAGCGAAAAGCGATGTGCGGCTAACAGATTGACATTACTATATTCTCATTATTGTTAACAGCATCTACTGATGACGAACGTCCAATCGCAGTGACAGTTGATGATATTGCATTGGTAAGTAAATCGCTTCGAACAATAACAATAGTCAAATCCTCTTCTAAAATTGTATCAATAATCAATGCCACGCCTAGTAGTGTATTTAATAGACAGAACAAACTGCAAATTTTCGGGGTGTTGATTCTAGACTAAAGTGGACTTTTGAGTTCCCATTGCTATTTTAACTGGAAATCAAGTGGTTCGTTCTCAAGCATAATTCAGCTCTTTACTCTCTTTCCCTTCTTTTATCTTGCAGTTCCACCTTGTTAGTGGAGCATCCAACTACGAAATTACTAAAGTTGAAGAGAATTGCAACATCGACACCAAACCCCAATTGGTCGTTCCTTCAGCCGTGTCTGATGATGACGGTTACGATGACGACAACTTGAGTTCAATCTCTGACTGGTCTTCGCTATTCGATGAGAGCGACGATGATGACGATATGTCGACTTTTACCACCGTCTCTGAACTATCGAACTTCACGTGGGATCTCTTCGAAGAGACCAACGTCAGCACAATGGACTTGTCGTTCTGCGCAGTGGATGACGACGGTGTTGATAATTATACCATCGCCCAAATGCTCCTCGAGCAGTTGCTTAACGAAATCGTATGATTTATTTGTCATTCCTGAATAAAGAAATAAAAAGTGACTTGAGAATGACAAAAGGCTCGTGTGTTCGTCCATTTATTCTCTTGAATTATTGTAGTCTCAAGTGTAAGAGAAGAATGTTTTTACACTCCTCTCCCGATGAGAGGATAAATAAAACAAAAAACAAAATCATAGTTCGACACAATGATAATCACGAAACACAATGACATTACGACGGTATTCAAACCGAATATAGATTTTGATGAGAAAAAACCATCCGCTGATGATGCATGCCGGACAGGCGTATGTAAAATGACGTAATTGTAGCATATTCAAAATGACTTAATCAAATAGAATATTGCCTGCTGTAAATCTATTAAAAAGCAGATACTGTTTGGACGTCGCACTCTTTCAGGTTTTTGCGATCTGGTTGTATTTTTGTTGTGCCTTGATCACGTTGATTTTTTTCAAAGGGATACAATGATCTGCGGTCCATCTTGGCTACAGTCCATTTTAAAGAGGTAAAGGCCAAACTGGCTACCAGATAGAGCCGTGATGATCATATCAGATGGCGCTTTGCAAAAGACCAAATCGGTCACCAGAGGAAACTTATTCGGCTCATTCTGCTTTAATATCCAAATGCAATATCTAAGCGAGTTAAGGAGAGTACATGTATGTAGTAATCTTTATTATTTCAAGTCTCTACAATGCCAACACACCTCCCCATCCCCCCCCCCCCCCCCTCCCTGGAGATCTGGAATTGCACTCTATTTACCAGCTTTTAAAATAAGTTTTGGCAGTCAGAAGCATGAACTGTCCAGACCCGCCTCCATTAAAACAAACATCATTCCAATCCCACCTGCAGTCACCCCCCCCCCCTCGACAGATGAAAACAGCGCTATAGCCTACAGGACGAAGAGCTATCTTTACAGGCGTTTAAAAGATGTGACATCACAATGCTCTCCTGCACCCAAACGTTGCGTTATCTGACAAGCGTTAATTAAATGTGACGACATAATGCTTTCCCGCGTCACAAGGCCCGCGCCCCTATTAATATGGGTCAATGCGTAAACTGTCCAAGCTTTGAAGATATGACTTCAAAATGATACCGGCGCGCGGCGCAAACTTTCATCCAATCAGCACGCAGTAACCAAGCAATCTCTGGACTCGCGTGACGTCATAATGCGTTACGCGCCGGTATGTTTACATTTCAAGAAAATGTGTTGCTAATGCTTCATTCTTTATTGAACTCCCCTCGCATCCAGATGTCTGTACATCTTGCTTGCTTCACAATGCCAAATCAATCTATGAGAAGGCGTCGATTCTTTGGTCGATTCAGAAAGACAGTGACGAAAGGTTTTCGAAAATTATGCTGCTGCGTTCGAGGTAAATAAAAGAATGAGTTAGAGGGGATAGATGGCATTCTCAAATATAAAGATGCATTCTCAACCAATAAGGGGGGGGGGGGCGGCGGGTGGAATCGATGTTTAACGAAAGCTTGTAAGTATATACCCACTTAAACGAGATGGAGGTCTTGTCATTTCAAATCCAAGAAACGATGATTTCGTACGAAAACAAAAGAATGAGCGAAAAGCGATGTGCGGCTAACAGATTGACATTACTATATTCTCATTATTGTTAACAGCATCTATACTGATGACGAACGTCCAGTCGCAGTGACAGTTGATGATATTGCATTGGTAAGTAAATCGCTTCGAACAATAACAATAGTCAAATCCTCTTCTAAAATTGTATCAATAATCAATGCCACGCCTAGTAGTGTATTTAATAGACAGAACAAACTGCAAATTTTCGGGGTGTTGATTCTAGACTAAAGTGGACTTTTGAGTTCCCATTGCTATTTTAACTGGAAATCAAGTGGTTCGTTCTCAAGCATAATTCAGCTCTTTACTCTCTTTCCCTTCTTTTATCTTGCAGTTCCACCTTGTTAGTGGAGCATCCAACTACGAAATTACTAAAGTTGAAGAGAATTGCAACATCGACACCAAACCCCAATTGGTCGTTCCTTCAGCCGTGTCTGATGATGACGGTTACGATGACGACAACTTGAGTTCAATCTCTGACTGGTCTTCGCTATTCGATGAGAGCGACGATGATGACGATATGTCGAGTTTTACCACCGTCTCTGAACTATCGAACTTCACGTGGGATCTCTTCGAAGAGACCAACGTCAGCACAATGGACTTGTCGTTCTGCGCAGTGGATGACGACGGTGTTGATAATTATACCATCGCCCAAATGCTCCTCGAGCAGTTGCTTAACGAAATCGTATGATTTATTTGTCATTCCTGAATAAAGAAATAAAAAGTGACTTGAGAATGACAAAAGGCTCGTGTGTTCGTCCATTTATTCTCTTGAATTATTGTAGTCTCAAGTGTAAGAGAAGAATGTTTTTACACTCCTCTCCCGATGAGAGGATAAATAAAACAAAAAACAAAATCATAGTTCGACACAATGATAATCACGAAACACAATGACATTACGACGGTATTCAAACCGAATATAGATTTTGATGAGAAAAAACCATCCGCTGATGATGCATGCCGGACAGGCGTATGTAAAATGACGTAATTGTAGCATATTCAAAATGACTTAATCAAATAGAATATTGCCTGCTGTAAATCTATTAAAAAGCAGATACTGTTTGGACGTCGCACTCTTTCAGGTTTTTGCGATCTGGTTGTATTTTTGTTGTGCCTTGATCACGTTGATTTTTTTCAAAGGGATACAATGATCTGCGGTCCATCTTTGCTACAGTCCATTTTAAAGAGGTAAAGGCCAAACTGGCTACCAGATAGAGCTGTGATGATCATATCAGATGGCGCTTTGCAAAAGACCAAATCGGTCACCAGAGGAAACTTATTCGGCTCATTCTGCTTTAATATCCAAATGCAATATCTAAGCGAGTTAAGGAGAGTACATGTATGTAGTAATCTTTATTATTTCAGGTCTCTACAATGCCAACACACCTCCCCATCCCCCCCCCCCTCCCTGGAGATCTGGAATTTCACTCTATTTACCAGCTTTTAAAATAAGTTTTGGCAGTCAGAAGCATGAACTGTCCAGACCCGCCTCCATTAAAACAAACATCATTCCAATCCCACCTGCAGGCACCCCCCCCCCCCTCGACAGATGAAAACAGCGCTATAGCCTACAGGACGAAGAGCTATCTTTACAGGCGTTTAAAAGATGTGACATCACAATGCTCTCCTGCACCCAAAGGTTGCGTTATCTGACAAGCGTTAATTAAATGTGACGACATAATGCTTTCCCGCGTCACAAGGCCTGCGCCCCTAATAATATGGGTCAATGCGTAAACTGTCCAAGCTTTGAAGATATGACTTCAAAATGATACCGGCGCGCGGCGCAAACTTTCATCCAATCAGCACGCAGTAACCAAGCAATCTCTGGACTCGCGTGACGTCATAATGCGTTACGCGCCGGTATGTTTACATTTCAAGAAAATGTGTTGCTAATGCTTCATTCTTTATTGAACTCCCCTCGCATCCAGATGTCTGTACATCTTGCTTGCTTCACAATGCCAAATCAATCTATGAGAAGGCGTCGATTCTTTGGTCGATTCAGAAAGACAGTGACGAAAGGTTTTCGAAAATTATGCTGCTGCGTTCGAGGTAAATAAAAGAATGAGTTAGAGGGGATAGATGGCATTCTCAAATATAAAGATGCATTCTCAACCAATAAGGGGGGGGGGGGGGCGGCGGGTGGAATCGATGTTTAACGAAAGCTTGTAAGTATATACCCACTTAAACGAGATGGAGGTCTTGTCATTTCAAATCCAAGAAACGATGATTTCGTACGAAAACAAAAGAATGAGCGAAAAGCGATGTGCGGCTAACAGATTGACATTACTATATTCTCATTATTGTTAACAGCATCTATACTGATGACGAACGTCCAGTCGCAGTGACAGTTGATGATATTGCATTGGTAAGTAAATCGCTTCGAACAATAACAATAGTCAAATCCTCTTCTAAAATTGTATCAATAATCAATGCCACGCCTAGTAGTGTATTTAATAGACAGAACAAACTGCAAATTTTCGGGGTGTTGATTCTAGACTAAAGTGGACTTTTGAGTTCCCATTGCTATTTTAACTGGAAATCAAGTGGTTCGTTCTCAAGCATAATTCAGCTCTTTACTCTCTTTCCCTTCTTTTATCTTGCAGTTCCACCTTGTTAGTGGAGCATCCAACTACGAAATTACTAAAGTTGAAGAGAATTGCAACATCGACACCAAACCCCAATTGGTCGTTCCTTCAGCCGTGTCTGATGATGACGGTTACGATGACGACAACTTGAGTTCAATCTCTGACTGGTCTTCGCTATTCGATGAGAGCGACGATGATGACGATATGTCGAGTTTTACCACCGTCTCTGAACTATCGAACTTCACGTGGGATCTCTTCGAAGAGACCAACGTCAGCACAATGGACTTGTCGTTCTGCGCAGTGGATGACGACGGTGTTGATAATTATACCATCGCCCAAATGCTCCTCGAGCAGTTGCTTAACGAAATCGTATGATTTATTTGTCATTCCTGAATAAAGAAATCAAAAGTGACTTGAGAATGACAAAAGGCTCGTGTGTTCGTCCATTTATTCTCTTGAATTATTGTAGTCTCAAGTGTAAGAGAAGAATGTTTTTACACTCCTCTCCCGATGAGAGGATAAATAAAACAAAAAACAAAATCATAGTTCGACACAATGATAATCACGAAACACAATGACATTACGACGGTATTCAAACCAAATATAGATTTTGATGAGAAAAAACCATCCGCTGATGATGCATGCCGGACAGGCGTATGTAAAATGACGTAATTGTAGCATATTCAAAATGACTTAATCAAATAGAATATTGCCTGCTGTAAATCTATTAAAAAGCAGATACCGTTTGGACGTCGCACTCTTTCAGGTTTTTGCGATCTGGTTGTATTTTTGTTGTGCCTTGATCACGTTGATTTTTTTCAAAGGGATACAATGATCTGCGGTCCATCTTTGCTACAGTCCATTTTAAAGAGGTGAAAAGGCCAAACTGGCTACCAGATAGAGCCGTGATGATCATATCAGATGGCGCTTTGCAAAATACCAAATCGGTCACCAGAGGAAACTTATTCGGCTCATTCTGCTTTAATATCCAAATGCAATATCTAAGCGAGTTAAGGAGAGTACATGTATGTAGTAATCTTTATTATTTCAAGTCTCTACAATGCCAACACACCTCCCCATCCCCCCCCCCCCCTCCCTGGAGATCTGGAATTGCACTCTATTTACCAGCTTTTAAAATAAGTTTTGGCAGTCAGAAGCTTGAACTGTCCAGACCCGCCCCCATTAAAACAAACATCATTCCAATCCCACCTGCAGTCCCCCCCCCCCCCCCTCGACAAATGAAAACAGCGCTATAGCCTACAGGACGAAGAGCTATCTTTACAGGCGTTTAAAAGATCTGACATCACAATGCTCTCCTGCACCCAAAGGTTGCGTTATCTGACAAGCGTTAATTAAATGTGACGACATAATGCTTTCCCGCGTCACAAGGCCCGCGCCCCTACTAATATGGGTCAATGCGTAAACTGTCCAAGCTTTGAAGATGTGACTTCACAATGATACATGCCGGACAGGCGTATGTAAAATGACGTAATTGTAGCATATTCAAAATGACTTAATCAAATAGAATATTGCCTGCTGTAAATCTATTAAAAAGCAGATACTGTTTGGACGTCGCACTCTTTCAGGTTGTTGCGATCTGGTTGTATTTTTGTTGTGCCTTGATCACGTTGATTTTTTTCAAAGGGATACAATGATCTGCGGTCCATCTTTGCTACAGTCCATTTTAAAGAGGTGAAAAGGCCAAACTGGCTACCAGATAGAGCCGTGATGATCATATCAGATGGCGCTTTGCAAAATACCAAATCGGTCACCAGAGGAAACTTATTCGGCTCATTCTGCTTTAATATCCAAATGCAATATCTAAGCGAGTTAAGGAGAGTACATGTATGTAGTAATCTTTATTATTTCAAGTCTCTACAATGCCAACACACCTCCCCATCCCCCCCCCCTCCCTGGGGATCTGGAATTGCACTCTATTTACCAGCTTTTAAAATAAGTTTTGGCAGTCAGAAGCTTGAACTGTCCAGACCCGCCCCCATTAAAACAAACATCATTCCAATCCCACCTGCAGTCCCCCCCCCCCCCCCCCTCGACAAATGAAAACAGCGCTATAGCCTACAGGACGAAGAGCTATCTTTACAGGCGTTTAAAAGATGTGACATCACAATGCTCTCCTGCACCCAAAGGTTGCGTTATCTGACAAGCGTTAATTAAATGTGACGACATAATGCTTTCCCGCGTCACAAGGCCCGCGCCCCTACTAATATGGGTCAATGCGTAAACTGTCCAAGCTTTGAAGATGTGACTTCACAATGATACCCACGCGCGGCGCAAACTTTCATCCAATCAGCACGCAGTAACCAAGCAAACTCTGGACTCGCGTGACGTCATAATGCGTTACGCGCCGGTATGTTTACATTTCAAGAAAATGTGTTGCTAATGCTTCATTCTTTATTGAACTCCCCTCGCATCCAGATGTCTGTACATCTTGCTTGCTTCACAATGCCAAATCAATCTATGAGAAGGCGTCGATTCTTTGGTCGATTCAGAAAGACAGTGACGAAAGGTTTTCGAAAATTATGCTGCTGCGTTCGAGGTAAATAAAAGAATGAGTTAGAAGGGATAGATGGCATTCTCAAATATAAAGATGCATTCTCAACCAATAAGGGGGGGGGGGGGGGGGGCGGCTGGTGGAATCGATGTTAAACGAAAGCTTGTAAGTATATACCCACTTAAACGAGATGGAGGTCTTGTCATTTCAAATCCAAGAAACGATGATTTTGTACGAAAACAAAAGAATGAGCGAAAAGCGATCTGCGGCTAACAGATTGACATTACTATATTCTCATTATTGTTAACAGCATCTACTGATGACGAACGTCCAGTCGCAGTGACAGTTGATGATATTGCATTGGTAAGTAAATCGCTTCGAACAATAACAATAGTCAAATCCTCTTCTAAAATTGTATCAATAATCAATGCCACGCCTAGTAGTGTATTTAATAGACAGAACAAACTGCAAATTTTCGGGGTGTTGATTCTAGACTAAAGTGGACTTTTGAGTTCCCATTGCTATTTTAACTGGAAATCAAGTGGTTCGTTCTCAAGCATAATTCAGCTCTTTACTCTCTTTCCCTTCTTTTATCTTGCAGTTCCACCTTGTTAGTGGAGCATCCAACTACGAAATTACTAAAGTTGAAGAGAATTGCAACATCGACACCAAACCCCAATTGGTCGTTCCTTCAGCCGTGTCTGATGATGACGGTTACGATGACGACAACTTGAGTTCAATCTCTGACTGGTCTTCGCTATTCGATGAGAGCGACGATGATGACGATATGTCGAGTTTTACCACCGTCTCTGAACTATCGAACTTCACGTGGGATCTCTTCGAAGAGACCAACGTCAGCACAATGGACTTGTCGTTCTGCGCAGTGGATGACGACGGTGTTGATAATTATACCATCGCCCAAATGCTCCTCGAGCAGTTGCTTAACGAAATCGTATGATTTATTTGTCATTCCTGAATAAAGAAATAAAAAGTGACTTGAGAATGACAAAAGGCTCGTGTGTTCGTCCATTTATTCTCTTGAATTATTGTAGTCTCAAGTGTAAGAGAAGAATGTTTTTACACTCCTCTCCCGATGAGAGGATAAATAAAACAAAAAACAAAATCATAGTTCGACACAATGATAATCACGAAACACTATGACATTACGACGGTATTCAAACCGAATATAGATTTTGATGAGAAAAAACCATCCGCTGATGATGCATGCCGGACAGGCGTATGTAAAATGACGTAATTGTAGCATATTCAAAATGACTTAATCAAATAGAATATTGCCTGCTGTAAATCTATTAAAAAGCAGATACTGTTTGGACGTCGCACTCTTTCAGGTTTTTGCGATCTGGTTGTATTTTTGTTGTGCCTTGATCACGTTGATTTTTTTCAAAGGGATACAATGATCTGCGGTCCATCTTTGCTACAGTCCATTTTAAAGAGGTAAAGGCCAAACTGGCTACCAGATAGAGCCGTGATGATCATATCAGATGGCGCTTTGCAAAAGACCAAATCGGTCACCAGAGGAAACTTATTCGGCTCATTCTGCTTTAATATCCAAATGCAATATCTAAGCGAGTTAAGGAGAGTACATGTATGTAGTAATCTTTATTATTTCAAGTCTCTACAATGCCAACACACCTCCCCATCCCCCCCCCCCCCCCTCCCTGGAGATCTGGAATTGCACTCTATTTACCAGCTTTTAAAATAAGTTTTGGCAGTCAGAAGCTTGAACTGTCCAGACCCGCCCCCATTAAAACAAACATCATTCCAATCCCACCTGCAGTCCCCCCCCCCTCGACAAATGAAAACAGCGCTATAGCCTACAGGACGAAGAGCTATCTTTACAGGCGTTTAAAAGATCTGACATCACAATGCTCTCCTGCACCCAAAGGTTGCGTTATCTGACAAGCGTTAATTAAATGTGACGACATAATGCTTTCCCGCGTCACAAGGCCCGCGCCCCTACTAATATGGGTCAATGCGTAAACTGTCCAAGCTTTGAAGATGTGACTTCACAATGATACATGCCGGACAGGCGTATGTAAAATGACGTAATTGTAGCATATTCAAAATGACTTAATCAAATAGAATATTGCCTGCTGTAAATCTATTAAAAAGCAGATACTGTTTGGACGTCGCACTCTTTCAGGTTTTTGCGATCTGGTTGTATTTTTGTTGTGCCTTGATCACGTTGATTTTTTTCAAAGGGATACAATGATCTGCGGTCCATCTTTGCTACAGTCCATTTTAAAGAGGTGAGAAGGCCAAACTGGCTACCAGATAGAGCCGTGATGATCATATCAGATGGCGCTTTGCAAAATACCAAATCGGTCACCAGAGGAAACTTATTCGGCTCATTCTGCTTTAATATCCAAATGCAATATCTAAGCGAGTTAAGGAGAGTACATGTATGTAGTAATCTTTATTATTTCAAGTCTCTACAATGCCAACACACCTCCCCATCCCCCCCCCCCCTCCCTGGAGATCTGGAATTGCACTCTATTTACCAGCTATTAAAATAAGTTTTGGCAGTCAGAAGCATGAACTGTCCAGACCCGCCTCCATTAAAACAAACATCATTCCAATCCCACCTGCAGTCACCCCCCCCCCCCTCGACAAATGAAAACAGCGCTATAGCCTACAGGACGAAGAGCTATCTTTACAGGCGTTTAAAAGATGTGTCATCACAATGCTCTCCTGCACCCAAAGGTTGCGTTATCTGACAAGCGTTAATTAAATGTGACGACATAATGCTTTCCCGCGTCACAAGGCCCGCGCCCCTACTAATATGGGTCAATGCGTAAACTGTCCAAGCTTTGAAGATATGACTTCAAAATGATACCGGCGCGCGGCGCAAACTTTCATCCAATCAGCACGCAGTAACCAAGCAATCTCTGGACTCGCGTGACGTCATAATGCGTTACGCGCCGGTATGTTTACATTTCAAGAAAATGTGTTGCTAATGCTTCATTCTTTATTGAACTCCCCTCGCATCCAGATGTCTGTACATCTTGCTTGCTTCACAATGCCAAATCAATCTATGAGAAGGCGTCGATTCTTTGGTCGATTCAGAAAGACAGTGACGAAAGGTTTTCGAAAATTATGCTGCTGCGTTCGAGGTAAATAAAAGAATGAGTTAGAGGGGATAGATGGCATTCTCAAATATAAAGATGCATTCTCAACCAATAAGGGGGGGGGGGCGGCGGGTGGAATCGATGTTTAACGAAAGCTTGTAAGTATATACCCACTTAAACGAGATGGAGGTCTTGTCATTTCAAATCCAAGAAACGATGATTTCGTACGAAAACAAAAGAATGAGCGAAAAGCGATGTGCGGCTAACAGATTGACATTACTATATTCTCATTATTGTTAACAGCATCTACTGATGACGAACGTCCAGTCGCAGTGACAGTTGATGATATTGCATTGGTAAGTAAATCGCTTCGAACAATAACAATAGTCAAATCCTCTTCTAAAATTGTATCAATAATCAATGCCACGCCTAGTAGTGTATTTAATAGACAGAACAAACTGCAAATTTTCGGGGTGTTGATTCTAGACTAAAGTGGACTTTTGAGTTCCCATTGCTATTTTAACTGGAATCAAGTGGTTCGTTCTCAAGCATAATTCAGCTCTTTACTCTCTTTCCCTTCTTTTATCTTGCAGTTCCACCTTGTTAGTGGAGCATCCAACTACGAAATTACTAAAGTTGAAGAGAATTGCAACATCGACACCAAACCCCAATTGGTCGTTCCTTCAGCCGTGTCTGATGATGACGGTTACGATGACGACAACTTGAGTTCAATCTCTGACTGGTCTTCGCTATTCGATGAGAGCGACGATGATGACGATATGTCGAGTTTTACCACCGTCTCTGAACTATCGAACTTCACGTGGGATCTCTTCGAAGAGACCAACGTCAGCACAATGGACTTGTCGTTCTGCGCAGTGGATGACGACGGTGTTGATAATTATACCATCGCCCAAATGCTCCTCGAGCAGTTGCTTAACGAAATCGTATGATTTATTTGTCATTCCTGAATAAAGAAATAAAAAGTGACTTGAGAATGACAAAAGGCTCGTGTGTTCGTCCATTTATTCTCTTGAATTATTGTAGTCTCAAGTGTAAGAGAAGAATGTTTTTACACTCCTCTCCCGATGAGAGGATAAATAAAACAAAAAACAAAATCATAGTTCGACACAATGATAATCACGAAACACTATGACATTACGACGGTATTCAAACCGAATATAGATTTTGATGAGAAAAAACCATCCGCTGATGATGCATGCCGGACAGGCGTATGTAAAATGACGTAATTGTAGCATATTCAAAATGACTTAATCAAATAGAATATTGCCTGCTGTAAATCTATTAAAAAGCAGATACTGTTTGGACGTCGCACTCTTTCAGGTTTTTGCGATCTGGTTGTATTTTTGTTGTGCCTTGATCACGTTGATTTTTTTCAAAGGGATACAATGATCTGCGGTCCATCTTTGCTACAGTCCATTTTAAAGAGGTAAAGGCCAAACTGGCTACCAGATAGAGCCGTGATGATCATATCAGATGGCGCTTTGCAAAAGACCAAATCGGTCACCAGAGGAAACTTATTCGGCTCATTCTGCTTTAATATCCAAATGCAATATCTAAGCGAGTTAAGGAGAGTACATGTATGTAGTAATCTTTATTATTTCAAGTCTCTACAATGCCAACACACCTCCCCATCCCCCCCCCCCCCCTCCCTGGAGATCTGGAATTGCACTCTATTTACCAGCTTTTAAAATAAGTTTTGGCAGTCAGAAGCTTGAACTGTCCAGACCCGCCCCCATTAAAACAAACATCATTCCAATCCCACCTGCAGTCCCCCCCCCCCCCCCTCGACAAATGAAAACAGCGCTATAGCCTACAGGACGAAGAGCTATCTTTACAGGCGTTTAAAAGATCTGACATCACAATGCTCTCCTGCACCCAAAGGTTGCGTTATCTGACAAGCGTTAATTAAATGTGACGACATAATGCTTTCCCGCGTCACAAGGCCCGCGCCCCTACTAATATGGGTCAATGCGTAAACTGTCCAAGCTTTGAAGATGTGACTTCACAATGATACATGCCGGACAGGCGTATGTAAAATGACGTAATTGTAGCATATTCAAAATGACTTAATCAAATAGAATATTGCCTGCTGTAAATCTATTAAAAAGCAGATACTGTTTGGACGTCGCACTCTTTCAGGTTGTTGCGATCTGGTTGTATTTTTGTTGTGCCTTGATCACGTTGATTTTTTTCAAAGGGATACAATGATCTGCGGTCCATCTTTGCTACAGTCCATTTTAAAGAGGTGAGAAGGCCAAACTGGCTACCAGATAGAGCCGTGATGATCATATCAGATGGCGCTTTGCAAAATACCAAATCGGTCACCAGAGGAAACTTATTCGGCTCATTCTGCTTTAATATCCAAATGCAATATCTAAGCGAGTTAAGGAGAGTACATGTATGTAGTAATCTTTATTATTTCAAGTCTCTACAATGCCAACACACCTCCCCATCCCCCCCCCCCCCCCCCCTCCCTGGAGATCTGGAATTGCACTCTATTTACCAGCTATTAAAATAAGTTTTGGCAGTCAGAAGCATGAACTGTCCAGACCCGCCTCCATTAAAACAAACATCATTCCAATCCCACCTGCAGTCACCCCCCCCCCCCCCTCGACAAATGAAAACAGCGCTATAGCCTACAGGACGAAGAGCTATCTTTACAGGCGTTTAAAAGATGTGTCATCACAATGCTCTCCTGCACCCAAAGGTTGCGTTATCTGACAAGCGTTAATTAAATGTGACGACATAATGCTTTCCCGCGTCACAAGGCCCGCGCCCCTACTAATATGGGTCAATGCGTAAACTGTCCAAGCTTTGAAGATATGACTTCAAAATGATACCGGCGCGCGGCGCAAACTTTCATCCAATCAGCACGCAGTAACCAAGCAATCTCTGGACTCGCGTGACGTCATAATGCGTTACGCGCCGGTATGTTTACATTTCAAGAAAATGTGTTGCTAATGCTTCATTCTTTATTGAACTCCCCTCGCATCCAGATGTCTGTACATCTTGCTTGCTTCACAATGCCAAATCAATCTATGAGAAGGCGTCGATTCTTTGGTCGATTCAGAAAGACAGTGACGAAAGGTTTTCGAAAATTATGCTGCTGCGTTCGAGGTAAATAAAAGAATGAGTTAGAGGGGATAGATGGCATTCTCAAATATAAAGATGCATTCTCAACCAATAAGGGGGGGGGGGGGGCGGCGGGTGGAATCGATGTTTAACGAAAGCTTGTAAGTATATACCCACTTAAACGAGATGGAGGTCTTGTCATTTCAAATCCAAGAAACGATGATTTCGTACGAAAACAAAAGAATGAGCGAAAAGCGATGTGCGGCTAACAGATTGACATTACTACACTCTAAGAAATATTGAGTAAAATTTTACTCAAAATGAAGTCGTATGGGCACATGGTCAGAATTGAGTAAAGGTTTTTAATCAACTAGATGGGTAATATTTTACCCGTTATTGAGGTTTGTTTTACTCAGTGAATAGTAAAGTGTGTTTTACTCAAATTTCAGGTAATTTTCTTTTTACTAAAATAAGGCCAGAAAACTCCTTTCACAATGCTCCTTGTGGTTTAATTTATGTTTTACATCAAATTTGACCATGTGTCCTTTTTCATATGTGTCATGTGTAAACGTCATTTTAGTCATAAATTAGCAATTCATTATGTAAATCAATTTTTATTTGGTAATGTCATCATGGACCCCAATGTTCCTTTTTACAGGACATATCTTTAAACTCTGCTGAAAATGATCTCCAAGGCCAAGACGGAATGATGTTATGTTGTGAAATTATGCATATAAATAGAGCCTCAAAACCAGTATGCATGAAACTCACAGAAAAGTGGAATATGCCAGTATATAATTGTCCAAATTAAAAAAAAAACATATCTGAAAAAGACTCCATATAACGTTACAAAGCAGGCGGTACCTTAATGTGTGTAGTTTACAAAAAGATCTTTTAATTTCTTCATCTTATAACAAGAAAGCAAATATTAAAATGCATATCAAAACACAGAACATTAAAAAATCTAAGGAAATTCAGCCTAAAAAAAAAGAAGAGAGAAAAAAAGAAGCCCAACATTTATTATTGTAGAAACAAGAAGTAAAAGGTAGTTGCATAATTAGAAAAATAAGACACTTTTGTATTTAGCAATTAGAGATAATGATCAGATGATTATAGTCTACCCTCTAAAATTTGACCTCAAAAGAACTTCAATAATCTGCAGAGCAAACAAGAAAAAATGGCTCTTGTTCTTTAACACTTAACACGCTTAGGACAGAAAAAATACAATTTTTTTTAATCTTCCATTTTTCAAACATTTTCATATTCAAGCTGATTCTAACAAATTTTCACAGCATGAAAGAGTGTGCAATTTTGTGTCAAAATTGAAGAAGGCTGAAGCATCTGTTCCATGTAATTTCTCATTGTTTTTACAAGAAGAAAAACACTAAAAATGTAGCTGATAGAAACCGTGGTCACTATTATTCTGGCATTTTCACTCATGCACTCACACCCAATATCCACTCAGAATTAGTAGAATGGCTTCATACCAGTGCCAGTTTATGGGTTTCGCAAAAACCATGATGTTTGCCCCATTTGTGTGAAGTAGTCCTGTCCACATGGGAATGTGAATTTTGTTGTATTGGCATATATATAATTAACAAATACAGAAAATGGCATGTACATAAGCCATAAATTTGGTTCACAATAAAAATCTCAATATATGCTGTTAACATTTTGGCTGCATACAACTATAACAATGAAACATGCCCAGGACAATATGCAACACAAGAAAGCAAATATTAAAATGCATATCAAAACACAGAACATTAAGAAATCTAAGGAAATTCAGCCTAAAAAAAAAAGAAGAGAGAAAAAAAGAAGCCCAACATTTATTATTGTAGAAACAAGAAGTAAAAGGTAGTTGCATAATTAGAAAAATAAGACACTTTTTTATTTAGCATTTAGAGATAATGATCAGATGATTATAGTCTACCCTCTAAAATTTGACTTCAAAAGAACTTCAATAATCTGCAGAGCAAACAAGAAAAAATGGCTCTTGTTCTTTAACACTTAATACGCTTAGGACAGAAAAAATACAATTTTTTTTAATCTTCCATTTTTCAAAAATGTCATATTCAAGCTGATTCTAACAAATTTTCACAGCATGAAAGAGTGTGCAATTTTGTGTCAAAATTGAAGAAGGCTGAAGCATCTGTTCCATGTAATTTCTCATTGTTTTTACAAGAAGAAAAACACTCAAAATGTAGCTGATAGAAACCGTGGTCACTATTATTTTGGCATTTTCACTAATGCACTCACACCCAATATCCACTCAGAATTAGTAGAATGGCTTCATACCAGTGCCAGTTTATGGGTTTCGCAAAAACCATGATGTTTGCCCCATTTGTGTGAAGTAGTCCTGGCCACATTTTTGTTTGTATTTTGTTGTATTGGCATATATATAATTAACAAATACAGAAAATGGCATGTACATAAGCCATAAATTTGGTTCACAATAAAAATCTCAATATATGCTGTTAACGTTTTGGCTGCATATAACTATAACAATGAAACATGCCCAGGACAATATGCAACACAAGAGTTGCCCTTATATAAAAACCAATGCTAATTCAAAATGTTACAAATTCGAAGAGTTGTTGATTATTTGAGAGATCAATGGAGAGCACATTGCAAAGCATCTTTCTGTATGATTGGTTTTTCCAAAGAACATGAATATGATGTTATTAAAATCCTAAGATAACAACAGGAATTGTAAATCTAAAAACTGTGCTGCATTACCAAGTGAATAAACAACTAGATGGAATTCGACTGCGCGCAGTCGAAAATGATGCCTCCGTCATAGAGCAATTTTACCAACCAAAACAGAAGAAATTTTTCAAATTCAAGTTCATTTGTAATCCATTAACAGGTTCTCAAAATATCGTGATTACAAGCTATTTTTGCATACATAATGAGCCATGACCTTTGACCTCATGACCCAAGAATCTACTCAGTTCATTGGCTCTGCAAGATACATACATGATCTAAGTTTGGCAGGAATCCATCAATCTGTTCTAATGATAATGCGATCACAAGCCATTTTTGCATACATAATGAGCCGCGTGACCTTTGACCTCATGACCCCAAAATCTAATCAGTTCATCGGCTCTGCAAGTAACATACATGACCAAAGTTTGGCAGGAATCCATCAATCTGTTCTTGAGATAACGTGATCACGAGCTGTTTTTGCATATATAATGAGCCCTGTGACCTTTGACCTTTGACCTCGTGACCCCAAACTCTAATCAGTTCATTGGCTCTGCAAGATAAATACATGACCAAAGTTTGGCAGGAATCCATCAATCTGTTCTTCAGATAACGCGATCACGAGCCGTTTATGCATACATAATGAGCCCTGTGACCTTTGACCTTTGACCTCGTGACCCCAAAATCTAATCAGTTCATCGGCTCTGCAAGATAAATACATGACTAAAGTTTGGCAGGAATCCATCGATCGGTTCTTCAGATAACGCGATCACGAGCTGTTTTTGCATACATAATGAGCCCTGTGACCTTTGACCTTTGACCTCGTGACCCCAAAATCTAATCAGTTCATCGGCTCTGCAAGATAAATACATGACCAAAGTTTGGCAGGAATCCATCAATCGGTTCTTCAGATAACGCGATCACGAGCTGTTTTTGCATACATAATGAGCCCTGTGACCTTTGACCTTTGACCTCGTGACCCCAAAATCTAATCTGTTCATCGGCTCTGCAAGATACATACATGACCAAAGTTTGGCAGGAATCCATCAATCGGTTCTTCAGATAACGCGATCACGAGAACGGGACGTACGGACGTACGTACGGACGGACGTACGTGACGGACAACCCGAAAACATAATGCCTCCGGCTACTTCGTAACGGAGGCATAAAAACTAAACACTTAGAAAATTTTCATTATAAAGAAAACCAATTTATGAACCCCAAATTATACATATTTTGGAAGAGTAACTTTTCCCGCATCTTCGTCACCATTTAATGTGGAATGTGTTTACGCTTGGTTGAACATGGTGCATTGTTTGCGAACATGTATAATTCGACTTGTGCCAAAAAAACAAAACAACAAAAAAGCAACTCCATCCTGATCAAAGTGGCATAACATTTTAACGAAAAGGTTTTGAGCAAAGTAACTTAGCAAGAGTGCTGTTACACCTATCGACTAAATTCTGTGTAAAAATTAGATTGATCTATCAAGTATTCTATGAGTGAGCACACATCAAAGAGAAAATGGTCACTTATAGACATAAAAAGGACTCTTGATACTCTTGAATAGTGATCATTGTTTTCTTTGACGTGTGCTCACTCGTGAATGGCTCCACGGATCTATCTCATTTTTACACAGAATGTAGTTGTTAGGTGTAAGAACACTTCTTTTAAGTTATTTTGCTCAATACTGTTCCGTTAAAAAGTTACACCAGTTTGATATGTGTGGGGTTGTTTTTTGGGGGGTTATTTCAACTACACCCCTACTTTGACACTTTTTACATCTTTTGATCAATGTGCTATGTTCATCCAAGCGTAAACACATACCACACAAAAATGGTACCAAAGATGTGGGAGGAGTTACTCTTTCAAAATATTATAATAGTTTGGGGTTCATAAATCCGTTTTCTTTTTAATGACAATTTTCTAAGTGATCATTTCAATATCAAAAGGCCTGTTGATAGAACAACACATTCCAAGGCTTCATTTCTGGTTGAAATGGTAATATGCCCTGAAGGCTCTCACTGCACCAGACTCTTGAGCTCCTGGTTTGACATCAAAAGCAATGGTGTCCATCACGACCCACATTGCTCTTGCCTGGCATGGATACTGTAGATCAAAGATCTGAAAGATCTTGTAGCACAAATCTACAGCTGCAACGAGACTCTTCTGCTCAAGGACGTGGTGCTCCAATACAACAAAAGTCTGAGCTGGATTGCAGAAGTGTCCTCCTAGGGCTAGGATGAAAGGTTGGTTCCTCCCATGCGAAGATTTGTATGCCTCTACATTGGTCCCCTCCTGACATGAAAGAAAAGAAAAAAAATTGCTACCATGAAATGTGCATAATAATTGCTTGTAACACACTCTCATATGCTGAAGTACAGTTGAAATGTAATGTTAGGTGCATCAGAAATTATCCAGGGGGTATTATTACTTATTTGACTGACCATTAAATGTAATCTTTAAATATACAGTGACATTGTTATCGATCAACTTAGTTATTCCTGGGTATGGAAAGAAACAATAGTGATATTGTGTCTTGGAAAGTTGCAAAAATAAGTAGAAATATCTCCAGCTAAGGTGCCACATATATCCACAGCCCATTGTGAAATATTTGCAATAGAATGTATCATCCCACAAAATTTGAGAGAAGGGCTATTTCATGTAATGCTTCTCACTTTCACCTTCTTACCCTCTAACCACTTCCCCTTCCCAATCTACCAACAAAAAAAAAAACAGTTCTTTTTTGGAATGGCCATGAATCTTCTCATTGCTATAATTACCTTTTGAAAGTCAATGAAATTATCCAAGGCTTCTTGGATGGAAGCTCTTCCTCCCTTTGTTGACTTCTTTCCAGGGAACAAATGCGAGAGAAGGCAAAATGCCAGGTTCATCCTCTCATCTGTATCAATAATATTAAAGAAAATTTCTTTAGACTGATGATACATGTTTATCATATTTTCATGCACTATTTGACTTGGCCTTTATTGTATCCATCGACTTAAAAAAAAATATTCGTGACGACTTTTAATGCTGAAAATCTATAAATGAAAAAAAAAAAAAAAATAGATGGAATCACAACTGCACAGTCAAAATTAACCCCTCCCCCCTTCCGATGTATATATGGGTTTGTTATTTGTTCCTTCTTCAAACATAATGTGAATAAGATTTAATCTGAAAACTTGTTTATTTTGGTACAAACTACTCAATCATAGATTTTCGTCATAACACAATAAGAACTACAGAAAAACTTTCGGTGATGGTGAAGCGAGCAGTACAATTATTTGCCAATTTGCTTACTATATCTGTAAACAATATCATACCTTGACTGAAGTCTGTGTCTTTTCTATGCTGAACGTTAAATCTGGCCTTCCACCCTGGGCTTACTCGGTTTGCATATTCTAGGATGCACGCAGACACCACCGGCCACTTTGTATAGAGGTGCTTCCTCTCCCCGAAAACAGCATTTCGTAGTCTTGCTCAATCTATGAATCAGAAAGATAAAATCTATAGCATGCATATCTCATTGTCTTTTTTTTATGGGTGTATTTTTTTTCTTCTTTTGGCCATGTATTGGCCTGCATCAATTTGACATGAAAATCATAAGAATAGTACAAGTAAAACAAGTCGTGCACAGTCTGCAATGTGATCCAGCAAATACTTGGGTGGGTGAATGCATGTTTACAAGATTAGGACTTCAAATTAAATAGATATTGAATAAACTGTATCAAAATTTATCCCAGTCAAATTTGCTTAAATGTAACATTTTGAATCATGGAATTCCTCTGGGAATGAAATTTTAAAAAAACAGATAAAAAAGAAAATAAAGATAACATGTCTGGACAATTAATAAAGTGGGTGAAATAAAAAAAAAGACCCTAACCTACTTTTCTAACCACTTCACTGGACGATTCTTGAGGAGTTCTTCATACAATGTCATTTTCAGAATGTGTGCAGGTATTTTGTTTTTTGTTTTTTGAATGCTCCATGTAGATATAACAGAAAAAGCAGTTATTTTTATGTGTACATGCGTATATCACATACATAGATCTATAACCGACTGTATTAATATCCTTCATCTTGATTTCGTTAGATAAGGGACCTGCTTATTAAACCGTAATGACAGTTAACAAAGGTAATGAAACATTTACTTACCATTCCAGGGGAAAGGAGATGTGGAAACTCATCCAGCACTTCAGCCACACAAGGCTTTTTCCTGGAACTTCTCGGCAGTGTTGAATGTACAAAGTCCTTTCTATATGCTGATGTCAGCTGCATTTTGGCCACAACATCTTTTTGGGGGGTGTTATGACTTTTCAACCATTCAGTGATGACTTTCATGTCTGCAAGATCTGATCAATAATAATGGAACTCTTAAGATATCAATCATTATCAAATCAAGCCAGAGTTAAAATGGATGAACCTCCTGTTCATCCTAGTATTTTTCTAACTTTAAGCTGTCAATTTTATCATCTGACGGTTTGATATCATGAGCTATGTCCTCAATGACGGGGGCTGACACTTGTAGAACTGCTTCATTTACATTCCTGAGCAGCTCCCGTGTGTCACAAATGATGCTTTGCCCAGTAGATGATGGCAGGGAAGAGCTTTTAAGTTTTGCTACATATTCAGAAACAGAATGTTTGATATTTGCTGATATTTCCTCGTTGGGTTTTTCATTTGGCAGCACTTCTGACTGATCTGATACACTTTCATCATCAGAAACAGCATTTCCATGAGAATCTTCATCACTGACATTTTGTGCAATGGAATCATGATATTGTAAGTGCCGCTTGTAGCTATAACCATGATAAAATGTTTTAAAACATTCTTGCACATGACACACAAGTTTTGTTCTGGTCTTCGTATTGATGTTATGAATCTTTAAATGGTTCCATAGATCACCACTTTTTTCAAATGATTTCACACATTTGCAACACAAAAACATTTTCTTTCCAGGAATATCTTATGGCTGCTTACTAACCTTTCTCTTCCAGTTATCAAAACGGTTAATGAATTTAAGTCTTGGACCCAACTGCGGGATCACGTCCTTCACAAGACTTGCATCAAGTAGCTTAAATGCTGATAAGTCAATGCCACAATCTAAATGGAAAGAAAAAGATATGGTAAATTCCACTTTTTGTAAAAAATTATCAATTATCAATACAACGATGATTAACTAGGTGTGATTCAATCCATACAGAATACATGACAATCGCATTTTTACTTCAGTCATTTCTATCTATATCTAAGTTAGATGTAGACCCCTCTATACATTGTAGGATTTAGCTTTGTTCTTAATGATTTGAGTCAAATAAAAAACAAAATAAAAAAACACCTGTAGGAAAAAAAATAAATAAAGAGGATTTATCTTTGTTATATTTTGTTTGGTATAAACAATTCTCCCTAGATCTATCTCATATCATTTCGGGCAAACTCAGAATTCGGAAGTCTTCCGATTTCGGCAGTCTTTTAATTATCATACGTCTACATGTAGGCCTAGACTCTAAGTTAGAGTCTAGTCAGTAGCCTAGAATCTAGATCAGATGGAGTAAATATATAAATGCTATACAATGTTGATTCAAGATCAAAGAAAAAGCTGTACTGCTGTAGACCTAGTTTTAACTTTGACACAGCATGCACAGACCAAAATCAGGTACCAGCTAGGAGGCAGGACCGCACGCGACCACGGCCGGCTCGGCTCAGCCCGGGGCTGCGCCACCCAGTACAAGTACAACGGCTGTGCGTTCGAGCTGCAAATACCCAGTGCCCGATCAGACAGTACCAAAAAAAAAATTCATGTTGAAGAATTAGAAAGAAATATATACTCTGGTCTACTGGTAATGCATACTTACTTCTAAAATTGACGATTTGGTCGGTCAGCTCCCATTTCCTCAACAACGAAGCAACTTTGTCGTCCGCCATTTCACCGCTGTGTACTCAGGTTGGTGTACTAATACTAGATCTATATAGATCTAGGGCCTTTAGTATATACCGTATGCATGTATTATGCACACATGTTTTTTTTCCTATGCGGCCGCGTGCTGTGCAGGGCTTTTCGTGGAGGCAGTGTAAATCTGGGAGTGCAATTTACTCAGAGTTAAGTAAAATTTAATGCCACTGGAGCAATTTTTACTCATCAAGAATGAGCAAAACTAAAAATAGACAAAAATTGGAGCAAACTTTACTCAACAAGAATGAGCAAAACTTAAAAAGGAAAAAAAAAGAGTAAATAGTCAGAGTTTGCTCAATATAGGAGACTTGTACGTTGTAAAAAGTACATTATTGCTCAATATTGAGCACTCTTGTGTTTACCTCGGCGATATTTTACCCCATGGATTTAGAGTGTATATTCTCATTATTGTTAACAGCATCTACTGATGACGAACGTCCAGTCGCAGTGACAGTTGATGATATTGCATTGGTAAGTAAATCGCTTCGAACAATAACAATAGTCAAATCCTCTTCTAAAATTGTATCAATAATCAATGCCACGCCTAGTAGTGTATTTAATAGACAGAACAAACTGCAAATTTTCGGGGTGTTGATTCTAGACTAAAGTGGACTTTTGAGTTCCCATTGCTATTTTAACTGGAAATCAAGTGGTTCGTTCTCAAGCATAATTCAGCTCTTTACTCTCTTTCCCTTCTTTTATCTTGCAGTTCCACCTTGTTAGTGGAGCATCCAACTACGAAATTACTAAAGTTGAAGAGAATTGCAACATCGACACCAAACCCCAATTGGTCGTTCCTTCAGCCGTGTCTGATGATGACGGTTACGATGACGACAACTTGAGTTCAATCTCTGACTGGTCTTCGCTATTCGATGAGAGCGACGATGATGACGATATGTCGAGTTTTACCACCGTCTCTGAACTATCGAACTTCACGTGGGATCTCTTCGAAGAGACCAACGTCAGCACAATGGACTTGTCGTTCTGCGCAGTGGATGACGACGGTGTTGATAATTATACCATCGCCCAAATGCTCCTCGAGCAGTTGCTTAACGAAATCGTATGATTTATTTGTCATTCCTGAATAAAGAAATAAAAAGTGACTTGAGAATGACAAAAGGCTCGTGTGTTCGTCCATTTATTCTCTTGAATTATTGTAGTCTCAAGTGTAAGAGAAGAATGTTTTTACACTCCTCTCCCGATGAGAGGATAAATAAAACAAAAAACAAAATCATAGTTCGACACAATGATAATCACGAAACACTATGACATTACGACGGTATTCAAACCGAATATAGATTTTGATGAGAAAAAACCATCCGCTGATGATGCATGCCGGACAGGCGTATGTAAAATGACGTAATTGTAGCATATTCAAAATGACTTAATCAAATAGAATATTGCCTGCTGTAAATCTATTAAAAAGCAGATACTGTTTGGACGTCGCACTCTTTCAGGTTTTTGCGATCTGGTTGTATTTTTGTTGTGCCTTGATCACGTTGATTTTTTTCAAAGGGATACAATGATCTGCGGTCCATCTTTGCTACAGTCCATTTTAAAGAGGTAAAGGCCAAACTGGCTACCAGATAGAGCCGTGATGATCATATCAGATGGCGCTTTGCAAAATACCAAATCGGTCACCAGAGGAAACTTATTCGGCTCATTCTGCTTTAATATCCAAATGCAATATCTAAGCGAGTTAAGGAGAGTACATGTATGTAGTAATCTTTATTATTTCAAGTCTCTACAATGCCAACACACCTCCCCATCCCCCCCCCCCCCCCCCTCCCTGGAGATCTGGAATTGCACTCTATTTACCAGCTTTTAAAATAAGTTTTGGCAGTCAGAAGCATGAACTGTCCAGACCCGCCTCCATTAAAACAAACATCATTCCAATCCCACCTGCAGTCACCCCCCCCCCCCCCGACAAATGAAAAACAGCGCTATAGCCTACAGGACGAAGAGCTATCTTTACAGGCGTTTAAAAGATGTGACATCACAATGCTCTCCTGCACCCAAAGGTTGCGTTATCTGACAAGCGTTAATTAAATGTGACGACATAATGCTTTCCCGCGTCACAAGGCCCGCGCCCCTACTAATATGGGTCAATGCGTAAACTGTCCAAGCTTTGAAGATGTGACTTCACAATGATACCCACGCGCGGCGCAAACTTTCATCCAATCAGCACGCAGTAACCAAGCAAACTCTGGACTCGCGTGACGTCATAATGCGTTACGCGCCGGTATGTTTACATTTCAAGAAAATGTGTTGCTAATGCTTCATTCTTTATTGAACTCCCCTCGCATCCAGATGTCTGTACATCTTGCTTGCTTCACAATGCCAAATCAATCTATGAGAAGGCGTCGATTCTTTGGTCGATTCAGAAAGACAGTGACGAAAGGTTTTCGAAAATTATGCTGCTGCGTTCGAGGTAAATAAAAGAATGAGTTAGAGGGGATAGATGGCATTCTCAAATATAAAGATGCATTCTCAACCAATAAGGGGGGGGGGGGGCGGCGGGTGGAATCGATGTTTAACGAAAGCTTGTAAGTATATACCCACTTAAACGAGATGGAGGTCTTGTCATTTCAAATCCAAGAAACGATGATTTCGTACGAAAACAAAAGAATGAGCGAAAAGCGATGTGCGGCTAACAGATCGACATTACTATATTCTCATTATTGTTAACAGCATCTACTGATGACGAACGTCCAGTCGCAGTGACAGTTGATGATATTGCATTGGTAAGTAAATCGCTTCGAACAATAACAATAGTCAAATCCTCTTCTAAAATTGTATCAATAATCAATGCCACGCCTAGTAGTGTATTTAATAGACAGAACAAACTGCAAATTTTCGGGGTGTTGATTCTAGACTAAAGTGGACTTTTGAGTTCCCATTGCTATTTTAACTGGAAATCAAGTAGTTCGTTCTCAAGCATAATTCAGCTCTTCACTCTCTTTCCCTTCTTTTATCTTGCAGTTCCACCTTGTTAGTGGAGCATCCAACTACGAAATTACTAAAGTTGAAGAGAATTGCAACATCGACACCAAACCCCATTTGGTCGTTCCTTCAGCCGTGTCTGATGATGACGGTTACGATGACGACAACTTGAGTTCAATCTCTGACTGGTCTTCGCTATTCGATGAGAGCGACGATGATGACGATATGTCGAGTTTTACCACCGTCTCTGAACTATCGAACTTCACGTGGGATCTCTTCGAAGAGACCAACGTCAGCACAATGGACTTGTCGTTCTGCGCAGTGGATGACGACGGTGTTGATAATTATACCATCGCCCAAATGCTCCTCGAGCAGTTGCTTAACGAAATCGTATGATTTGTTTGTCATTCCTGAATAAAGAAATAAAAAGTGACTTGAGAATGACAAAAGGCTCGTGTGTTCGTCCATTTATTCTCTTGAAATATAGTAGTCTCAAGTGTAAGAGAAGAATGCTTTTACTCTCCTCTCCCGATGAGAGGATAAATAAAACAAAAAACAAAATCATAGTTCGACACAATGATAATCACGAAACACAATGACATTACGACGGTATTCAAACCAAATATAGATTTTGATGAGAAAAAACCATCCGCTGATGATGCATGCCGGACAGGCGTATGTAAAATGACGTAATTGTAGCATATTCAAAATGACTTAATCAAATAGAATATTGCCTGCTGTAAATCTATTAAAAAGCAGATACTGTTTGGACGTCGCACTCTTTCAGGTTTTTGCGATCTGGTTGTATTTTTGTTGTGCCTTGATCACGTTGATTTTTTTCAAAGGGATACAATGATCTGCGGTCCATCTTTGCTACAGTCCATTTTAAAGAGGTGAAAAGGCCAAACTGGCTACCAGATAGAGCCGTGATGATCATATCAGATGGCGCTTTGCAAAATACCAAATCGGTCACCAGAGGAAACTTATTCGGCTCATTCTGCTTTAATATCCAAATGCAATATCTAAGCGAGTTAAGGAGAGTACATGTATGTAGTAATCTTTATTATTTCAAGTCTCTACAATGCCAACACACCTCCCCATCCCCCCCCCTCCCTGGAGATCTGGAATTGCACTCTATTTACCAGCTTTTAAAATAAGTTTTGGCAGTCAGAAGCATGAACTGTCCAGACCCGCCTCCATTAAAACAAACATCATTCCAATCCCACCTGCAGTCACCCCCCCCCCCCCCCTCGACAAATGAAAAACAGCGCTATAGCCTACAGGACGAAGAGCTATCTTTACAGGCGTTTAAAAGATGTGACATCACAATGCTCTCCTGCACCCAAAGGTTGCGTTATCTGACAAGCGTTAATTAAATGTGACGACATAATGCTTTCCCGCGTCACAAGGCCCGCGCCCCTACTAATATGGGTCAATGCGTAAACTGTCCAAGCTTTGAAGATGTGACTTCACAATGATACCCACGCGCGGCGCAAACTTTCATCCAATCAGCACGCAGTAACCAAGCAAACTCTGGACTCGCGTGACGTCATAATGCGTTACGCGCCGGTATGTTTACATTTCAAGAAAATGTGTTGCTAATGCTTCATTCTTTATTGAACTCCCCTCGCATCCAGATGTCTGTACATCTTGCTTGCTTCACAATGCCAAATCAATCTATGAGAAGGCGTCGATTCTTTGGTCGATTCAGAAAGACAGTGACGAAAGGTTTTCGAAAATTATGCTGCTGCGTTCGAGGTAAATAAAAGAATGAGTTAGAGGGGATAGATGGCATTCTCAAATATAAAGATGCATTCTCAACCATTGAGGGAGGGGGGGGGGGGGGGGCTGCGGGTGGAATCGATGTTTAACGAAAGCTTGTAAGTATATACCCACTTAAACGAGATGGAGGTCTTGTCATTTCAAATCCAAGAAACGATGATTTTGTACGAAAACAAAAGAATGAGCGAAAAGCGATGTGCGGCTAACAGATTGACATTACTATATTCTCATTATTGTTAACAGCATCTACTGATGACGAACGTCCAGTCGCAGTGACAGTTGATGATATTGCATTGGTAAGTAAATCGCTTCGAACAATAACAACAGTCAAATCCTCTTCTAAAATTGTATCAATAATCAATGCCACGCCTAGTAGTGTATTTAATAGACAGAACAAACTGCAAATTTTCGGGGTGTTGATTCTAGACTAAAGTGGACTTTTGAGTTCCCATTGCTATTTTAACTGGAAATCAAGTGGTTCGTTCTCAAGCATAATTCAGCTCTTCACTCTCTTTCCCTTCTTTTATCTTGCAGTTCCACCTTGTTAGTGGAGCATCCAACTACGAAATTACTAAAGTTGAAGAGAATTGCAACATCGACACCAAACCCCATTTGGTCGTTCCTTCAGCCGTGTCTGATGATGACGGTTACGATGACGACAACTTGAGTTCAATCTCTGACTGGTCTTCGCTATTCGATGAGAGCGACGATGATGACGATATGTCGAGTTTTACCACCGTCTCTGAACTATCGAACTTCACGTGGGATCTCTTCGAAGAGACCAACGTCAGCACAATGGACTTGTCGTTCTGCGCAGTGGATGACGACGGTGTTGATAATTATACCATCGCCCAAATGCTCCTCGAGCAGTTGCTTAACGAAATCGTATGATTTGTTTGTCATTCCTGAATAAAGAAATAAAAAGTGACTTGAGAATGACAAAAGGCTCGTGTGTTCGTCCATTTATTCTCTTGAAATATAGTAGTCTCAAGTGTAAGAGAAGAATGCTTTTACTCTCCTCTCCCGATGAGAGGATAAATAAAACAAAAAACAAAATCATAGTTCGACACAATGATAATCACGAAACACAATGACATTACGACGGTATTCAAACCAAATATAGATTTTGATGAGAAAAAACCATCCGCTGATGATGCATGCCGGACAGGCGTATGTAAAATGACGTAATTGTAGCATATTCAAAATGACTTAATCAAATAGAATATTGCCTGCTGTAAATCTATTAAAAAGCAGATACTGTTTGGACGTCGCACTCTTTCAGGTTTTTGCGATCTGGTTGTATTTTTGTTGTGCCTTGATCACGTTGATTTTTTTCAAAGGGATACAATGATCTGCGGTCCATCTTTGCTACAGTCCATTTTAAAGAGGTGAAAAGGCCAAACTGGCTACCAGATAGAGCCGTGATGATCATATCAGATGGCGCTTTGCAAAATACCAAATCGGTCACCAGAGGAAACTTATTCGGCTCATTCTGCTTTAATATCCAAATGCAATATCTAAGCGAGTTAAGGAGAGTACATGTATGTAGTAATCTTTATTATTTCAAGTCTCTACAATGCCAACACACCTCCCCATCCCCCCCCCCCCCTCCCTGGAGATCTGGAATTGCACTCTATTTACCAGCTTTTAAAATAAGTTTTGGCAGTCAGAAGCATGAACTGTCCAGACCCGCCTCCATTAAAACAAACATCATTCCAATCCCACCTGCAGTCACCCCCCCCCCCCTCGACAAATGAAAAACAGCGCTATAGCCTACAGGACGAAGAGCTATCTTTACAGGCGTTTAAAAGATGTGACATCACAATGCTCTCCTGCACCCAAAGGTTGCGTTATCTGACAAGCGTTAATTAAATGTGACGACATAATGCTTTCCCGCGTCACAAGGCCCGCGCCCCTACTAATATGGGTCAATGCGTAAACTGTCCAAGCTTTGAAGATGTGACTTCACAATGATACCCACGCGCGGCGCAAACTTTCATCCAATCAGCACGCAGTAACCAAGCAAACTCTGGACTCGCGTGACGTCATAATGCGTTACGCGCCGGTATGTTTACATTTCAAGAAAATGTGTTGCTAATGCTTCATTCTTTATTGAACTCCCCTCGCATCCAGATGTCTGTACATCTTGCTTGCTTCACAATGCCAAATCAATCTATGAGAAGGCGTCGATTCTTTGGTCGATTCAGAAAGACAGTGACGAAAGGTTTTCGAAAATTATGCTGCTGCGTTCGAGGTAAATAAAAGAATGAGTTAGAGGGGATAGATGGCATTCTCAAATATAAAGATGCATTCTCAACCAATGAGGGAGGGGGGGGGGGCGGCGGGTGGAATCGATGTTTAACGAAAGCTTGTAAGTATATACCCACTTAAACGAGATGGAGGTCTTGTCATTTCAAATCCAAGAAAAGATGATTTTGTACGAAAACAAAAGAATGAGCGAAAAGCGATGTGCGGCTAACAGATTGACATTACTATATTCTCATTATTGTTAACAGCATCTACTGATGACGAACGTCCAGTCGCAGTGACAGTTGATGATATTGCATTGGTAAGTAAATCGCTTCGAACAATAACAACAGTCAAATCCTCTTCTAAAATTGTATCAATAATCAATGCCACGCCTAGTAGTGTATTTAATAGACAGAACAAACTGCAAATTTTCGGGGTGTTGATTCTAGACTAAAGTGGACTTTTGAGTTCCCATTGCTATTTTAACTGGAAATCAAGTGGTTCGTTCTCAAGCATAATTCAGCTCTTCACTCTCTTTCCCTTCTTTTATCTTGCAGTTCCACCTTGTTAGTGGAGCATCCAACTACGAAATTACTAAAGTTGAAGAGAATTGCAACATCGACACCAAACCCCATTTGGTCGTTCCTTCAGCCGTGTCTGATGATGACGGTTACGATGACGACAACTTGAGTTCAATCTCTGACTGGTCTTCGCTATTCGATGAGAGCGACGATGATGACGATATGTCGAGTTTTACCACCGTCTCTGAACTATCGAACTTCACGTGGGATCTCTTCGAAGAGACCAACGTCAGCACAATGGACTTGTCGTTCTGCGCAGTGGATGACGACGGTGTTGATAATTATACCATCGCCCAAATGCTCCTCGAGCAGTTGCTTAACGAAATCGTATGATTTGTTTGTCATTCCTGAATAAAGAAATAAAAAGTGACTTGAGAATGACAAAAGGCTCGTGTGTTCGTCCATTTATTCTCTTGAAATATAGTAGTCTCAAGTGTAAGAGAAGAATGCTTTTACTCTCCTCTCCCGATGAGAGGATAAATAAAACAAAAAACAAAATCATAGTTCGACACAATGATAATCACGAAACACAATGACATTACGACGGTATTCAAACCAAATATAGATTTTGATGAGAAAAAACCATCCGCTGATGATGCATGCCGGACAGGCGTATGTAAAATGACGTAATTGTAGCATATTCAAAATGACTTAATCAAATAGAATATTGCCTGCTGTAAATCTATTAAAAAGCAGATACTGTTTGGACGTCGCACTCTTTCAGGTTTTTGCGATCTGGTTGTATTTTTGTTGTGCCTTGATCACGTTGATTTTTTTCAAAGGGATACAATGATCTGCGGTCCATCTTTGCTACAGTCCATTTTAAAGAGGTGAAAAGGCCAAACTGGCTACCAGATAGAGCCGTGATGATCATATCAGATGGCGCTTTGCAAAATACCAAATCGGTCACCAGAGGAAACTTATTCGGCTCATTCTGCTTTAATATCCAAATGCAATATCTAAGCGAGTTAAGGAGAGTACATGTATGTAGTAATCTTTATTATTTCAAGTCTCTACAATGCCAACACACCTCCCCATCCCCCCCCCCCCCCCTCCCTGGAGATCTGGAATTGCACTCTATTTACCAGCTTTTAAAATAAGTTTTGGCAGTCAGAAGCATGAACTGTCCAGACCCGCCTCCATTAAAACAAACATCATTCCAATCCCACCTGCAGTCACCCCCCCCCCCCTCGACAAATGAAAAACAGCGCTATAGCCTACAGGACGAAGAGCTATCTTTACAGGCGTTTAAAAGATGTGACATCACAATGCTCTCCTGCACCCAAAGGTTGCGTTATCTGACAAGCGTTAATTAAATGTGACGACATAATGCTTTCCCGCGTCACAAGGCCCGCGCCCCTACTAATATGGGTCAATGCGTAAACTGTCCAAGCTTTGAAGATGTGACTTCACAATGATACCCACGCGCGGCGCAAACTTTCATCCAATCAGCACGCAGTAACCAAGCAAACTCTGGACTCGCGTGACGTCATAATGCGTTACGCGCCGGTATGTTTACATTTCAAGAAAATGTGTTGCTAATGCTTCATTCTTTATTGAACTCCCCTCGCATCCAGATGTCTGTACATCTTGCTTGCTTCACAATGCCAAATCAATCTATGAGAAGGCGTCGATTCTTTGGTCGATTCAGAAAGACAGTGACGAAAGGTTTTCGAAAATTATGCTGCTGCGTTCGAGGTAAATAAAAGAATGAGTTAGAGGGGATAGATGGCATTCTCAAATATAAAGATGCATTCTCAACCAATGAGGGAGGGGGGGGGCGGCGGGTGGAATCGATGTTTAACGAAAGCTTGTAAGTATATACCCACTTAAACGAGATGGAGGTCTTGTCATTTCAAATCCAAGAAACGATGATTTTGTACGAAAACAAAAGAATGAGCGAAAAGCGATGTGCGGCTAACAGATTGACATTACTATATTCTCATTATTGTTAACAGCATCTACTGATGACGAACGTCCAGTCGCAGTGACAGTTGATGATATTGCATTGGTAAGTAAATCGCTTCGAACAATAACAACAGTCAAATCCTCTTCTAAAATTGTATCAATAATCAATGCCACGCCTAGTAGTGTATTTAATAGACAGAACAAACTGCAAATTTTCGGGGTGTTGATTCTAGACTAAAGTGGACTTTTGAGTTCCCATTGCTATTTTAACTGGAAATCAAGTGGTTCGTTCTCAAGCATAATTCAGCTCTTCACTCTCTTTCCCTTCTTTTATCTTGCAGTTCCACCTTGTTAGTGGAGCATCCAACTACGAAATTACTAAAGTTGAAGAGAATTGCAACATCGACACCAAACCCCATTTGGTCGTTCCTTCAGCCGTGTCTGATGATGACGGTTACGATGACGACAACTTGAGTTCAATCTCTGACTGGTCTTCGCTATTCGATGAGAGCGACGATGATGACGATATGTCGAGTTTTACCACCGTCTCTGAACTATCGAACTTCACGTGGGATCTCTTCGAAGAGACCAACGTCAGCACAATGGACTTGTCGTTCTGCGCAGTGAATGACGACGGTGTTGATAATTATACCATCGCCCAAATGCTCCTCGAGCAGTTGCTTAACGAAATCGTATGATTTGTTTGTCATTCCTGAATAAAGAAATAAAAAGTGACTTGAGAATGACAAAAGGCTCGTGTGTTCGTCCATTTATTCTCTTGAAATATAGTAGTCTCAAGTGTAAGAGAAGAATGCTTTTACTCTCCTCTCCCGATGAGAGGATAAATAAAACAAAAAACAAAATCATAGTTCGACACAATGATAATCACGAAACACAATGACATTACGACGGTATTCAAACCAAATATAGATTTTGATGAGAAAAAACCATCCGCTGATGATGCATGCCGGACAGGCGTATGTAAAATGACGTAATTGTAGCATATTCAAAATGACTTAATCAAATAGAATATTGCCTGCTGTAAATCTATTAAAAAGCAGATACTGTTTGGACGTCGCACTCTTTCAGGTTTTTGCGATCTGGTTGTATTTTTGTTGTGCCTTGATCACGTTGATTTTTTTCAAAGGGATACAATGATCTGCGGTCCATCTTTGCTACAGTCCATTTTAAAGAGGTGAAAAGGCCAAACTGGCTACCAGATAGAGCCGTGATGATCATATCAGATGGCGCTTTGCAAAATACCAAATCGGTCACCAGAGGAAACTTATTCGGCTCATTCTGCTTTAATATCCAAATGCAATATCTAAGCGAGTTAAGGAGAGTACATGTTTGTAGTAATCTTTATTATTTCAAGTCTCTACAATGCCAACACACCTCCCCATCCCCCCCCCCCCCTCCCTGGAGATCTGGAATTGCACTCTATTTACCAGCTTTTAAAATAAGTTTTGGCAGTCAGAAGCATGAACTGTCCAGACCCGCCTCCATTAAAACAAACATCATTCCAATCCCACCTGCAGTCACCCCCCCCCCCCCCCCCCCCCTCGACAAATGAAAAACAGCGCTATAGCCTACAGGACGAAGAGCTATCTTTACAGGCGTTTAAAAGATGTGACATCACAATGCTCTCCTGCACCCAAAGGTTGCGTTATCTGACAAGCGTTAATTAAATGTGACGACATAATGCTTTCCCGCGTCACAAGGCCCGCGCCCCTACTAATATGGGTCAATGCGTAAACTGTCCAAGCTTTGAAGATGTGACTTCACAATGATACCCACGCGCGGCGCAAACTTTCATCCAATCAGCACGCAGTAACCAAGCAAACTCTGGACTCGCGTGACGTCATAATGCGTTACGCGCCGGTATGTTTACATTTCAAGAAAATGTGTTGCTAATGCTTCATTCTTTATTGAACTCCCCTCGCATCCAGATGTCTGTACATCTTGCTTGCTTCACAATGCCAAATCAATCTATGAGAAGGCGTCGATTCTTTGGTCGATTCAGAAAGACAGTGACGAAAGGTTTTCGAAAATTATGCTGCTGCGTTCGAGGTAAATAAAAGAATGAGTTAGAGGGGATAGATGGCATTCTCAAATATAAAGATGCATTCTCAACCAATGAGGGAGGGGGGGGGGGGCGGCGGGTGGAATCGATGTTTAACGAAAGCTTGTAAGTATATACCCACTTAAACGAGATGGAGGTCTTGTCATTTCAAATCCAAGAAACGATGATTTTGTACGAAAACAAAAGAATGAGCGAAAAGCGATGTGCGGCTAACAGATTGACATTACTATATTCTCATTATTGTTAACAGCATCTACTGATGACGAACGTCCAGTCGCAGTGACAGTTGATGATATTGCATTGGTAAGTAAATCGCTTCGAACAATAACAACAGTCAAATCCTCTTCTAAAATTGTATCAATAATCAATGCCACGCCTAGTAGTGTATTTAATAGACAGAACAAACTGCAAATTTTCGGGGTGTTGATTCTAGACTAAAGTGGACTTTTGAGTTCCCATTGCTATTTTAACTGGAAATCAAGTGGTTCGTTCTCAAGCATAATTCAGCTCTTCACTCTCTTTCCCTTCTTTTATCTTGCAGTTCCACCTTGTTAGTGGAGCATCCAACTACGAAATTACTAAAGTTGAAGAGAATTGCAACATCGACACCAAACCCCATTTGGTCGTTCCTTCAGCCGTGTCTGATGATGACGGTTACGATGACGACAACTTGAGTTCAATCTCTGACTGGTCTTCGCTATTCGATGAGAGCGACGATGATGACGATATGTCGAGTTTTACCACCGTCTCTGAACTATCGAACTTCACGTGGGATCTCTTCGAAGAGACCAACGTCAGCACAATGGACTTGTCGTTCTGCGCAGTGGATGACGACGGTGTTGATAATTATACCATCGCCCAAATGCTCCTCGAGCAGTTGCTTAACGAAATCGTATGATTTGTTTGTCATTCCTGAATAAAGAAATAAAAAGTGACTTGAGAATGACAAAAGGCTCGTGTGTTCGTCCATTTATTCTCTTGAAATATAGTAGTCTCAAGTGTAAGAGAAGAATGCTTTTACTCTCCTCTCCCGATGAGAGGATAAATAAAACAAAAAACAAAATCATAGTTCGACACAATGATAATCACGAAACACAATGACATTACGACGGTATTCAAACCAAATATAGATTTTGATGAGAAAAAACCATCCGCTGATGATGCATGCCGGACAGGCGTATGTAAAATGACGTAATTGTAGCATATTCAAAATGACTTAATCAAATAGAATATTGCCTGCTGTAAATCTATTAAAAAGCAGATACTGTTTGGACGTCGCACTCTTTCAGGTTTTTGCGATCTGGTTGTATTTTTGTTGTGCCTTGATCACGTTGATTTTTTTCAAAGGGATACAATGATCTGCGGTCCATCTTTGCTACAGTCCATTTTAAAGAGGTGAAAAGGCCAAACTGGCTACCAGATAGAGCCGTGATGATCATATCAGATGGCGCTTTGCAAAATACCAAATCGGTCACCAGAGGAAACTTATTCGGCTCATTCTGCTTTAATATCCAAATGCAATATCTAAGCGAGTTAAGGAGAGTACATGTATGTAGTAATCTTTATTATTTCAAGTCTCTACAATGCCAACACACCTCCCCATCCCCCCCCCCCCCCTCCCTGGAGATCTGGAATTGCACTCTATTTACCAGCTTTTAAAATAAGTTTTGGCAGTCAGAAGCATGAACTGTCCAGACCCGCCTCCATTAAAACAAACATCATTCCAATCCCACCTGCAGTCACCCCCCCCCCCCTCGACAAATGAAAAACAGCGCTATAGCCTACAGGACGAAGAGCTATCTTTACAGGCGTTTAAAAGATGTGACATCACAATGCTCTCCTGCACCCAAAGGTTGCGTTATCTGACAAGCGTTAATTAAATGTGACGACATAATGCTTTCCCGCGTCACAAGGCCCGCGCCCCTACTAATATGGGTCAATGCGTAAACTGTCCAAGCTTTGAAGATGTGACTTCACAATGATACCCACGCGCGGCGCAAAATTTCATCCAATCAGCACGCAGTAACCAAGCAAACTCTGGACTCGCGTGACGTCATAATGCGTTACGCGCCGGTATGTTTACATTTCAAGAAAATGTGTTGCTAATGCTTCATTCTTTATTGAACTCCCCTCGCATCCAGATGTCTGTACATCTTGCTTGCTTCACAATGCCAAATCAATCTATGAGAAGGCGTCGATTCTTTGGTCGATTCAGAAAGACAGTGACGAAAGGTTTTCGAAAATTATGCTGCTGCGTTCGAGGTAAATAAAAGAATGAGTTAGAGGGGATAGATGGCATTCTCAAATATAAAGATGCATTCTCAACCAATGAGGGAGGGGGGGGGGCGGCGGGTGGAATCGATGTTTAACGAAAGCTTGTAAGTATATACCCACTTAAACGAGATGGAGGTCTTGTCATTTCAAATCCAAGAAACGATGATTTTGTACGAAAACAAAAGAATGAGCGAAAAGCGATGTGCGGCTAACAGATTGACATTACTATATTCTCATTATTGTTAACAGCATCTACTGATGACGAACGTCCAGTCGCAGTGACAGTTGATGATATTGCATTGGTAAGTAAATCGCTTCGAACAATAACAACAGTCAAATCCTCTTCTAAAATTGTATCAATAATCAATGCCACGCCTAGTAGTGTATTTAATAGACAGAACAAACTGCAAATTTTCGGGGTGTTGATTCTAGACTAAAGTGGACTTTTGAGTTCCCATTGCTATTTTAACTGGAAATCAAGTGGTTCGTTCTCAAGCATAATTCAGCTCTTCACTCTCTTTCCCTTCTTTTATCTTGCAGTTCCACCTTGTTAGTGGAGCATCCAACTACGAAATTACTAAAGTTGAAGAGAATTGCAACATCGACACCAAACCCCATTTGGTCGTTCCTTCAGCCGTGTCTGATGATGACGGTTACGATGACGACAACTTGAGTTCAATCTCTGACTGGTCTTCGCTATTCGATGAGAGCGACGATGATGACGATATGTCGAGTTTTACCACCGTCTCTGAACTATCGAACTTCACGTGGGATCTCTTCGAAGAGACCAACGTCAGCACAATGGACTTGTCGTTCTGCGCAGTGGATGACGACGGTGTTGATAATTATACCATCGCCCAAATGCTCCTCGAGCAGTTGCTTAACGAAATCGTATGATTTGTTTGTCATTCCTGAATAAAGAAATAAAAAGTGACTTGAGAATGACAAAAGGCTCGTGTGTTCGTCCATTTATTCTCTTGAAATATAGTAGTCTCAAGTGTAAGAGAAGAATGCTTTTACTCTCCTCTCCCGATGAGAGGATAAATAAAACAAAAAACAAAATCATAGTTCGACACAATGATAATCACGAAACACAATGACATTACGACGGTATTCAAACCAAATATAGATTTTGATGAGAAAAAACCATCCGCTGATGATGCATGCCGGACAGGCGTATGTAAAATGACGTAATTGTAGCATATTCAAAATGACTTAATCAAATAGAATATTGCCTGCTGTAAATCTATTAAAAAGCAGATACTGTTTGGACGTCGCACTCTTTCAGGTTTTTGCGATCTGGTTGTATTTTTGTTGTGCCTTGATCACGTTGATTTTTTTCAAAGGGATACAATGATCTGCGGTCCATCTTTGCTACAGTCCATTTTAAAGAGGTGAAAAGGCCAAACTGGCTACCAGATAGAGCCGTGATGATCATATCAGATGGCGCTTTGCAAAATACCAAATCGGTCACCAGAGGAAACTTATTCGGCTCATTCTGCTTTAATATCCAAATGCAATATCTAAGCGAGTTAAGGAGAGTACATGTATGTAGTAATCTTTATTATTTCAAGTCTCTACAATGCCAACACACCTCCCCATCCCCCCCCCCCCCCCCCTCCCTGGAGATCTGGAATTGCACTCTATTTACCAGCTTTTAAAATAAGTTTTGGCAGTCAGAAGCATGAACTGTCCAGACCCGCCTCCATTAAAACAAACATCATTCCAATCCCACCTGCAGTCACCCCCCCCCCCCCCCCCCCCTCGACAAATGAAAAACAGCGCTATAGCCTACAGGACGAAGAGCTATCTTTACAGGCGTTTAAAAGATGTGACATCACAATGCTCTCCTGCACCCAAAGGTTGCGTTATCTGACAAGCGTTAATTAAATGTGACGACATAATGCTTTCCCGCGTCACAAGGCCCGCGCCCCTACTAATATGGGTCAATGCGTAAACTGTCCAAGCTTTGAAGATGTGACTTCACAATGATACCCACGCGCGGCGCAAACTTTCATCCAATCAGCACGCAGTAACCAAGCAAACTCTGGACTCGCGTGACGTCATAATGCGTTACGCGCCGGTATGTTTACATTTCAAGAAAATGTGTTGCTAATGCTTCATTCTTTATTGAACTCCCCTCGCATCCAGATGTCTGTACATCTTGCTTGCTTCACAATGCCAAATCAATCTATGAGAAGGCGTCGATTCTTTGGTCGATTCAGAAAGACAGTGACGAAAGGTTTTCGAAAATTATGCTGCTGCGTTCGAGGTAAATAAAAGAATGAGTTAGAGGGGATAGATGGCATTCTCAAATATAAAGATGCATTCTCAACCAATGAGGGAGGGGGGGGGGCGGCGGGTGGAATCGATGTTTAACGAAAGCTTGTAAGTATATACCCACTTAAACGAGATGGAGGTCTTGTCATTTCAAATCCAAGAAACGATGATTTTGTACGAAAACAAAAGAATGAGCGAAAAGCGATGTGCGGCTAACAGATTGACATTACTATATTCTCATTATTGTTAACAGCATCTACTGATGACGAACGTCCAGTCGCAGTGACAGTTGATGATATTGCATTGGTAAGTAAATCGCTTCGAACAATAACAACAGTCAAATCCTCTTCTAAAATTGTATCAATAATCAATGCCACGCCTAGTAGTGTATTTAATAGACAGAACAAACTGCAAATTTTCGGGGTGTTGATTCTAGACTAAAGTGGACTTTTGAGTTCCCATTGCTATTTTAACTGGAAATCAAGTGGTTCGTTCTCAAGCATAATTCAGCTCTTCACTCTCTTTCCCTTCTTTTATCTTGCAGTTCCACCTTGTTAGTGGAGCATCCAACTACGAAATTACTAAAGTTGAAGAGAATTGCAACATCGACACCAAACCCCATTTGGTCGTTCCTTCAGCCGTGTCTGATGATGACGGTTACGATGACGACAACTTGAGTTCAATCTCTGACTGGTCTTCGCTATTCGATGAGAGCGACGATGATGACGATATGTCGAGTTTTACCACCGTCTCTGAACTATCGAACTTCACGTGGGATCTCTTCGAAGAGACCAACGTCAGCACAATGGACTTGTCGTTCTGCGCAGTGGATGACGACGGTGTTGATAATTATACCATCGCCCAAATGCTCCTCGAGCAGTTGCTTAACGAAATCGTATGATTTGTTTGTCATTCCTGAATAAAGAAATAAAAAGTGACTTGAGAATGACAAAAGGCTCGTGTGTTCGTCCATTTATTCTCTTGAAATATAGTAGTCTCAAGTGTAAGAGAAGAATGCTTTTACTCTCCTCTCCCGATGAGAGGATAAATAAAACAAAAAACAAAATCATAGTTCGACACAATGATAATCACGAAACACAATGACATTACGACGGTATTCAAACCAAATATAGATTTTGATGAGAAAAAACCATCCGCTGATGATGCATGCCGGACAGGCGTATGTAAAATGACGTAATTGTAGCATATTCAAAATGACTTAATCAAATAGAATATTGCCTGCTGTAAATCTATTAAAAAGCAGATACTGTTTGGACGTCGCACTCTTTCAGGTTTTTGCGATCTGGTTGTATTTTTGTTGTGCCTTGATCACGTTGATTTTTTTCAAAGGGATACAATGATCTGCGGTCCATCTTTGCTACAGTCCATTTTAAAGAGGTGAAAAGGCCAAACTGGCTACCAGATAGAGCCGTGATGATCATATCAGATGGCGCTTTGCAAAATACCAAATCGGTCACCAGAGGAAACTTATTCGGCTCATTCTGCTTTAATATCCAAATGCAATATCTAAGCGAGTTAAGGAGAGTACATGTTTGTAGTAATCTTTATTATTTCAAGTCTCTACAATGCCAACACACCTCCCCATCCCCCCCCCCCCCTCCCTGGAGATCTGGAATTGCACTCTATTTACCAGCTTTTAAAATAAGTTTTGGCAGTCAGAAGCATGAACTGTCCAGACCCGCCTCCATTAAAACAAACATCATTCCAATCCCACCTGCAGTCACCCCCCCCCCCCCCCTCGACAAATGAAAAACAGCGCTATAGCCTACAGGACGAAGAGCTATCTTTACAGGCGTTTAAAAGATGTGACATCACAATGCTCTCCTGCACCCAAAGGTTGCGTTATCTGACAAGCGTTAATTAAATGTGACGACATAATGCTTTCCCGCGTCACAAGGCCCGCGCCCCTACTAATATGGGTCAATGCGTAAACTGTCCAAGCTTTGAAGATGTGACTTCACAATGATACCCACGCGCGGCGCAAACTTTCATCCAATCAGCACGCAGTAACCAAGCAAACTCTGGACTCGCGTGACGTCATAATGCGTTACGCGCCGGTATGTTTACATTTCAGGAAAATGTGTTGCTAATGCTTCATTCTTTATTGAACTCCCCTCGCATCCAGATGTCTGTACATCTTGCTTGCTTCACAATGCCAAATCAATCTATGAGAAGGCGTCGATTCTTTGGTCGATTCAGAAAGACAGTGACGAAAGGTTTTCGAAAATTATGCTGCTGCGTTCGAGGTAAATAAAAGAATGAGTTAGAGGGGATAGATGGCATTCTCAAATATAAAGATGCATTCTCAACCAATGAGGGAGGGGGGGGGGCGGCGGGTGGAATCGATGTTTAACGAAAGCTTGTAAGTATATACCCACTTAAACGAGATGGAGGTCTTGTCATTTCAAATCCAAGAAACGATGATTTTGTACGAAAACAAAAGAATGAGCGAAAAGCGATGTGCGGCTAACAGATTGACATTACTATATTCTCATTATTGTTAACAGCATCTACTGATGACGAACGTCCAGTCGCAGTGACAGTTGATGATATTGCATTGGTAAGTAAATCGCTTCGAACAATAACAACAGTCAAATCCTCTTCTAAAATTGTATCAATAATCAATGCCACGCCTAGTAGTGTATTTAATAGACAGAACAAACTGCAAATTTTCGGGGTGTTGATTCTAGACTAAAGTGGACTTTTGAGTTCCCATTGCTATTTTAACTGGAAATCAAGTGGTTCGTTCTCAAGCATAATTCAGCTCTTCACTCTCTTTCCCTTCTTTTATCTTGCAGTTCCACCTTGTTAGTGGAGCATCCAACTACGAAATTACTAAAGTTGAAGAGAATTGCAACATCGACACCAAACCCCATTTGGTCGTTCCTTCAGCCGTGTCTGATGATGACGGTTACGATGACGACAACTTGAGTTCAATCTCTGACTGGTCTTCGCTATTCGATGAGAGCGACGATGATGACGATATGTCGAGTTTTACCACCGTCTCTGAACTATCGAACTTCACGTGGGATCTCTTCGAAGAGACCAACGTCAGCACAATGGACTTGTCGTTCTGCGCAGTGGATGACGACGGTGTTGATAATTATACCATCGCCCAAATGCTCCTCGAGCAGTTGCTTAACGAAATCGTATGATTTGTTTGTCATTCCTGAATAAAGAAATAAAAAGTGACTTGAGAATGACAAAAGGCTCGTGTGTTCGTCCATTTATTCTCTTGAAATATAGTAGTCTCAAGTGTAAGAGAAGAATGCTTTTACTCTCCTCTCCCGATGAGAGGATAAATAAAACAAAAAACAAAATCATAGTTCGACACAATGATAATCACGAAACACAATGACATTACGACGGTATTCAAACCAAATATAGATTTTGATGAGAAAAAACCATCCGCTGATGATGCATGCCGGACAGGCGTATGTAAAATGACGTAATTGTAGCATATTCAAAATGACTTAATCAAATAGAATATTGCCTGCTGTAAATCTATTAAAAAGCAGATACTGTTTGGACGTCGCACTCTTTCAGGTTTTTGCGATCTGGTTGTATTTTTGTTGTGCCTTGATCACGTTGATTTTTTTCAAAGGGATACAATGATCTGCGGTCCATCTTTGCTACAGTCCATTTTAAAGAGGTGAAAAGGCCAAACTGGCTACCAGATAGAGCCGTGATGATCATATCAGATGGCGCTTTGCAAAATACCAAATCGGTCACCAGAGGAAACTTATTCGGCTCATTCTGCTTTAATATCCAAATGCAATATCTAAGCGAGTTAAGGAGAGTACATGTATGTAGTAATCTTTATTATTTCAAGTCTCTACAATGCCAACACACCTCCCCATCCCCCCCCCCCCCCCCCCCTCCCTGGAGATCTGGAATTGCACTCTATTTACCAGCTTTTAAATAAGTTTTGGCAGTCAGAAGCATGAACTGTCCAGACCCGCCTCCATTAAAACAAACATCATTCCAATCCCACCTGCAGTCACCCCCCCCCCCCCTCGACAAATGAAAAACAGCGCTATAGCCTACAGGACGAAGAGCTATCTTTACAGGCGTTTAAAAGATGTGACATCACAATGCTCTCCTGCACCCAAAGGTTGCGTTATCTGACAAGCGTTAATTAAATGTGACGACATAATGCTTTCCCGCGTCACAAGGCCCGCGCCCCTACTAATATGGGTCAATGCGTAAACTGTCCAAGCTTTGAAGATGTGACTTCACAATGATACCCACGCGCGGCGCAAACTTTCATCCAATCAGCACGCAGTAACCAAGCAAACTCTGGACTCGCGTGACGTCATAATGCGTTACGCGCCGGTATGTTTACATTTCAAGAAAATGTGTTGCTAATGCTTCATTCTTTATTGAACTCCCCTCGCATCCAGATGTCTGTACATCTTGCTTGCTTCACAATGCCAAATCAATCTATGAGAAGGCGTCGATTCTTTGGTCGATTCAGAAAGACAGTGACGAAAGGTTTTCGAAAATTATGCTGCTGCGTTCGAGGTAAATAAAAGAATGAGTTAGAGGGGATAGATGGCATTCTCAAATATAAAGATGCATTCTCAACCAATGAGGGAGGGGGGGGGGGCGGCGGGTGGAATCGATGTTTAACGAAAGCTTGTAAGTATATACCCACTTAAACGAGATGGAGGTCTTGTCATTTCAAATCCAAGAAACGATGATTTTGTACGAAAACAAAAGAATGAGCGAAAAGCGATGTGCGGCTAACAGATTGACATTACTATATTCTCATTATTGTTAACAGCATCTACTGATGACGAACGTCCAGTCGCAGTGACAGTTGATGATATTGCATTGGTAAGTAAATCGCTTCGAACAATAACAACAGTCAAATCCTCTTCTAAAATTGTATCAATAATCAATGCCACGCCTAGTAGTGTATTTAATAGACAGAACAAACTGCAAATTTTCGGGGTGTTGATTCTAGACTAAAGTGGACTTTTGAGTTCCCATTGCTATTTTAACTGGAAATCAAGTGGTTCGTTCTCAAGCATAATTCAGCTCTTCACTCTCTTTCCCTTCTTTTATCTTGCAGTTCCACCTTGTTAGTGGAGCATCCAACTACGAAATTACTAAAGTTGAAGAGAATTGCAACATCGACACCAAACCCCATTTGGTCGTTCCTTCAGCCGTGTCTGATGATGACGGTTACGATGACGACAACTTGAGTTCAATCTCTGACTGGTCTTCGCTATTCGATGAGAGCGACGATGATGACGATATGTCGAGTTTTACCACCGTCTCTGAACTATCGAACTTCACGTGGGATCTCTTCGAAGAGACCAACGTCAGCACAATGGACTTGTCGTTCTGCGCAGTGGATGACGACGGTGTTGATAATTATACCATCGCCCAAATGCTCCTCGAGCAGTTGCTTAACGAAATCGTATGATTTGTTTGTCATTCCTGAATAAAGAAATAAAAAGTGACTTGAGAATGACAAAAGGCTCGTGTGTTCGTCCATTTATTCTCTTGAAATATAGTAGTCTCAAGTGTAAGAGAAGAATGCTTTTACTCTCCTCTCCCGATGAGAGGATAAATAAAACAAAAAACAAAATCATAGTTCGACACAATGATAATCACGAAACACAATGACATTACGACGGTATTCAAACCAAATATAGATTTTGATGAGAAAAAACCATCCGCTGATGATGCATGCCGGACAGGCGTATGTAAAATGACGTAATTGTAGCATATTCAAAATGACTTAATCAAATAGAATATTGCCTGCTGTAAATCTATTAAAAAGCAGATACTGTTTGGACGTCGCACTCTTTCAGGTTTTTGCGATCTGGTTGTATTTTTGTTGTGCCTTGATCACGTTGATTTTTTTCAAAGGGATACAATGATCTGCGGTCCATCTTTGCTACAGTCCATTTTAAAGAGGTGAAAAGGCCAAACTGGCTACCAGATAGAGCCGTGATGATCATATCAGATGGCGCTTTGCAAAATACCAAATCGGTCACCAGAGGAAACTTATTCGGCTCATTCTGCTTTAATATCCAAATGCAATATCTAAGCGAGTTAAGGAGAGTACATGTATGTAGTAATCTTTATTATTTCAAGTCTCTACAATGCCAACACACCTCCCCATCCCCCCCCCCCCCCCCTCCCTGGAGATCTGGAATTGCACTCTATTTACCAGCTTTTAAAATAAGTTTTGGCAGTCAGAAGCATGAACTGTCCAGACCCGCCTCCATTAAAACAAACATCATTCCAATCCCACCTGCAGTCACCCCCCCCCCCCCCCCCCCCTCGACAAATGAAAAACAGCGCTATAGCCTACAGGACGAAGAGCTATCTTTACAGGCGTTTAAAAGATGTGACATCACAATGCTCTCCTGCACCCAAAGGTTGCGTTATCTGACAAGCGTTAATTAAATGTGACGACATAATGCTTTCCCGCGTCACAAGGCCCGCGCGCGTCTTATTTTTTCGTACCACGGCGAGCCCGGATTCCTGTTATTTCATGAATATTCATTACGCAGGGTCGGGGAAAGTCTCGATTCTCTTGAATATTCATGTAATCGAGGTGGGACCTATATTGCATGCTAGCATGTTGTTGACGCTACTCGCACAAAGTGAGAAGATTTAGTTCACCGAGAATGGAGAATGGGTGAGTAGATCTAATTGATTGAGTGAATTTAGTAATTAATTTTGAAAAAGCTGTAATTCGTGATCTACGGTAATTTCTTTACATTTTGAGACTGTTCTCAACAGATTTTTGGGGAAAAGGCTAGGAAAATATTTCTCTCGAAATTGCACTTTGATTTTCATCGTCGTGAAGTAGTTTGACTGCGGTTTGCCGTCATGTCACCCTAGTACTCCAGTTAGAGCCCCGGGGTTCCGGCAGGCCCACCCCGGGAATTTCGGTGCTCATCTGCATCAAGATAAAACTTTCTAATCAGGTTTTATTCCAAATTTGATCGTCATCGTGAATCTAATTCAACAATCATCGATTGAATTTAAATCTAGATTTAACGTTACACCTTAAAATAATCTATGAAGTATGATTTCTTAAATAATCCAAGAGGGTTAATTCTTGTTTATATCTTTAGTAGATGTGGACTCTGTTGGCTACTCAGTGCCATATTTCGCTCAGTTGCATCATTGGTGCGTGTCAACTTTTAGACCAAAATTGTTTGTGACCATGGATAATGAAACAACTCCAAACCCTATTTCATTTAGATGTAAACCTGGAATTTTTTAATAGAACAAACTAGTCTAGGATTCATTTATTTAATGTTTAGATGCTGTGTGTGTCCAGCGCGTGCTTGTCAAGTTGTCATAACTCATATAGACTCTAGATCTAGACCTATTAGGCTATTAATATTATTATTATTATTATTATATTAAAGATTTTTTTCTCCGAAATGTGCAGCTAATTTGATATATCTATTTTTGTTGGACGTTGTATAAGAGAAGACCTCTAGGCTAGTCGACATTTATGTTTACTTATACAGTATGTAGTCCACTTCTTCTTGTTATAATAAACTAATTCTACTTAGTACTACTTCATGTTCATACTATAGGCCATAGAAACCACTGTTCGAGGCACAAGTTAAATTATCTTCCATTTAGTTTTACTTTGTACTGTGGTTCATTAAATAGGAATGTTGATTTCCACACCATTATTAAGGGCAACCATGACATAAAAAATAGCTATTAATTTGTATTATGCTTGATCTATTTTATTTTGTTAAGGAGAAAGGGATTCCTTCATTGTCGTATTGATTTTTTTCTTCTTTTTGTTCCAAAAGATTGAAACTGAAGAGCTGGAAGGAGGACATTACGCATCTCTTATATTTGTAAGATGACACAGAAGTCCCATGCAGGTAAAGTTATCAGGTTATTTACACAAATATTAAATGGCCACCTATTAATTCACTCAAAAAGGAAATGGAACTAAGTTGACGTTGCAAGCAGTCCTTGCCCCCCCCCCCCCCCCGCGAAAAAAAAAGAGAAAAAAAAAGGAAAAGAAGGGAAAGGGAAAGGGAAAGAGGAGAGAAAGGGAAAGAAAGAAGAGGAAGAAGAAAAGAAAAGGGTAAAGAAGGAGATCGGGGGGGCCCCTAGGCGGACCCCTGAATGCTTATCTGACCGTAATTTATTGCCTTAAACCCCTGAGCTTCCGGGGTCGGACAAGGTATCAAAATTTGTTTATCTGACTGCAGGCCCGTAGCCAGGGGGCGGGGGCAGTCCCCCAAAAGTCATCGCCCCCCCCCCCCATCAAAAAAGAGATTAAAAGAAAAAGAAGCGGACGTAGGAAGAGAAAGGAGCAGATAAAGAACATCTTTGAAATTCAGACAAGGATTAAGAGTCGAGAACTGAACAACGAATCGTCTTCTTTCTCTAATAATTTAATGAAACGTCAAAGCTTCCGCATTCGCGGAGGAGGGAGGAGGAGACTTGCCCCTCCCTGCACCCACCCCCCCCCCTGCATTACGTCACTGCTGGTCACCATTACGTACCAATATTCGGCTCGCATAATTTCAAATTTTGGACCCCCCCCCCCCCCTAAGAAATCCTGGATCCGCGCCTGGTTGCAAGCGTATATAGTGGAGGGTATATTTTATTCTAGTTGTGCACCTAGCATACAAATATTGATGTCTTTTCTTTCTTTGTTTACAAAGGAAAATTTGTCCTTATTTACAGGAGGTCCTGTGTTTAGAAGAGCCATAGCTAATGCACATCCAAAGAACTACATGTTGAGTATACACAGGACCCATCATTATTTTTTTTGTAAGGGGTCCTTTCACTTCTTGAGCAATGAAGATGAAGAAGAACACAAAATAAGATTGATAAAAGTCGGTTTATAGGATGTATTACGGTTGATATGTATCCATTAGTATCAGTTTTTAATTGAAGTACCTACCGGTCCATTTTTTTCTCTCATGTAGGATGATGCTTCTCTACAGTTGATGATGAAGGCATGCTGGTTTATAAACTCGGGAGAGGAACAAAGAACAGATATTGACGGGATCATATCTAGAGATGCAGGCCTACTACACTTCATACGAGCAAGTGTGCTGATATACATGAAGGTACCCCCAATAAACTTTTGTGGAACACATGTCATGCAGAAAATTATAGATCTGAAAAAGATATTTTTCATTGTCAGTTGACTTGTAAAAGAATTGTTATTTAGATTAAAAATTAAATGTCAATATAGATGAATAAATCTACATTACGTATGTTTCAGTAGCATTATTTCCAGTACATTCTCATGTCCAAGTTGTTTGGTCATTTTATGTCCCATACTTAACCAAGTATTATTCAATTACCGGTATGAGCACGAGTTGTATAACATTGTATTACTTATTTCATACCTTGTCTGATCCGAGCTCTAGCAGACCTGTCGTCTTAATGGGATCATCAATAATAATCTAAGATGTGGTCAGTATTTAAACTAGTCTTGTACAGAAAATAGTTTAGGTTTGCCCACTAGAACCCCAAGTGAATTTCAGTCCTTCCTTTTTTTGAGCAGGTATCAGGGTGTATGTTATTAGTCATTGTTGATTTTCTTATTTCATTTTTCCATTCAACAGACTTGGTTTATATTTCTTCTGAAACTAGGCTACAACTTTAGTGATGAATGCAGAAGATATCTACACGGGACTACGTCTTGCCACCCTCATATAATGAAAGAGGACAATAGAGATGGGTTTAAACTGGAATATTTACATGATATTTATTTGTTATTTGTATTATATGTTTGTAGAATACTACATTCAATAAAGCTAATGAGGTTTATCATCTTGTCAACTTTCAAATAATTCAAGATAACTAATCCTCAACGAATAAACATTAAAATTCTAACAAAGTCAACTACCATCTTATAGGATGAAACTGTGGACTGGGCAGAAAGATTCTCCTTGAAATTTTCAGTGATAAAGGTCTATCAGTCTTTATTAAAGATTGAATTAATCAATGATATTTTAATTATAATTATACATTTTGAAATTCATTTACCTCAATGGACTTCTGTATTAGAAGTTTTGTAGATTATGAAATTATTGCTACTTCAAGTATTGTATGTAAGAAGGTTTGAAAGACAACCCTCTAAATGCATTAAATATGGAAACTGCTAATCATCATTGCCTTTCGTATCTAAACTGCTAACTTTAATAGAATCATGTTTCGATGCTTTCTAACTTAAGAAAACGGGGGGGGGGGGGGGCTTGCTATCCTCTTCCAGTTGCTGTTACTACATGGTCCATGTAACAGGATGCAAAAGTGTACAAATATGATTATATGTTTATATTAGAAGGATTTAGAAAGTGAAAACTTTTGAATTATAGCATTACTGTTGGTAGAAATAATAGCAGTGTTGATTGTTAATGGGAGGGGGGGGGGGTTCCTGGTAAATTATTGGTATGCCAATGTCATATTAATAAAAAAAAAGAAAACTATTCTTAAAAATAAAATTTTACAGGAAATGGGCCTTCTAATTAAAACCCTGGTACCCTGGTGTGTTGTTGTTGGTGTTTTTTTTTTTTTTTTTTGGGGGGGGGGGAGCGGGGGGCTGGCAAACCAATTCAAATTTCCAGTGTTAAATTCAAATTTCTTTAACAAAAATTATTTCAATATATTGAAATTAAACAATGTTTGAATGAAATGAATAACATACTTACCGGTTTCTCTGGCCTCTACATTAAAATGTTCTACTTTTAGCAAAGCTCCTGCAAAGGCTGCAAAAAGGGAGAGTGAAGAGAATCAAAATGAAATGTGGACAGTAATGGAGTGAATATGGAATGGTTGATCGTAGTTGATAATGAGTGAATGCAAATGAGTGGCAACAAGTACGATTGAAAGTGAGACAGAAAGGAATTGCAACAGGTTGCTCCGTCAAGAGAACAAACCTTGCAGAAGATAGTTTTCGAAAGACAGAGAAAGAGAGAAAAAGGGAATTATAAATTAAAAAAAAGGAAAAGGGGCACCGATCAGTAAGAAAAGGGAACTTCCATAAAAGGAAAAGGAGGCATGTGTCAAAGGGGCATTTATGAGAAAGTGAAGGGGCTCCTATTAAACAGGGAAAGGGGCACATATCGAAATATAAAAGGGCACTTGTTAGAAAGTATAAGGGGACGCGTGTCAAAGTAAAAAAAATGAAAAAAAGGCTTTTATCAGATATCACAAGGGGCACTTATGAAAATGGAACAGTGGCACTTATTATAAAGTAAAAGGGGCGCCTGTCAGATTTGAACAAGGGGTTAATTATCGCAGGTGGTAAGGGGGCACTTAAAAAGAATGTGTAGTTATCTCTCGAGTCAGTTGACTCATGCGTGGGAACTGTGGGTGCTGGGGTTCCTGCAGCAACCATATATATGGATTTTCTTCAGTTGGTGCATATAACTCATGGATATTGTAAACCTTCAAATGATGAATTATCATCGAGTCCCCTACCCCCGGCCCCTTCCCTCATTATTTTGTCAGCTCGTGACAAACATATAATCCAGATGAAATACGCCATAGGATGAAATCATTTCTTCAAAGTATATGAGTAAGGATAGAAAAATGTAAGAAAGAAACAAAAGAGAACTTTTAAGAGAAAAAGAGAAAGGAAAGAAAAAATGGTAGCTAGGCCGAAACAAAAACAAGAGGTAGATAAAAGAAAAATGAGTGAAGATATGGTATCAATATGATCTTGCTCCTTTCCCTTTTTCTTTCGTCTTCTTTACATTTCAATTTTCTTGCAATTTATTTCTTTCTATTCCATATTCTTTATTTCTTCCATTCATTTATTATTTATACATATTTTATTTTATAACTTTTTCATTCTTCTTTCTAATCCCATTTTTCTGTCTTCCTTTTCTTCCTCATGCAGTTAAGTGAGCATGCATATATCATAGAAATAATTTAAGTGCAGTACAAAAGTATTTATTTTTGCTAAATGTCTTTATGTTATTTATTTTATACAGTTTATAATACTGGATCACATTCAATACCAAGATTCAACCTCTGCTTGTAATATTTAAAAAGCAAACCTAGAAAAGTAGGCCTAGGCTACTCACAAATTGCCTATCAAGACTCTTGCTTGAAATATTATCTTGTCTACTGATATTTTGGCATTTACTAGTAATTAAACACAGCATTTATGACTGTATTATCTAAATGACCATGACATTGCTTTTCTATGTCGTTTTATAGGCCTACCATTAATCCAACGTACGTGTTAAACACGATATTCGATGCTGCGCATGCTATACGTACGTACGTGCGTACGTACAAGCGCCTCGATCATAATGAATATTCAAGAGAATCGGGGCTTTCCTCTACCCTGCGTAATGAATATTCATGAAATAATAGGAATCCCGGGCTCGCCGTGGTACGAAAAAATAAGACGCGGCCCGCGCCCCTACTAATATGGGTCAATGCGTAAACTGTCCAAGCTTTGAAGATGTGACTTCACAATGATACCCACGCGCGGCGCAAACTTTCATCCAATCAGCACGCAGTAACCAAGCAAACTCTGGACTCGCGTGACGTCATAATGCGTTACGCGCCGGTATGTTTACATTTCAAGAAAATGTGTTGCTAATGCTTCATTCTTTATTGAACTCCCCTCGCATCCAGATGTCTGTACATCTTGCTTGCTTCACAATGCCAAATCAATCTATGAGAAGGCGTCGATTCTTTGGTCGATTCAGAAAGACAGTGACGAAAGGTTTTCGAAAATTATGCTGCTGCGTTCGAGGTAAATAAAAGAATGAGTTAGAGGGGATAGATGGCATTCTCAAATATAAAGATGCATTCTCAACCAATGAGGGAGGGGGGGGGGGGCGGCGGGCGGTGGAATCGATGTTTAACGAAAGCTTGTAAGTATATACCCACTTAAACGAGATGGAGGTCTTGTCATTTCAAATCCAAGAAACGATGATTTTGTACGAAAACAAAAGAATGAGCGAAAAGCGATGTGCGGCTAACAGGTTGACATTACTATATTCTCATTATTGTTAACAGCATCTACTGATGACGAACGTCCAGTCGCAGTGACAGTTGATGATATTGCATTGGTAAGTAAATCGCTTCGAACAATAACAACAGTCAAATCCTCTTCTAAAATTGTATCAATAATCAATGCCACGCCTAGTAGTGTATTTAATAGACAGAACAAACTGCAAATTTTCGGGGTGTTGATTCTAGACTAAAGTGGACTTTTGAGTTCCCATTGCTATTTTAACTGGAAATCAAGTGGTTCGTTCTCAAGCATAATTCAGCTCTTCACTCTCTTTCCCTTCTTTTATCTTGCAGTTCCACCTTGTTAGTGGAGCATCCAACTACGAAATTACTAAAGTTGAAGAGAATTGCAACATCGACACCACAAACCCCATTTGGTCGTTCCTTCAGCCGTGTCTGATGATGACGGTTACGATGACGACAACTTGAGTTCAATCTCTGACTGGTCTTCGCTATTCGATGAGAGCGACGATGATGACGATATGTCGAGTTTTACCACCGTCTCTGAACTATCGAACTTCACGTGGGATCTCTTCGAAGAGACCAACGTCAGCACAATGGACTTGTCGTTCTGCGCAGTGGATGACGACGGTGTTGATAATTATACCATCGCCCCAAATGCTCCTCGAGCAGTTGCTTAACGAAATCGTATGATTTGTTTGTCATTCCTGAATAAAGAAATAAAAAGTGACTTGAGAATGACAAAAGGCTCGTGTGTTCGTCCATTTATTCTCTTGAAATATAGTAGTCTCAAGTGTAAGAGAAGAATGCTTTTACTCTCCTCTCCCGATGAGAGGATAAATAAAACAAAAAACAAAATCATAGTTCGACACAATGATAATCACGAAACACAATGACATTACGACGGTATTCAAACCAAATATAGATTTTGATGAGAAAAAACCATCCGCTGATGATGCATGCCGGACAGGCGTATGTAAAATGACGTAATTGTAGCATATTCAAAATGACTTAATCAAATAGAATATTGCCTGCTGTAAATCTATTAAAAAGCAGATACTGTTTGGACGTCGCGCTCTTTCAGGTTTATGCGATCTGGTTGTATTTTTGTTGTGCCTTGATCACGTTGATTTTATTTCAAAGGGATTATATGATCTGAGGCCAATCTTTGCTACAGTGCACTTTAAAAAGGTGAGAAGGCCAAACAAGATACCAGATCGAGCCATGATGATCTAATCAGATGGCGCTTTACAAAAGACCAAATCGGTTACCAAAGGAAACTTATTCGGCTCATTCTGCTTTAATATCCAAATGTAATATCTAAGCGAGTTCAGGAGAGTACATGCATGTAGTAATCTTTATAATTTCAAATCTCTTCAATGCCAAGACACCTCCCCCCCCCCCCCCCCACGGTGATGTGGAAATGCACTCTATTAACCAGCTTTAAAAATAGGTTTGTCAGTCAGAAGCATGAACTGTCCAGACCCGCCCCCATTAAAACAGACATCGTTCCAATCCCACCTGCAGTCCCCCCCCCCCCCCCTCCCCCTCGACAAATGAAAACAGCGCTATAGCCTACAGGACGAAGAGCTATCTGTACAGGTTTTTAAAAGATTTGACATCACAATGCTCTCATCACGACTCTTATTCTTTATCTGAATTCAGTAACCCCTCCCGCGCGAAGCGCGGAAGCTTTAAGGTTTCATTAAAACATTAGAGGAAGAAGACGATTCGTTGGTCCGATTTCGACTCTTGATTAGCCCTAATTGTCTGAATTCAGTCTACCCCTCTCGCGCGAAGCGCAGAAGCTTCGAAGTATCCTTAAATTATTAGAGAAAGAAGACGATTCGTTTTACCTTTCTCGACTCATAATCCTTGCCTGAATGAAGTTGCCCCCCTTCCGCGCGGAACGCGGAAGCTTTGACGTTTCCGGAAATTATGAGAGAAATTAGCAAACGATTCGTTGTACTGTTCTCGACTCTTTATCCTTATCTGAATTCAGTGTTCCCCCCTCCCGCGCGAATCGCGGAAGCTTAGACGTTTCCTTAAATTATTAGAGAAAGAAGACGATTCGTTGTGCAGTTCTCGACTCTTAATCCTTGTCTAAATGAAGTTTCCTCCTCCCGCACGAAGCGCGGAAGCTTTGGCGTTTTATTAAAATATTAGAGAAAAAAGACTATTCGTTGTAACGTTCGTGACTCTTAATCCTTATTTGAATTTAGTTTCCCCGACATTATTTTGTAACCTCCGATTTCTTTAGCTGATATCATAGGACAGTGAAACTTCGAGAACATACAGGTATTATAGTTGCAGTCTCTCTCGAAATCGTCACAGCGGATTTAAAGTCACAGATCGTAGGGAAAAAAAATGTCGGCCCACCGACATTATACATCTCACCGACTTCAAACTTCTGCATTGATATAGTACACGAGGATCGAGTGGGATTACCGACACAGCAACATATTTATGCTCCGTCGACGAGACGACTCCACCCAACAACCCCCTCTCTCTTTTACTCCCACCCCTCCTGTCACAGGTTCCTATACCTCCCCTCTCTTTCCCCTTTCCTTTTCCTCTCTTTTCTTCTCTTTTTCCTTTTCTCCTTTTCTTTATTTTCCTTTTTTCCCCTTTCTCCCTTTTTTATTTTTTTACCTTTCTTTCTTCTCTCCTCTTCCATTTTTTCCATTTCTTTTCCTTTCTTCTTTTCTTTCCTTTTCTTTTCTTTCTTTCCCGACGGCAGCGCAATTTTACCGACAATATCTTGACAGGTGGGGGGTTCCACACCCCCACACCCCCCCTTTAGAGACGCCCCTTGCAAGGGGCCATCACGGCCCTCCCGCAAAAACATATGCCCGTACGTTCTATGTATACGAGGAAAACAAAACCTGTATGTTGAATTTTGGATTGGGCTGACGCGAAACGTTTCAAATCCTAAAAGGGTGCCGTGACCCGTGACTATATATATATTTAAAAAAAAAAAGGGGGGGGGGGTGCAAAACGCTGATCTAGTTCCCCCGTCCATGACTCAACCCACGCTACGCCACAGTGTAAATCACCATTTAAAGGGCCGAGGAGTGACCCTCTCTTTTTTCTCACACTATATTGGTTAAAAGTATGTTAAAAGTATTAATCTGACATTTAAAAACGGGGTCAGTCCTCGCCCCCCTTTTTAAAATATTTTTTATTTTTTATTAAAAAAAAAAAATATATTGGTGTTTTTATTGGTAAATCAAAAGAGATCACAATATTTACAAATAATTTACTTAGGCTAATTAGAAACAAATACACTAAACAGAATAAAGCACTAACAATAAAATAAAGTAAATGGTACAAAATCAAATTTAACAGAGGCAGAAAATTGAAAACGTTACATATCCTCGCCCCCCCCCCTTTTAACTGGTGATCATTAACATTTTGTTGTTGTTGATTTTCCAACTCAATTCACACGTTCAACAAGTTTGAATAGGGAATATAAACCATATCTATCTACATAAATTAGTCTGCACACCATTGTTTTAATAAAAGAAGTACATTATTTTCGATATGAACTATACATTACGAATAATACCACAGATAGATACAAATGTATGACAGAGCAGTAGAAACTAGAGGAGGTAATATATAAATAAATTTCATTTCAATGTCCCAGTTGTTTTTATTTGAATCTTATTGGCTAAAAACCATGCATTAAAAAAAAGCAGCCAAAAGCTGAAACAAATTGAATTTGCCAAAGGTCAATATATTCCACTAAACTATAATACATTAAAAATTGGTTAGGTGAAATACAGTCATATTCAAAGTAGGATTAACATTGCACAAAAAAAAACAGGGGAATGAAAAGTAAAGACGAGATAAATCTTGAAATAGAAAAAGAGGAAGAAATGGAGGTGACGTAATCGAAATAATTTAACACAGAACGATTCAAATTCAGATTCATTGGCAGTAATTACAAAGTATATGTTTTGGAGATATGTATGGATAATAAAATTCAGAATAGCAACATAATTTCAACCAATAATGAGAGTTTTTTAATCGAAATATAAATAAAAGGTTCTAGGACGCCTACCCCCTGGACATCCACCCCCCGGATAACCACCCCAGTCAACTACCCCCTATAGGACAAGTACCCCGTAGGACAACTACCCCTAGTGCAACCAACCTCTAGGACAAATACCCCCGGAACAACTACCCCCCGGACAACTACCCCAGACAACTACCCCTTAGGACAACTACCCCCGGACAACTACCCCCTAGGACAACAACCCCCGGACAACTACCCCCCAGACAACTACCCCCTACGACAACCGTCCTCTAGGACAGCCACCCCTGGACAACTATCCTAGGGGTAGTTGTCTATGGGGGGGGGTAGATTTCCTAGGGGGCAGTTGACCTTGGGGTAGTTGTCTAGGGGGGGGGGGAGGTATTTGACCGGGGGTAGTGTCCGGGTGTAGTTTTCCTAGGGGGTAGTTGTCCTAGGGAGTAGTTGACTGGGGCTGTTATCCGGGGTGGATGTCCAAGGGGAAGTAGTCCGGATACACAAATAAAAATAATACAGGATATTAAAAACAATTATTAAAACGATAAGTATTGCAATTTATGAGCCACATAATCATCTAGCGTTTGATACACATAATATCAACAACACATCCGATCGCTGGCTGTATATGCATGAATAAAAACACACAACCAGATATTTCAATTGCGTTTTGACAGAATGCATCGATAATGCATTGTATTATCGTAGTTTACCCAGAATTAGGTATAGCAGAAAACAGCAGTTATAAAATTCATGAAATAAATACAAATATACAAATAATTGCTAGTGATCAAATTGAGAATCAAACATAAAATTAGATTTTGATTAGAAAAAAACATTGCATTGCTATACAGGGTGGAACCGGTGGCCCCTGTTTTCCTGTTTAACCCCAAACCCCCCCCCCCCCCCCCCCCCCTGCGTACGCGCCTGGGTTAAGACAAAACTTATTCGCCCCCTTGGGTACCTGTACCTCCCCGGGTTCCCGCGCCCCGGATTTGCCTATATACCTCACTGGTAGTATGGTTTAATATTGGACAAAATGATAATTGAATATTGTGATTATGGGAAAACTAGGTAAACGTATATGTGTATAGGCTATAAGTTCCTGATCAAAATGATCATTCGGAATACGAGTATTACTTTATTAGACGAAGTGGCATTGGACCAAATGACAATTTTGACCACGCAAAAGCAACGTCACGCCCCTGGAAAAATAAATCCTCGAACAAAAGAGGGCACTCTTTACATTTTTTTTTCCACAGCAGCTTACCCAAGGATCGAGGAAGCGTATCCTTTTCTCCCGTAAACTTGAACCAGAAAATCTGCAAAATTATGAGGTAAGTCCAATATTTTGCTATAAAATGTTTTGGAAAATGTTCTTCTGTAATAATAACATTAAGTGAGCATTTTGGCAATCTTTTTGGTTACATTGTCTTCGTGTAATTTGAAGATTTGTGTTAGTATTGACTCAAGATTGTTGCGGGAATCCCACACAGAGTTGGATATTGTGGCTGAATCCGCCCTACAATCTACATTGTAATTTGTACATGAACATGATTGTGCTCCAATAACATAAGGCACACATTGTATGCGATGGCTAGACTATCATTTGCAAGTTATCTAGCTAACAAGTCTATTGGCAATGCATCGTTTTAAGTTCAATTCTTTTCTGCTTCTTGATTCTACATGATACAGTATTCTGAAGTTAACTTTTGGGAGAAAAAAGTATGACTGACAGACAGTTTATACATTGTCAAATATAAACGCATGATGTTCAACTTTCTTCAAGACTCCTCTGAGCTGAGTCTGACAATGTCTGAATCTGACTTTTTAGTTTTAATGCCAAATTAAGGGTGGGCCTAAGTCTGCACACCTGAAATTTCACCTGATATTTCACCTGATATTGACAAGGATATTCTATTATTCCAGACGGTAAGTCAGTGTGCCAAATTTCTGTCGGGAGTCGGCAAGATGTAATGGCAATGTAATTTTCGAAAGAAAAGGCAGCCGTGCAGTGTCATTGCAAAATCAATGGTGTCCATATCTGCGCATTCATTATTATACATGCAGTACAAGATTTTTTACATAAAAGATAGCATTTCAAAGCTTGTGGATAAAATAAACTTTAAAAATATTCTCACTATTTTTTTTTCTTCACTCATAATTTACGCCTGAATGTCTAGTAGATCTAGGGTGTCTGAACGATTTTTCAATTCAATTTGGAATCGTTTTTAACCATTTTTGTTTGATATTTGAATAAAAAGTGTAATCAGAATAATGCATTTCAAATTTGAAGCTTTACCGATGTTTCAATCAAAAGATACAGCCCCTCCAAAACGCTGGTATATTCATATCATTTTGGTCAAAATCAACGAAAAAGACGTCCACGCAGAGTGATGTTGTTTTGCTAAATTTAGCCAAACAGCTGTATCGCGCAATATGCAAGCATATTGTACGCATGCTGCTAAGCCAATGCGCGACTTGCAGCTTGAGCCACGTTGTCTCCGCGATGCCTGCCATTGACTAGTATGGATAGCCGTTCGCGCACAAAAACCAGGAAGTGACTACACGTTATAGTCAATGGCAATATCGCACGTGCATGTGCACGTTGTCTCCGCAATATTGCCATATATATTACTTCCGGGTTTATTGCGCGAATTGCTAGCCATACTTTCATTCACTATAATGTGTAATTGAATTTCGGGTTTCGTTCGTACGCGGAGATGTTAAGCGATGTAACCATGGTTTGGACTGAGCGGAGCGCACGCCCCCTAATTAGCTGATCCACCAAATAGCGGGAAGGGTATTTTTAAACTGTAATCAGTTGTGATCCCTGGGGGCTAGCGAAAATATAAGCACATAGAATTGTTCCTTAGGACTGGGACTACTTATCGATCGGGGCGTCATATCTCAAAAGTGGCAAACCTCAAAGTTAGCCAGGACACAATGTTTAAATTGCTGTTTTGACCAAGATATTTTTAGAATTTCGGGGGCTACCCCCCTTTGGAAATATTGGAATTCACCTGCTCTTTCATATGACACCTCATTTATTGAGTATCACCTTCAGGATCACAACAGATAAAGGTTTGAATCTCGAATTGAAAAAAAAACCTTTTTTTGCATGGTCGCGCAATGCACGTAGACTGCATAGGGATGCGTGTAATCTCTATGGGAAGAATTTTAGCACACAACATCGGGTGCGCGATCAGACACCCTATGTCTAGGCCTATCGCTAATACTCTGGAGACAGATATTTTGTGTTGGTCGAGTGTTTAAAAAAAAAAATATCAAAATCAAAATCAAAATCAAAGTTACAAGTAGTTACCGTATGTTAGATGTACTAAAGAGGAGGTGAGTTGGCTCAGGCAGTAAAGCGTCTGCCTTTCAAACCAAAGATCGTGGGTTCAATTCCAATACAGGCAGATGACTGAAGCCTGTGTTATGTGTTTACATGCCCCTCCCCTGTTTCATAGACGCAGGCTATGTTTCTGTGGAAAATGCTCTGTCCTTCGGATAGGACTTTAAATGGAGGCTCTGTGTAGGAGAGTCACTACCTTTGCACGTTAAGAACCCACTTCACTATTCATATAAGAGTAGAGGGAAACCCTGATGTAGTGGTCCACTTGCACCCCCCCCCCCCCCCCCCCCACCATCAGTTGTACCAGGAGGAGAGACCGTAGGGTAGTGATCCAGCTCGCTTTTCGACTCCCATGCATAGACATGGGCACTCCTAAATATATCTAGACATACTGAGGCACCTAGCCGGTTCAGGGAAGTCTCTCCCATTCAAGAGACTTACCGGTATCTACTTCTTCCAGTATTGTACAAACCACCATTGTTGTATTTTCATACCTTGTGCTTGTCAAGAGCAGAGTGTAACAGTGCAAGTAAAATGGTTTTACAAGAAATCTATGTGCGGCTGCAACAGTCTGAGCTTAATATGTTGCACCTTAAGGAGTTCACCAGCCATATAGCATCTGGGTAGAATGTTGGTTTGGAATTGTTACGTTCCAGCAAAGGGGACCTGGAAATTTTGTTCTGTGTCCTGTATTTCACCTTTTTCTTAAAATATTAAAAAAAATGTATTCTTAGAATCATTTGAGCAAGATTTCATCTCACTAAAGACATGTCCATTTGTGATTTGATAACCAATGAGAAATGTGGTTAGATGTCAGTGTCATCATATTCAGCCAATAGTATCACTCTCAAATTTGAGATAAAAAGTGTTCTCGGAATACTGATTATAATTTAGAGATATAATGATGCTCAAAATATCACCCATTGTTTTCATTTTTGTAATATGTACAAACCAAGCTGTTTGTGGCAAAGTATTTGATGGATGGTTATTGTTTTCCTGACTGCTAAGAAAGCAAGTATTTGCTTGTAAGTTAACAACCAGGAGACTGACGGCTTTAAGTCCTCTCCGAGTGATTTGTTAATGAGGATTAATGCCTTACAGAAGGGCACATGCGCATTGATTTGGTTTCGAACCTGGGACCTCTCGGTTACGAGACCACTGAGCGATAAGGCCTCCTCATTTTCCAGGTCAATTGAAACAGAAACAATGACATCAGTAAATTTTACTTAATTCTACCGTGTAGAAGTCAAAGTTCAAACTTTGTACTCTATACTTAATTCATTTCAGAGTATGATGAAACAGAATGGAACAGCCTGGTCCTACTAACTCTTCCTATAAGGATCCCGATGAGACTATACGTGACCTTATTGGCTTGATCGGGGGTATGTATCAATGAGTCGTAGTACAATACTTCTGCTCACTCATAGTCGTTATTTAGTGTGTTATAATGTGTGTGTCTACCATGCCTTGCAATGTCATTTGTATACCTTTTAAGATATAACAGAAATTCATTTAATATGACTTCAAACAATTTCTGTTGTTTGAAGTCATGATATAACAACAGTAGCTATCATATCAAGATTCAAGATTTATTTATGTCTTTCCACTGACAGGAAAACAGTACATTTATGAACAGTAACAAGTTCATTGTCAACAAGAATAAATTCATGAACAATAACAAGAAAGTTATAAAACATTGAAAATGTGGAAAAGAGGTGGTCTGTAAAAAAACACACCGCTTGTTAAACACATGAATATTAGCTCCAATTTTCACCTCAATTGTTTTCCCACTTGATCAGCATAGCTCTGGACAATGAGAAAAAGCTATTTAGTGAACTTTAAACTTTATCAGGAAAGAACTAGGAAAGTACTGTTTATGTATACGGTTACACAGGTGAATTTTGAGTGATTCATAATAATATTACAAACATGCATACATATTATAGTTGTGACATTTTTGTCAAAATTTGATTTGTTTTCTTCTTTTCTCATGTGTAACAAAAAGAGAGTTAAACTTAGTAATAACAAAATCACACCCTCATGTTTACGTTGATAGCGTACTCCGGAGATCAGGGAGCACAGCGAGGCTTCCTTGCTGCCCATGCCAACCATCTGAGCCATCAGGAGCTGGTAGAGAGAGCAAGAAGAGTACCGGTACCTGACCAAGGTGATGGCCATCGGCACCAAGCATTCAACTACCTGGTGGCCGCTGCTCAAAGATATGGCCTCCCTCTGCAAGAAGGTGGGCTTACCGGTATGATTATTTTTGTAGTAATAATAATAGGCATTTCTATAGCACCAAGGCACATTTATTATTACCCCTGCTTTAGCCTAGCTGCCATTACAGCGCTCCAGCATTTCAAGGAATTAATTCCGGCCAGGTACCCACTTACCTCACCTGGGTCGAGTGTGGCAAATGAAGATTAATGCCTTGCCAAAGGACATTAGTGCCGTGTCAGGGATCGAACCACAACCTTTGAATTTCAAGTCAAGTGCTTAAACCACTCGACTACCACACTTCTAGTATTCAAAATTTAGAGTCATTTTCCTTTGGGAGGTTTTCGTCAACCATTAAAGATCAAAATTGAGGAATCATTTTTCAGGGGTGTAAGTTTTTCAGATTGTTATGGAACGTAGGATTCTGGTAATCAAAATGAGAAGATGCCTGGGTCTATTATTAATGTGTAATCCAGTAGTTATTTGAAAAAAACTGTTTGCTTGATTATTCAAATAATGATGGTATTTATTTTTTTGCCCCTCTTTTTTGCCCCTCTTTTTTGCCCTTCTCCTTCTCATCTTTCTTTTCTTTAAAAAAACTTTGTTTCTATCAATATCAGGTGCATCTGGTCAAGTGTGGGGAGGAAGGTCTGCAGATCATAGTTATTAGGTTAACTTTTTTCCATACCCGGGCAGCTTGACGTGATGCACCTGCTATTGTAATATTTATATATGTTTTCTATTGATTTTGTCTCGATTCATGTTTGTTATATTGTTGCATTTACGTGAATCGATTTGCCAAATAAAATAATAATAATATTAATAACTAGACATTTAATTCGTCATGGGGACGAATTAGGTGGTCTGTCTTCAAGTCTTATGATAGATTATAATATTTACTATATTGAGAAAGGGAGAAGTTATATAGACATGTAAACAATCATGATGATGATGATGATGATGATGATCTTGATAGTAATGGTGAAGACAATGATGATGATCATGATGATGTTGATGATTATCATCAACAGACCACGATGACATCAGACTGAAAAAAATGAGAGAACATTTAGATAGTATATAGTCTCAGCTACAACATACTCAAAAATCAACAAAAATCAAGCCGAAATAACGGCGATATTGCTCGCAAAAGACAAGAATGTAGAATCCAGATTTGAGAAAAGTCATCTCCCATAAGGATTACACGCAAAAAGTAATGGATCTAGTGATAATAGGGTAATAATAAAGTAAATATGGTTGTTTATTACATTATTTGCGATTTTACGTGTTTTAATATTCAAAGGAGATGGTAGAGTGAATGGTCAAAAAGAAAAAAAAGTGAAGAAAAAAAATTGTTGGAGACGCCCGGACTCGAACCAGGGACCTCGAGGTCGGAAGTCAAGTGCGTTACCGATATACCAAAACATTTCCCATAGAGATTACACGTAAACGGAAAATGGAATGCACAAATCCCACATTGTAATTGAAATATGAGCATGATCCCGGCATCTGATCGAAAAATAAAGGGCACACTTGTGATAGCTTATTGTCTCAGCTACAACATACTCAAAGTTCAGCGTAAACAAAGCTAAAACGACGGAGATATTGCTCGCAAAAGACAGGATGTAGAATCCAGTTTTGAGAAAAAGTCATGTCCCATAGAGAATACACGCAAAATGTGAAAAATTGACATGCCTCCTTTAATCGCAAAAATACGCCACGATGCCATTGTCAAAATGAAATATCGTGGTAACTGCATTTGTAGAAAATTGTCTCAGCTAGATCATATCAAAATTTGGAAGAAAATTGATCAATATTTACAGAGATACAGTCTATTTTCCAGAAATCTGCTGACGTCATAATATGAAAATTAAAATTTTGAGTTTGGAGGCCATTATGATGACGTCATGAGTTAATTGAGGGTCAAATGAGACATGAAATCATATCTCCAACTCATGCTTTTTCCAACCATGATATAAAAGTTGGGGTCAATTGACTATCTGAAGAGCTATTTTGATTTTTAAAATGGGATGTTTTTGATCAAATTTGCATTATATTGCCCATAGCAGCACGCGCGGATTTTGAACTTTGACGCGCGCTCACGGCCTTATAAAAGGTCAAGAGTGACTGAAATTAATGTAAATTGTCATTTACGGTAAGAGAAATCTAAATCATGTAAAAAAATTGAATTTGACCTTTTCCGCGCGTTGTGAGCGCGCGCAACGCGCGCGGGGACACTTACGGACGGAAAATTTTGAAATGCTTAAAATGACCTGATTCGTACTCTCGTTTAATAGTTAAGTGATTTTGAGCATTTTTAAATTTTGACGCGCGCGTACGTGCGCGTCATGACCTTTATGTGACCTTTGATGACATGACTTGTTGACCCTTGACCTGAAGTATATGTGATATAAATATGAATGACCTTTGCTTATGCATCTTGAAGATATGATGGATAATGTGATTTCACAAAATGGCGCCTGGATGACGTCACGATGACTTGATGACCTTGAAAATGTTCCTGTCACGTCTCATGACAATGACCTATAACTGTGCCAAAATTGAATGAAATTGACGAAACCGAACTTGAGTTATCCTAGGCACAAAAAAGTGTAGGAAATAAAAATAAAGAAATAAATAATAATAATAATAATAATAATAATAAAGAAAATTCTGACGAAAACAATAGGTGATCTGTTTTCAACAGACCACCTAATAATCACATTTTATGTGCACTACAGCAGCATACTCCAGAGGAGAGGTCCCTAGCCAGCCTGAAGAAAGATCCTTGCCTGTTGCACCCCATCACATCCATCTACCCAATCAAGAGATGATGGAGAGAGCTCATTCTGTAGGGGTTGAGAGACGACTGTCTGCTGGTAGTCATCAACCAGAACCCTTGCATTACCATTCTAATGCACCCAGTCATGCTCAGCATGGTGAGTCAGTAGCCTTCTTCTCTTATATGTATTATTGATTTGATTTGATTTGATTTATTGGTTACTGCATTTTTTTTTTTTTTTCATCATACATTTTCATGAACATAACATGGTTTGATACAATATTTTAAGTGTATATAATTATATACAGATAATAAATGAAATTAAACAAATATATAGAATGCATAATTAACATACATTAGATGCAGGAGGGCTACAGAAATAAGCGAAGTAGCTTGACGTGCCTGCAGCCTTCAACTTAGATACAACAATGAAAAAAAAAGAAAAAAGAGTGACTTGCAGAGAAGAAAAGGAAAGGGGAGAGAAGGAGCGCCGGTAATAATACAATAAATCTCATACATGTACATCTGCTGATTGAATGCAGATTCATTCATGAATGGATAAACGATGCTAGATCATGGACGATTACACATCATTGTTGAATATACAGTCAATGTACACACGAACATGAATACAGTAGAATTACACACGACAGGATCAATACATTATTGTAATGTGATTTTGTTTTAAAGCCTGTCACTACAAGGTCACTTACGGGTGGTTATCTCATCAAATCAGCTCTCAATTAACATAAGAAAAAGAGGATCATGGGGGACCAATGGTCACCGATTAGGCATTGTTTGCTATAAAGAGGGCGCAAGTAGCTATAAGTAGTGCAGTGGGGCTTTAAAACATACTCTGATCGTATGTAATTTTGTTAACTATCATTTTGTTAAACTGAGACCCTCCACCTTTTTATATTGTATTTTTATTGCTGTATTTTGCCCTTTGTGTTCACATTGTTTTAAAATGGAAATAATAAATTGAATTTTACTGTGTTTATGCAATGACTGGGCTCACAGTAACTTATACATTCCAAGCTTTCAAATATTTGAAATAAGCTTGTCCTTACCCATCCAATGTACATGTATGAGGTTATAATATAACCGTCTACTCCTTCAGGAAATAATATGGTCATGGTGAAGAAAAAAAATTGCCGCCATTTTCTGCTCAAGTACTACCAGCAAGAATAAACAAATGTAGTTTCCCTCTCCCAGCCGTGAGAGGGCAGCACATAGCTCTGTTAGATAGAGCCATCTATGTACAGAGTATGGCCAACTTGGTTTCACTGGGTCACAACATGGCGTATATTCTTTTGTTTTGTGCTTGCCCAACAAAGCAGTAGCCATATTGTGTCCAACTCGAACCTGGTTGGCCAAACTCTGTATATAGGTGGCTCTGCTGTTAGATATTCCACACCTAACATTTCTATCCAAATTTTTATGAAATTGATTTTGAAAGCCAAGTATAGGCTTACCAATTAGTGGCGACAATAATATCAAATTTGAGCACCTGGGTCACCTCTTTGCAGCATTGCATTTTACTTACGATGTTTTAAATGTTAAAGAGAAGGTTGAGTTCAGGGAAGAGGTGAAAAATAATTTTTGAGCGTTATTGTTGTATTAAATGCAAGTGTGGAAGAACATCAGATTAAAAATGTTCCCTGAAAAGCATGGCTTTTCAAATGCCTTAATATTTTGAATATGGCATGTAACATCTTACAAATTGGGACAGTTTTTTATGCCACATGTTCGTGTAGTCCCATATACATATTTCTGTGTACAGTGCTTGTAACTTTACTAAAACTGGGCAAATTTCCTATCATTTTGATGATTCCAGAACCTTGCAGTACACACCAATAATTATATGCTAGATGATCAACCTTTTCTGATCGATTCCACAACGTTTCTTTCACAATGCAATCGCATGACCATCACCCAACTTTATCTTTCTCAAGTAAGAGTGAATGTTTGCATTGCTAAACCTTATAATGTAATGGTAATGATGTAACATGCTTTCAAATGTAACTGACTGTACCTTTTGTATTTGATTTGTTTTGCAGCATACCAAAGACCTGCCTCAGCAGGACCGTTGGTCCATCGTCCACCCATGCACCAGGAGATAATGACTAACAATGCCCCTCCTCATTCAGCAGACTCAATCGTCAGAGAAGGTAAATTCTTCAATTATTAATTCCTGTATTTATCACTTGACTTGAAATTCAAAGGTCATGGTTCGATCCCCGATGCGGCACTAATGTCCTTTGGCAAGGTACTAATCTTCATTGCCACACTCAACCCAGGTGGGGTGAATGGGTACCTGACAGTAATATTAATTCCTTGAAATGCTAGAGCGCTGTAATGGCAGCTACATGTAGGCTAAAGCCGGGGTAATAATAAATGCGCCTCGGAATAGAATTTCTTGTTAGACGGAGCTATAGGATTGCCTATTATTATTATTATTATAAAGTTTGTAGTGAGCTGGAGACAGGTTGTATGAAACATTATTGTATAAATACCGGTTTTAGAAAGTATATGATATGTACATGTAGTAGAAATTAGTTACCGTAATTAACGGTGTATAAACCGCCCTCGTGTATTAACCGCACCCCTCTTTTTCGCCCCCCCCCCCAAAAAAAAAAGAAGAAGAAGCCAGGTCCGTGTTAAAAAACCCAAGCGGGAAGGCCTTTCATTTAACTGCGAGGTGCAGCTGAATGTGTAAGATCATTAATGTAAATTTAAAAAACAGTAGATGACCTAGGATAGAACCTTGTGGTACGCCATGTAATAGAAGAAAAATTGGAGGAATTATTATTATAAACCACATATTGAGATCTATCAGAAAGATTACTTTCAAACCAAGATGACAGACAAATTTGAGTGTTGTTCTAGTTTCCGAGCGGTGAGTCAACACACAGATTACTGAGCTGGGAGACATTGCCAGGCATAGCGCCAGGTGGAGGGAAATAAATAGAATCTTAAAAAAAAAAAATGCACCCCTGACTTTGAATTTTTTTCGGCGGCAAAAAGGTGCGGTTTATACACCGTTAATTACGGTATGTTGAATACAGACGAGGGCATTGGAGATACATTGGCATTCATCTTGTTTGTGTTTTGTAATGTCCATGCATACTTCTTCCTGCTGACAAAGTTTGATGCAGTGACAGTGAATTCTGACATAGATAGAGATACATTTATTTGTAATGGGTGAATGAAATCAGTCGTATTGAGGTGCTTCACAAAGGCATATGCATAAATTTATTCACCCACTACTTTGGACTGGATTACAATCTATGTGGCGTGGTTTCACCTCCAAAGGAAGTGATCCCTACTATGGCTTGTAGAACAGTGGATTCCTGTCCTGTTCTGTGCCTTTGATTAGGCAACTGGATATTGGCGCTTTATAAATTCCTTGATTGGATTGGATTGGCTGGATTGGGTCAACTTGGGGTCTGTAGACAATCGCACTACCGGTATGAGGTCACTACGGTTCTGAGCCGACTTAGAACTACCTCTTTCATGGAGGCATGAAACCCATTAAGGGCTTAAGAAAATTAGTAGTAAATCAGAAGACACATTAGTTGCCTAGACAATTTGTATCAGACTTTTCATCTTAGAACAAGTTCATACAATAACATTGTTATAATGAATCAGTTTCAATGTCATTAAAGAACGTAGCAACTTTAATAGAAACTTAGCAAATCTTTCATCTTCCATCTATTCCTCACAGCATACGTAAGGTCAATGGCTGGAGAAGAAGGAGATCAACCAGATTACTTACATCACTCTGGGGGACAGTCTACCACTCGCCATACTGATAGTACATCTGTCATTCAAAAAGGTAAGCTACAGTAATCTTATCAATCATTCAGATTTGGTTATGTAATTTCATATATCATTCAAGGGGGTGTTTCACAAAGACTAAGATCGACTTTAAGTTGGAATTAACTATGGCAGGCCAATCATGCCACAGGCTGCTCTCACCATTGGTCTCTTAATTATGGTCTTTATATAATGTTTTCCTTCAATAATGAACTATCAAGAAAGGTAAATTCTGTTAATATGTGACCATGATTTGTACGTCCCTTGAGAGACCAATGCCAGTAAACAGTGAGAGCAAACAGTGGCATGAACGACCTGCCATAGTTAAGTCCCACTTAAAGTCAATCTCAGTCTTTGTGAAACACTCCCAAGGTGAACTAATGAACAGGTAATTAACGACTACTCTAGTGATGGGACAACTATCATTGCAGAGGTGATCTCAGGGCTATTCTGTTCCCGAGCTGAAGGCGATGGAATATGGTGTAGCTCCTGAGATCACCGAGGCTATGATGGTTTGTCCACCCACTGGAGTGAAGGATGTGATTATTTGCATTATATCCCACGTCAACAATACTTTTTCAATAAGAAGTAGAAGAATGATAAACAAAGAAGTTAACACTGAATAAATTTAACTTTACAGTAGCGAGCTGCTTCTGCTTGCACTTTGTTTCGCATTGAATTACATCATAAAATGTTTTCTTGATCCTTCAATACATTTGTACGTAGGTGCGTGCGCCATGGCACCATCTAGCGATCGCATGATCATGAACGTACGTGCGCTAGCCTATAGTAACAACTGCGCATTTTCAAGGCAAACACTTGCGCCTTGCCGTCTAGTTTTAGATGATTATGCGCGCAATTGGTGGTTTTATAAGCACAAATTTGCGCCCTGCGCCCGCTTAATCGAAGGCTTGTGTTTTGTTTGTATGTATAAAAGACAGACTTTTTGTCATGTTAAAGATGCAGTGTTTTAAACATGCCTACAGTAACTTGATTTATCCCATTACATCCCTATGTTTTTCTAGTAACTTTAACATTATCCTACCCCAAGCATTTTGCTAGGGTTTGCACATACATCCATTGTTGTAGCCAATGCATATTTAAAACTTGTATTAAACTTTTAAGCAGGACTGCACTACTTGTAGCTTCTTGCGCCCTCTATATAGTAAACAATGCCTAAGCTGTACCCGTTGGTCCCCCCATGATCCCCCTTTTCATATGTTAATTGAGAGCTGATTTGATGAGTTACCTGTCAGTGACCACGCTGAGAGGTCTAATCCCTCCTGGTCAAACTGACGGACAGACTTTAACACGTTCACGCACCCCAAACCATGAGTTGGGGAAAAATACTACATGGTCGTCCAAGACCTTTTACGCAAAGTGGAAGATGCACCAATTTGTCTGTTTGGCTCAATACCCTTAATACAAATATTATGTTAGAGGTGTTGTGGTCTAGTGGATAAGTCGTTAGACTGTGGATCACAGGGTCTGCGGTTCGAGTCCCGCCACGGCACTAATTTCCTTTGGCAAGATATTAATCTATATTTGCCACTTTCCACCCAGGTATTAATAATAATAATAATGATAATAATATTTAGCTTTTATATAGCGTTTAATACAATGTCTACACTCCCTGGGGAACATTCCAGCCAGGCGTTGAATGGGTATCGGTAGGAAGGAATTCCTTGAATGCTATGAGCACCGAAATCGGCTGCTTAGCAGAGCCGGATAATAGTTGGAGCACCTTGAGAACCATGCATGGTGGATATGTGTGCTATAAAAATATCCAATATTTTTTATTATATAATGTTTTGTTTGGATTTCAGCGTATGAGCAGGTGATGGGAGCCCAGGAATCTCCTGCTTCTCCGTCCCCTCCTGCCCCTTCACTTCAGGCTCAATCTAATACAGCTACCATCACTGTGTCTCAGCTAGAGATCCTCAGTCGTCAACAACAGCTACAACAACAACATCATCATCACCCGCCTCCTCCTCCGCATCCTCCTCAGTCTGATCGTCATGGCAATGGTAAGGACACTCCTTCTTTTATTATTTTATCCCACAAACTTTATGGCCCAAATTCACAAAGGAGGTTTAAATTTAACCCATGGTTTAAACCCTTATTTCCTTTACTCATGGTGTAAAATTAGCGCAAATTAGCACAGGAAGATTGGGAGATTTTACTACAATATTATCTATGAATTTGCATGGAGAATGGCTGGACATATTTTAAAGATGGTGCAATCCAAATCTCACTACATTTTTGACACCCTGTATAGTTATTCGCTTCATGCTCCCTGTTGTAAAAGAACACTGATTAGCATTTGAGGGTGTTGTCCATAGTGCAGACCATTCTTATATTTACCCATACTTTTTGTTTAAAGTACACAATGAGGTAATACCTATCTTTTGTTTCTTCTTCTTCTTTTATAGACCACATAAAAATACCCACCAGCTCAGAAAATATTGAACCTCAACAATCAGACGTAAAGTCCCAGCAGGATAAACAGGAGATTGAACTGCGTCCTACAACTGAAAGCACCGGTAGCCTGGAGCAGAGAGCACCAGAACCCGTGGCAGAACAACAAGTACAGCAGTTTCCTCAAAGGGAAGGTGAGGAGAAGGGTGAAGGCCACCAAAATGGTGATTCCATTGAAAGCACAGGTAAGACTGTCGAGTCTGGGTTAGTCAATCTTGGAGTGAAGCAGAGTCCCAAGTGTGCCAGCTGTCTGGCCGCATTCACACCAGCTGATGGTGAGATTCAACCAGGGGTTCTCCCTCTGTGCCACACATGTTTGGAGCGCTTTACCAGTACCCTACCGAGATGTAAAGAATGTGGTAAGAAGCTCACAACAGATGAAAGTCTTATCACTCACCAGTGTGATGGGCAGGGGGAAAGTTTTATGTGTGAGGTATGTGGGAAGGTATTCAGCTTGGCTAAACACCTTTCTCGTCATAAGGTTGTCCATAACCCCTTCAAGGCCCACGAGTGTGCCCATTGTGGAAAGCGATTCGGACGGATGGAACATCTGAAACGTCATCGGCTCACCCATGCAGCCAACAAGCCTTATATGTGTGACAAGTGCGGCAAGACGTTCAGTCGCAGTGACAATCTCAACACTCACAAGTGCAATCTAGGCGAACCTCGTCCCAGACAGAAGAGGAAGCCTCTCACTTTTGAAGACACTGGAGAAGTTCATCCCTGCGACATGTGTGACAAGAAGTTCCCCACCCATCAGAAGTTGAAGCGCCACAAGCGTCAGCACAGTCAGTCTAAACCCCACCAGTGCAACCAGTGTGAAAAGTCCTTTTCATGCATAAGTCATTTAAAGCGTCATAAGATGGGTCATCTTGGAGTGAAGCCGTTCTCGTGTACTCTCTGTGGAAAGTCCTTTGGCACAACCAGTCATCTCAACAGACATATGATGACGCATACTGGCAGCAGCACTCTGTTCAAGTGCAAAAAGTGCACTGCATTTTTTAGCACATCAGAAGAACTCAAGGAGCACTACCAAATACACATGCAACAACCACATCCTCCCATCAGCACCAACAGCCACTTTCCTCTATTACTCAACAAGGATCCTTCGAATGAAGATACCAGACAGAGTCATTTTCCTGTACACTATGAAGATGATGATAGGGAGCACAACACAGATATGTACTGCTGCCACATCTGTAAGCGATACTTCAATAACCCTATCAGTCTGAATCAACATAATTGCTTTCCTGCAGATGAGAGCCATGGCTCTTCCATGCAAGAATCTTTTACATCTCCTCCTGCTTCAGGCAGTAACCAGTACAACTCAGAAATGACATCCCCACCCATATCTGCACCCCTATCTGCACCCATATCTGCACCCCTGCCAACTCAGCCCGAGGCAACAGCTCCGGTATCTACTCTACCCCAGCCCCTTGAAGCTCTTGGATTAGCAGCCAGGGTTGTACAGCCTTTGCCATCTCAAGGTTATAAAGATTTAGAGCAGACTTCACATCACCTGCTAACAGTAGCAGAGAAGGAAAGTCAACCTGAGGCGTATACACCTAAAGAGAAAGGCAACGAGCCAGAACAAGACTTGCCCAGAAGTTTAAACGAGATAGATGCCAGTAAAGAAATTGCAAACGAGAAGAACCAGTTGATACCTACTGTGTGCAAGGACCAACCCCTCACTGATGAAGAAGTTCAGAAAAGACTCTTTACATGTAAAGTGTGTGGTATTTTCTGTGGATCCCTAACTGGTCTCCAGCTGCATGTACAAGTCCATACACTTGAACGCCCGTTTAAGTGTGAAACTTGTGGCAAACGATTTAGAAGACAAAGTCATATGGAACGCCATCGCCTCATCCATTCTGGTGTCAAACCATATTCATGTGATATCTGTGAGAAGACGTTTACCCGTCCTGATAACCTGAATTTTCATCGAAGTACTCATTTCAAGAATGAGGAATGTGAACCGATTCCCTGTGGAACCTGCGGAAGAAAGTACCCAAATGTTGAAATGTTTGGAAAGCACAAGTGCATGGATCCAGCAACAGCTGCCCAATTGCCTGTTCATCTTCGCCCAAAAGTGAAAAGGTACTACATTGGTGAGAATGAACAAAAACCATGTGACGTGTGTGGCAAGGTGTTTAGATCGGGAAGCAGATTGACTAGACACATGCTGATTCATTCTAGGCCGAATAGCTTCAAATGTGATGTCTGTTCCAAGGTCTTTAATAGGCGTGATCACTTAAAGAGGCACCAGCTTACTCATTCTGGGATCAGGCCATACGGCTGTACTCAGTGTGGAAAGCGCTTTGTACGCAATGACCATTTGCAGCATCACGCGCGTTGTCACCTCATTAGTGAGGCAGGGAACAAGGGCAGAGGAGGAGGAGGAGGAAGAAGCAGAGGAAAGGGCAGAGGGAGACCAAGAGGTGTAGGGAAAGGGAGAGGAAAACTTGCCCCTGTCAAACCAGATAATGCTTTCTTCTGTCACGTATGTGGGATGAGATTCAGCAACATGGCAGAGCTGGAGCAACATGAATGTACCAACAATTCCCCAAGTCAAGCCGTTATGACGGTCCCAAAGCCTCTGCAAAGGATCAACCGTAGGAAGCGCAAAACAAAATTGCACGTGACTAAGAGAAAGATAAACGAAGGACCTACAGTCAAAGAAGAAGATGAGCAAGATAGTGGGATTAACGATGAGGCAGGACCATCCCGCAGAAAGAACACCAAACCAAGGAAAAGTACAGCTAGAAGGTTCAGTGCAGTCTTGACAAGTGATGTCAGCGATGACGAAGGCGCCAAAGGGACGGTTGCTTGGGATCACGATAGTCCTTACCCTAGTAGAAAGATAGGCAACCTAGAACCAAGAGAAAAGCAACTGCGGTCCTGTAGAGAAAACAAGCTGCACACTTGTGACATATGTGGGAATGTATTTCATCACTACCAAATTTATCAACAGCATCAGATGATCTGCGCGTACAAGACTTCGTCAATGTATTATGACGATCCAGAGCCAGAGCCTGAGCCTGAGCCAGACCAAGGCCCAGAACCAGAGGATCTAGATAGTGAAGTAGAGGAAGGGGAAATAAGAGATCCAGTACCCGCTCCACCTGTTGGCAATGCAGTGGTCCTTGCAGGCCAGGTATCAAATAGCACCGAAGAGGAAGTCACATGTGGTGTTTGTGGCAAGTCTTTCAACAAGATGGAAAAGCTTATGAGGCACGTCAAGATTCACACAACAGACAAAAAGTATGAATGTGAATTTTGCAAGAAGTCGTTTGGTCGTTCAGATCATCTTGCCAGGCACAGGCGTACTCACACGGAGAAAAAATTCCACTGCAAAAGATGTGACGACAGGTTTAAAGATGTCAAAGAATATCGTCTACACATGGAAACTCACAAAGAGATTCCTGTTGAAAAGGCATATTCTTGTACACTGTGTGATATGTCTTTTCCCAAGCACACCACTCTGATTAAGCACAAACTGAGCCACAATGTTGAGGGTCAGCATCAGTGCAAGAAATGTGGAGATGTACATCCAGACGAGACCTCTTTAGAATCTCATGAATGTCAGCAAGACGAAGATAAGGTTCACACGTGCTTAGATTGTGGAAAAGGCTTCAAGACGGTGTATGCTCTCACTCGTCATCTCTTTTGCCACACTGGTTTGCGCCCCTACGAGTGCGAGAAGTGTGGGAAAAAGTTCACACGTAGCGGACACCTGCGCCGCCACCAAATTTCACACTCCGATGAGAAACCTTATGACTGTGACCTCTGTGATAAAAAATTCAGAAGAATTGACCACATGCGAATCCATAAGAAGACGCATGAAAAGAAAGCAAGAGAAAAGAGAGAACCATCTGAAAGGCCATATGGATGTGACATCTGCAACAAGAAATTCCGGACAGAGCCTGCTCTGGAGAGGCACAAGACTCGCCACACGGTAGAACGCCGCTACATGTGTGATATCTGTGGTAAAACCTTTAAGCGAATGGACAACTTGAGGATGCATAATCGGGTACACACGGGAGAAAAACCGCATACCTGTCAGGAATGTGGCAAGCAGTTCTCACATCACACAGCATTGAGAGGCCACATGCGCACTCACTCTGATGAACAACCCTACGTCTGTGAGATCTGTGGACGTGCCTTCAAGCATCCACACAATATGCGGTCTCACCAATACGTGCATGGACTCCAGAAACCTTTTAACTGTGAACACTGTCAAAAGCCATTCAGAGACACTTACCATTTAAGGTTGCACATTTCTAGATGCCATGATCCAGATAGAGTTAGAAAGCCCCGTGGTGGAGGAAGAAAATCAAGTTCTGGAACCGGGGGTGCTACTGCTGCTGCAGCGAGTGCTGCTGCTGCTGCGGCTGCAGCTGCAGCCAACGCCAACCATCTGATTATCAATCCCAACCAGCAAGCAGAACAAAAGCCTGTGATAAATTCTCCAGTATCAGAAGCAGAACCTTCTGCTACCCCTCACCAGTCTACCGAGAGCCCATCCCCCGTCCCTTCATCACACCTGAAGAAGAATCCTTTGGCGTGCGAGAGATGCCACCTAGCTTTTCCAAACCTTGAACATCTTCACACTCACCAATGCCCAGCACTATATCATATGTCTGCTCACGTGTCTCATACATCTCATAGCTCCCATAGTTCCTTTAACTGCAATCGCTGCAACCGAACATTCCAAGACTCTCATCAGCTGAGGATGCATCTGCTCACGCACAAAGAAGATCCCTCTGTCATCTGTGCCATTAGTGCCATCCAGGAGAACTTTGAGGAACCTCAGGCTATTCAGCAGAGGTACCAGATGGCTGTCCACCCGGATCACCCCGGTCCACTGGCGTACACCGTGCCCCATCAATCACCGTACATGATATCCCAGTCTAATCAGCTTGCTTACTCCGTAGCCCACTCTCTGCCCAACCCTAGGGTCCATGGCGCACATGGAGAAGTGCCATCTTACCAGATGCTCTAGACCTAAGGGCTAGGACGCCCTCTGTATATACATCCACTGAAAAGGGAAATGACATGATGAATATACTCCCCATACGTCAGTATTCTTGTACAATGATAGCTGTACAATCTTTATTTCAGTAATTCAGATTTTCAAATTTATGGCTTTATGCCATGTGGTGCTCAGATCTCCCTTTACTTCTAGTCAACTATATGTTCAGGGATGTCGTTTTGAATTTGTATGTCAAACAGATCTTCAGAAATGAAATTACAGAGAAAGTCTGTTTTCATGAAGATGTTGGTATCTTGATATTTCATATACAAATGAATATGAAAAAAGTAATGTGATAATGATACTACATCATTGATTGTGGAGCTAGTTTGGGAATGATTTTTATTTCAACATGTTTCTCTTTTCTAAAAGCCATTTATCCTAACTTGGATTACAGTGACCAGTATGAAGGGCTCAGTCATAGTTCCACAAGTCATTCAGGGACTTGTCGGTTCACTGATTGCTATGCTTGCAATTATGCGGAAAACCATATGAATTTTGGTGAGGGTCAGAGTTTGTTTTTGTTATTTGGGGAGACCTTCCTTGAGATGATCTTGCCATATGTGAAGTCTCTCCTCAAAGATTAGATCATTTTAGTATTAAAAATGACACAAGCAATGAACTTGTATAAATGTGATGTGATATGTGTTTGTAGGATGACTATATACATGTAAGTCTTTATATTGCATGCCCTTATTAAACAGGAGTGTACATAGATTGTCTTGAATCATGTAAAATATTAATGTTCCTATATTTAGATTGTTACTGTTAGCCTACAGGAAGTTCATGGTTTATGTACTGATGGAAGTGTGTTTTTGAATGTAGTATTACATTATAACAATGTGTGGACACACATTATAGTTAGAAAATATTATACTCTATGTAAATAAGCTGTTTGTGCATTGGAGATAGTGCACATTATCCATGATGTTTCTCAAGACTAGAGAGGTGTCTTTGATTAGTATATGAAATAGAAAAGAGTTTTACTTTATCATATAAACCTTTTGACCTTTATATCATTGAACATATATTGTAATGTATGGATGACTTTATTATATATTTACAGGTGAAAAAGTATGCTATAGAGTACAATTTATGTCTTGTTTACAAATGACAACAAAGATTTTGCGCCAATGTATGTTTAAGATGTACTTTTGTGATACAATAGTTGAGGAGCCTGTCCCAAAGTGTAACCTCATCAAGTCCATACAATTTGGAAATTAATGAGCCATTCTAAGTCATTAGACAAAATAAGTCATTCACAAAAGTTGTTAGCCTAACTGCAGCTGTCAGATTTGACCTAATACCACCCCTGAATGAGACCTCAGGTCGAGACCCCAGGTCAGGTCAGGTAGATATCACCCAATTTAGTCCTGGGACCAATTTTTGTCATATGGAAGTTTTTAAAGCTGTGTATCACAGGAAATTGCAACTGGATCCATGTAATGGTACGTCGTGAAAAGGAATTTCAATTTTAGAGGGGTGATGAGAGATGAAAAAGGATCATGCTAGGAAACAGAAAAGTAAATTTGAAGTCCAATATTTAAAATGAAGAAAGATTCATGTTGAGTGCTCCAACTGAATTGCACCATGGCCATAGATATCAATTGTTGCTTAACATGATGCTTACAGCCTGGCTACCAATATTTTTGTTAATGACATACATGCAGATGGTCTACGAACATGTAGCTCTAAAGTGGTAACATTTAATGGACCAAATGTTCCAACTACTTTGAGACAGGCTCTTAACCTAAAATCAATATGACATTATTATGTAAATGCATGATATATGTGCATGTAACTAACTAATTATTCTAAATTTTATTTGAATCATCTGTTTTTATATGTATTTATTATGGCAGAATCCAATGTGTGGAGTGAGTGTAATGAAATAGGGGGTACTAATTTTTCATGTTTTATTTTAACAATTAGTAAGTTAATCATGTGTGGTATTTGTATGTGACAATTTGCCTTGTTGTTTAAAGGTACTATTTATCTTTTATAAATTCATTTTAAACAAATCAAGCTAAAATAGATTAGTAGTGATAATATAAGATTAAAGTTTCTTGAGGTATCTCCTTGATTCTTGATGATATTGATGTCAATAAGTTTAGGCTTATTTGTACTACTGTATGAAAGGATTTCTTATCTTATCATTCTTATTGAAAATAGACATTTTAGATTTGTTTTTTTTAATTCAAGGATTTTGCCCCTTTCAGGTTTAAGTTTTCTGATAGAGGTTCAACACAATTCATCTCCCTTGTGGTATAGTGGTTCATTCACTTGTATCTCAGTCCAAGGGTTGAGGGTTCAAATGCTCCAAGTGTCCGATGTGATTCATTGCAATGTGGTTTGATTATGGTCCAGGACTGACAGCTTGTGTCGTAGTCCTTGGGTTTTGTTAAAAGCCTTTTTGTATCTGCACATGTAGTATTTGTGGTCTTTTTTTTACCTGTACGAATTAATGAAAATCATGTGAATGTATCCTTATATACACATAGTATCCTGTTTATTTGTATAACTGTGTATCACAGTATAACGTCCTACATTCTCTTTTGAATAGAGAGTGTTCATGTATTGGTATATGTGAGTGTTTAATATGTTGCTAGCAAAACTCAATACATGTATCTGCCAGGTTGAAATCCCTGTTATTGTTCATGTTATTCGTAGGTGGTTAAGAGGTAGTTATGTTTTATAACTAGGAGAAATTATTGGCAAGTTTATGCTTTTGTGTTTTAGAATCCTATTTTACTTTGAATAGTATAAGAACAACGGAGGAATGTTGTTTTTGATAATGAATTTCCTTCCAAATTTCCTTTACACCTAGGTTTCCATTATGCTTGGTCCAATAAGTAGTACCTGAAATTATTTCTTGTCAAATTGAAAAGGCATGTGAATGATAGTTTCTTATGGTCAGTTTGATGCAAAAAAAAAAAAAAAAAGTAGGCTTGACTGACGATTTGGTGATGTCAAGCCAAGAAGTTTGAGAAGAATTTGCCAATTTGCCAGCTTTTATAACATTCAAGTTATTGATGTGCCAGAAAATAAAAAATGTCTGGTTGTGATGTCTCTGAACATTAATGCATACATGTATATTAAGCAGCAAATACACATCAGCTATAAGTTAACATAGTCGGACAGCAAGAACTTGCCTTGTAAACTGCCAAGTTTTGTTGGTTATACTGCAAAAATGCATTTTGTTGTTGTCGGTCTTTTGCCAGACTCATTTGTATCAGGACTATGATTAAAGGCAATGCCGAAGGACTTGTACTAACAAACATATTAGAAAAGTATTGCAATACCCTAAATTAGAATTCATATTTGAAGTTGGTGCATGTATTGCTAAACAAAATTCTGAGCTTGTGTATATTTTAAGTCTGCCATTCTAGAATCTAGTGTGTTTAATTTCTGCAGATAGTTATTTTTTAATTCTTTAAAAAAAGTTTGGCCAGAATGAGGAAACACTTAAAGTGAAATCTATTATTATTATTACACAAACTGATGCTACATTTTGTACTTGTATGTTTTATGAAAAGTGGAATGCTGCCTGTTCCTGTTGATTTTTTCTCATTTTGTTTCACTTTTATAACTGCTTAAGCTATCAATTTACTATAGCTTAAATATTTGGTGTTTTACTCCATATTATTATTGGTAAGACGGATTTACATTATGTATAAAAAATAGTATGTATGTACTTTGTATTGTGTGATAATGTGAAGACCAACCATAGTTGAGTCCCTCCCCCCACCTTTAAAAAAAAAGATACTTGATTTTATATATCTTGTAATAATCTTGTAATAATCAATTACTACATGTAGCTACTTCTAGAACAGAAGTACTAGCATTTTAAAATGATGTTTTGATCGATTTTGTTAATGGTTTCTAGTGATTACTTTTTATCACTTGAATGTTTAAAATTGTATGCATCTATTAAATATATGTTACTTTTTTTTAGGAACAGAGACTATGATACCTTTATTGTATGTCGAAGGTGTTCTGGAATTTAAAAGTTTACTTGTAGGCATGGTTTGTATTTTGTATTTTTGAAATGTTAAAATTGTTGATGTGATCATGTACTGGAATTTTTGTAACATTTGCAAACAGTTAGTCAACTTATGAATCTTAATCTTGCAGTTTTTCATGAAATTTGTAATTTTATTTCAAATATGCAAAGTGCTTTTTATTATTAGATTCTTAATGTAACAAATTTGAATGTTTATTTGATTTAGTGTGCTGGTAATTTCATTGTTAGTTTAGCATAAAACAATCATATTGATAGAAATATATATATAGATATATATTAACACATATATTATGTAGGTAGGTCTCTCTCTCTCTCTCTCTTTCTATATATATATATATATATACATATATTATATATTCACGCACTCACACACACGTGCAAACAATGTGTGGCTGGAAATTTTGAAAGAACACGGTATAATATTCTGTGCTTAGGAGTATGATAATAGCGTGTTGTCAAATTTTGAGCTATTTGTTCTGATTCTTTTTTCAATTTGGAAATTAGAAGATACATATTAAGGTACAAAATAGGGAATGCCTGAGTTTATGATACCTGAAATTCATCATATTCAAATCATGCTTACTATCTTTGATATTTTGTTAGGTTTTACCATTTTTCTGATACCATTAGATGGATATATTAAGTAACACTATAGATATGTATACATACACACACACACACCATGCGTGGGTTGGTGTATGTGAGTGTAAAGTGTTACGAATGCCAAAGCTGTTTCAGGAAAGATATGTAGTGTAACCTTGGTAGATGGTTTTTGTACGGTGACGGCCTTATAGGCAGTTGATTGAGGATTTGTAGAATATGCTTCAAGATTTTTCAACTTACTTTTACTTTTTTTTCTTTCTTTTCTTTTTTTAATATGATATGTCAATGTGTCTACTTGTATTAATTGGGGTAAATAGACCCTTTTTTCATTTTGTTCATGGAATTTCAAATAAATTTCAACTATCTGTTATAATTTACTTGAAAATAAAATTGATGGCTTTTCAGTTAACTCTATATACTTCAGCTCATTTTATATTTCAATCAGTAATATGCCAAATTTGTAAGTCATACTGCTGTTCGATTTATTCAAAATAAATCCTTTGGTCGTATTTTAACCCTGGTCGTGTGGTCAAAAACTATATATAATATATATAACTAATAATTGAAACAATTGAAATAAAAATCCTAGAGAGTTGTCTCTCTCTCTCTCTATATATAGTCCATTTTAGTCTAACAAGTGAAAGGAGGCACACAAAAAAAACATTTTGAGAAATAATGTGTTCAAAAGATATGCAGTATTTAATGCATCATATTTAGCCAGGCCAGCCCTTAGCCCCTGAGACAAAACTCTCCACACATTCTGCGCCTTTTTTTCTTCTTTTTCTTGTTTTTTTTTAGTTTTTTGGGGGACACAATCATAGGTAGGATGGAATGGGTAATCCTCCCTTTCCCTCTATGTATTTGTAAATCTGAAGTAATGTTAGCATTGCGTATGCTTTGTTTGATTCATGCCATGTAATAAAGAATCAAGATTAACATGCCTATTATTGTATCCGCTTCTTGAATTGGTTGTCTATCGTTATTTTTTAAATTTCATTCAAACATGTTTGTTAGTTTGATTAAAACCAAGATATTAAAGTTTACAGAAAAGTAAATAAAAGAGAAAACCCTGGCCAATGTAATTTCTCCATACTGCACAGGATTATTAAGTGTGTACTTTTATTTGTGTACTACATGTGATATCTATCATGGTGTTAGGTACTGCACCCACAACAACATTTTATAATGAATTTAGCCTTTGTTTGTTCATTTTATTTAAAAGCTTTTATTGAACAGTTAATTAGATAGTATTACAAAAAAAGATAAGGAGAGAGAATCAAAGATTTTGTATGTGTAATTATTTTTCAGCTTCACTTTGTATACATTTATTGGACTCTAATAAATTCCTTGCCATGCTAAAATATGCCAGCTGAGATGTTCTCTTTTGTTTGTTTTGTTCCTTTCGTGTGTTTTTATCAGAGTGTCTTTTTGCAAGAGAGCAGAGCCATTGAGGGATGGTAGGGTGTGTGAGTAGGTGGTTGCAACATGAAATATTTTAACTGTCATAAAAAGTTATATGAAATCAAAATGTTGGAAAGAGTTGAAAAATAAACACTAAGTCGATTCCATTTTCTCTAAGCACCAACAATGCCATCTTTGATTTATAATAGCAAACCCACTTTCGGTGATACACAGTCTGTTGAACATGGTTTGTGTGCTTGCCCAGCACAGCAACTTCCACCTTATATTGTGTTCAACTTAAATCAAATTATAGTAATTAATAACTCTGCAATTTACAAAGACCCCCTCTGATTACTACCTCTGGTGAAAGTAAATGACTATAATTTAGTGGTTAAAAAAAAAAGAAGGAATAAGAGCACAGAAGCGGGAGACGGAGACAGACAAGGGAGAGACAATCGAGAGAGATGGAGGGGTATGAGAGAGAGAGAGAGAGATGGAGGGGTATGAGAGAGAGAGACATGGAGGGTATGAGAGAGAGAGAGAGAGATGGAGGGGTATGAGAGAGAGAGACATGGAGGGTATGAGAGAGAGAGAGAGAGATGGAGGGGTATGAGAGAGAGAGACATGGAGGGTATGAGAGAGAGAGAGAGAGATGGAGGGGTATGAGAGAGAGAGACATGGAGGGTATGAGAGAGAGAGAGAGAGAGAGAGATGGAGGGGTATGAGAGAGAGAGATGGAGGGTATGAGAGAGAGAGAGAGAGAGATGGAGGGGTATGAGAGAGAAAGATGGAGGGGTATGAGAGAGAGAGAGATGGAGGGGTATGAGAGAGAGAGATGGAGGGGTATGAGAGAGAGGGAGAGAGATGGAGGGGTATGGGAGAGAAAGATGGAGGGGTATGAGAGAGAGAGAGAGAGAGATGGAGGGGTATGAGAGAGAGAGGTGGAGGGGTATGAGAGAGAGAGAGAGATGGAGGGGTATGAGAGAGAGAGATGGAGGGGTATGAGAGAGAAAGATGGAGGGGTATGAGAGAGAGAGAGAGAGATGGAGGGGTATGAGAGAGAGAGAGAGAGAGAGAGAGAGAGAGAGATGGAGGGGTATGAGAGAGAGAGATGGAGGGGTATGAGAGAGAAAGATGGAGGGGTATGAGAGAGAGGAAGAGATTGAGGGGTATGAGAGAGAGAGAGAGAGAGATGGAGGGGTATGAGAGAGAAAGATGGAGGGGTATGAGAGAGAGAGAGAGATGGAGGGGTATGAGAGAGAGAGAGAGAGAGATGGAGGGGCATGAGAGAGAGAGAGAGAGAGAGAGATCGAGGGGTATGAGAGAGTAAGAGAAAATAAAAGGAAGAGGAGAGATGACGATCTCTGCTGAGCAAGGAAAGGCACAGTGCGCCCCCCCCCCCCCCCGAACACACCTTTTTCAAGTACCTCAAAAGTGCCACTTTACAGGTGCGAGAAGTGCCTCTTTTCCCTGTGAATTTAAGAGAGCCCTTTTAATCATTAATTGACACAGGCCTCTTGTACCTTCTAATATCCATTTTCACTATTAAGTGTCCCTATTAAAATCTGATAAGTGCCCCTTTTACCGTGACAAGTAATAATTACCCCTGTCCCTTTTTTATGAGTACCCCTTCTCACCTCTGATATATAAGCTCCCCCTTCAGGTTCCTCTTTTTACTTTGAAAAGTGTCCCTTTTCCTTTGTAATTAATGCCCTTTTATAAGATCCCCCTTTTGACCTATATAGACTAACATGGCTTTTTTATTTCCTATTGTCGTAACTTTCGCTTACGACTGAGTGATGCCCTTTTGCCCTCGTTTAAAGAGCCCAATCTCGTTTTAAAGGGATCGTTTAACAATGTTAATTCTTAGATACACGGCCCTACGTGTTATCATTGTCTGTGATATGGTGTAATATTGAAGCCCTAAAAAACCGACAAACATCCTGAAATCAATCATCTGGCACCAAAGTGGATAAGGCAAAAAGGTCAGTATAGAGGTGTTGTGGTCAAGTGGATAAGTCACCCGACTGCAGATCACAAGGTACAGAGTTCAAGTCCTGCCGCGGCACTTATGTCCTTTGGCAAGACGTTACTCTACATTTGCCACTCTCCACCCAGGTGTAAATGGGTACCTGCATGCTTGAGCACTAGTTACTTTGGCAGCTCGGCTATAACCAGGGTAATATGTGTAAAAGCCATCAGCGTCAGAGCCTGGCGGATACCGGCGCTATATAAATATCCATATTATTATTATTATTATTATAAGAAATAAATACCTCAGGACATTCTGATTTGCTCTGGCCTGGTGTGATTATCATATTGGTCATCACAAAGAAGGCATTGGTTTGCTGCAAACAAAGAAAGAAAAGAACAAAAACAAATCATACGTTACAAGGATCAATGTTGGCAAGACACAATATTTAACCCTAATAAGGCCGGGCTATTTGAAGTCTTACTACGGCCGGGGGGGGGGGGGGGGCCATTATGGCCCCCCCCTAAGATCTCGGCCGTGAAACGGCCGATCTCCGCGAAAATTTGCACGCGTGTCAAGTGAAGTGTATAGAACAATATGATAATTTCAATTTTTTGAAAAAAATCCCTAATTTGCATATTTATGGTAATTTATGCAAATAACGTCATAAAATCACATTTTTACCCATAAATCCTATATTATTCATATTTAAGCATTCTTTTTCACTACATATATTCATTAGACCATTTGGAACAATAATACGACAAATAAAATTGGAAGAGCCAGCTTATTCCTTATGTTATCTCTTGTTTTGATAATTTCTTATGTATTTCATTGTTTTTTTAACTTATTTATGTTATTGTTTTTTTTTTTTTTTCATTTCTTCCTACAATTCAACTATTTTGACTCCCAAAACAACCACCTAAACTGTAAAACAAGACCCAATAACCAATGTTTGATCTATTTTTAGGAAAAATGACATTTCCATATGTTTTGTACACAAATCACAAAAATGAGCGATTTTCGGGCTGACATGCAAAGACAAAAGGTCACGTGACCTTGTAACTATAGGTCCGATTTTTTTTTTTTTTTTTTTTAAAGATGCGCAAGACTCTAAAAAAAAAAGTCAGCGAGCGGCGAGGCGCCATCCATATGCGTTCTCGAACAATCAGAAAAATCGTGGAGGGGGGGGCCATAATGGCCCCCCCCGGCCTTATTAGGGTTAACTGGCATGTAGACTGAGCTGACATCTTCTTTAAAGGCATCGTTTAACAATGTTAAATCTGACATGCATGGCCTTACGTGTTATCAGTGTCTGTGATAAGGTTCTTGAAGCCCTAAAAAGATTGCGCTTCAAAATGATCAAGAAGTGCCTCAAAAAAGTAAAAAGCTTGGAGCTAGTGACCGGTTTTACCATACTCGTTTTCCCCAATAGACTGTAGTGTTATGAAAACCGTCAGGCGAACGGTTTTCAGAATTTGTAATTCCAATCATAAATAACTTGATAATCAGACAGGCGATCGGCTTGTAAAAGTCATGGGGTTCCTGACTGACCTAAAGGTTTATAATTATCATTGCATCATGAGCTAAATCCAGAATTTTGTTTCAGAATCTGAGACAAAGTTACCGAATCGGAGCAACTTTGTGTACAATGTAGTTTCCACCAGCACAATGAAAAGCAATGGAGATAAGGGGGGCAGCTAGGCGGTACAATTACACATATTGCATAGGAAATTATTGTGCCCCTTTTTAGAAATGTAATCTTGCTCATTTTCAACGCCAGAAAAACCCTTTCCCTTTTTGTTTTAGATATTTCGACGACACCCTACGTTATACGAATAGCGCTAGCGTACACACTGCATGTGCATTGTATACGGAATAGCCCAAATACTTGTTTGAAGAAACTCGGATAAAATGGGGACACCTCTCAAAACGTACGGCAAGAAGCCCGATGTTTTCCACTTTGAAGAAGGAGGAGAGCGTTATATGATAGGTTCTGAAGTGAGTATATGCTAAAGTCTACATTGAAGTTATTCTTTTTGTAATGCAGATGCAGACGAGTCGCAGAGGCCCAGATTTGCTCGGCCCGTTCCTGACCCTTTGTTCATATTCGTTGGCGCTATAGATCTATACACAGGGAGCCAGCCGGGAGCTCCGACGCCGACGCTTTCGGCATCGGCGTCGCGCGTCGGAGCTCCCTGGAGTTAGTATACCCAATATAGTTAGCTGTGTGCCGCGCAGACAGCTGCAGGTTGTTTATCCGGACACTTGATTCAAAACAGCATTATGAAGAAGTTAACATAGGTCTAGGCCTACAATATTTCATAAATCTTTGAAGACTTGTGTTGAAAAATATTAAAAAGGGCCATTATTTATGATGGTTGGCATCGGTGCTGTTCGATGCAAATTAGTTTGGTTAACTGGTTAAACTTGAACTTTAAAAAAGGGCAAGTCCACTCCAAAAATAACTTGCTTCAATGGATGCAGAAAAATCTGCGCTAGTTCAGAAGTGTATCCAGACTTTGACCCGAACTCCGGCGTGGACAAAACATACCGAAAAGTTGACTAGATCTTCATCAATTGTTCAAATAATGGTCATGATTTAAAAGTCGTTATGTTTCTTACCTGTTTCGGGTCAATTTTATTATCTTTGTTGGAGTAGATCTATTCGTCCTAAAAAAAAGACTTATAATATACACTTTCTCACGGGATTCACAGCAAACTGTGGCAAAATACAATTGCATACCGTACCGACGGTGCGGTGGGTTGCGGGCCCGCATGTATGTTAGCAATTCATCATTACGGTCGCTAACTTAACACACGCGCGCGCCCGCACCCCACCATCGGTATGGTATGCACTATGCAGTTGTATATTGTGCAGCAGTTTGCTGTGAATCCCGTGAGAAAGTGTATATTATAAGTCTTTGCTTTTTAGGAAAAAGGGACAACAAAAACAATAACAACAACACAAATATTTTGATGAATTAATCACTACTGGTAAAAATAAACTATAGTATAGAGTTGACTCTTGATGAAAAATAAAATTAGCATAATAACTTAGTTGTAGAAGCATCTAGCATTATTATCATTAGTATTATTATCATCATAATCTGCATCCCCTCCCCCCCCCCCCATCAATTCAGATAATCTCTGAAAGATAAAATGAAAATTCACATTATTGCAGTTCCATTCTCATGAATCTGCTTGCCCTAAGTTGAACTCTTCAGAACCTAAGAAAGCATATTGGCCAAGTTACATATCCCAAGCATATGTCTGGGCTAGGTCTTGATTCATCATGGCTACATTTAACTTAGACCGAATTTTCCGTCTCTTTCGTTCGTTAGCCTCTTATTGGGGTAGGGTCGGCTCTCTCTTTAGAGACGGAAACCGTCTATACACATTCCCTTGATAACGCCACGGCCATTTCAGGTCGTAGCGTTTTGCCCCCAAAATCCCCCAAAATGTCATTTTACCTCGTGCATGTTATATTGTAAATTAGGCCTAGGCTATAATAAATCAGTTCCACTTACCAACTTGATTGAAATAATCAGTTTAATAGTCCCTTTTTAGGAATTTATGGGTCAAAATCGAAATCCATTTTGAAAATCTTTTTCAACATGGATTTCGATTTTGACCCATAAATTCCTAAAAAGGGACTATTAAACTGATTATTTCAGTCAAGTTGGTAAGTGGAACTGATTTATTATAGCCTAGGCCTAATTTACAATATAACATTCACGAGGTAAAATGACATTTTGGGGGATTTTGGGGGCAAAACGCTACGACCTGAAATGGCCGTGGCGTTATCAAGGGAATGTGTATAGACGGTTTCCGTCTCTAAAGAGAGAGCCGACCCTACCCCAATAAGAGGCTAACGAACGAAAGAGACGGAAAATTCGGTCTACATTTAACTTAGATAACCAATTGAAAGTAGGTATAACCTCTTAGTGCTAGTGCTCTTACAGTATCAATATAATTTTAATAGGCCCTAACAAAACTTTGTTATGGTTCAACCTTTCATCTTTTGTTAATTCCAGCATGTAATATAGTGTCTATTTTCTGTTATCTCCCTAAAAGTAAAAGAGCTTGAAAAGGGGAAAAGTGAAAAGGCTATTTCCTGCACAGTAGTTGGTGTTTTAGGTTTAACAAGCCTAGATCTAATCCGGTCCTAAATTGTTAGTGTTAGCTTGTAACTTCTTCCGATCCAAATTTGAAAGTATTTAAAGGGATCCGGTAACTTTGTCTAAGATTCTGAAACAAAATCCGGGATTTAGCTCATGCTGCTATGATAATTATAAACCTTTATGTCAGTCAGGAACTCCATGACTTTTACAAGCCGATCGCCTGTCTGATTATCAAGATATTTATGATTGAAATTACAAATTTTGAAAACCGTTCGCCGGACGGTTTTCATAACACTACAGTCTATTGGGGAAAACGAGTATGGTAAAACCGGTCACTCAAAGATTTTTACTTTTTTGAGGCACTTCTTGATCATTTTGAAGCGCGATTTTTTTAGGGCTTTAATATTACACCATATCACAGACACTGATAACACGTAGGGCCGTGTATCTCAGATTTAACATTGTTAAACGATCCCTTTAGGCCGATGAAAGTTGATCTCATGGTTCTCGTCGGCGCCCGCATCAAATTTGTTCGCGCACCAAAAAAGTTCAACACTCATCGCTGACGAAATTCCCGCGTCAAAAAGTCCAGATATGAAATTGCCGCCTCAAAAAATCAACAATATTTTCGATTGGCTGCCGCGCGTGGATGGCGATGTCTGCCAAGTCGATCGCTGATTGGTCTAAAGTAGCGGGCGGCATAATATGCCGCCCGCTACTTTAGCTGCCTATCGCGTAGGCCAGGAATAGTCTGCGGCTAGACACGGGGCGAATGTTTTGCCTCACGCCGTACTCCGGCTTCCCATTGGCAGTTGATTGTGCTCTCCCGTGACATTTAATGCATGTAGTCCCAGTCAGTACTACATGTATGGAAGACAAACAGTAAAAATTTGAGCAAAAACTGTCAACACAGAAGTTATGACATTTTAAAGGTACTGGGTAAGAGTGTAGGAGAGTACAATACAAAAGTGCTAAGTTTAATGAGGTGAAATGGTAAAAGAATTGTCAGATAATAATTAGAAGAAAGTTAAGATACCTACTTACAATAAAAGAATATGAAGGAAAGTACTTGTGAGAAGATAGAAGAAGAAGAACAAGAAGAAGAACAAGCAAGAAGAAAGAGCAGAAGAACAAATAATAAGAAGCAGACTGAAGACGAACAAAGAAAGATGTATATCGCTATATCATCAAGTTCATAATTTAATACCAGTATAATAAAACAGGGCCTTAAGTTTAAGTCAGAAACGAGACAGTATAAATGAAAATGAAATGAAATGAAGATGGTGTCAGAGAAACCCAAATATCACAGAAAATTTGGAAGAAATAGTCATTGGAGTATGATATTGGTGTAAGAGCGTTACATGTATAATGTACAAGACTCGATACCCTCGACAAGTTCTATTGGTTTGTATATGAAAGATGAATTTGGATCAAAATCCCTCATGGTACTGGGTAAGAGTGTAGGAGAGTACAATACAAAAGTGCTAAGTTTAATGAGGTGAAATGGTAAAAGTATTGTCAGATAATAATTAGAAGAAAGTTAAGATACCTACTTACAATAAAAGAATATGAAGGAAAGTACTTGTGAGAAGATAGAAGAAGAAGAACAAGAAGAAGAACAAGCAAGAAGAAAGAGCAGAAGAACGAATAATAAGAAGCAGACTGAAGACGAACAAAGAAAGATGTATATCGCTATATCATCAAGTTCATAATTTAATACCAGTATAATAAAACAGGGCCTTAAGTTTAAGTCAGAAACGAGACAGTATAAATGAAAATGAAATGAAATGAAGATGGTGTCACAGAAACCCAAATATCACAGAAAATTTGGAAGAAATAGTCATTGGAGTATGATATTGGTGTAAGAGCGTTACATGTATAATGTACAAGACTCGATACCCTCGACAAGTTCTATTGGTTTGTATATGAAAGATGAATTTGGATCAAAATCCCTCATTCAAATTCCAAATATGCCCGCGAGAACATGAAATCAAAGTCAGATGAAAGATGAAAGTTGATCTAAATCCCTCATCAAAATCTCAACAATGCCTGACGAGAACCATGAGATCAACTTTCATCGGCCTTAATGAACAGTTTGACCTCTACTACACCTGTAGGGGTTTAGCTTTTCAGATCTAGTCCTGCCCAAAAATCTGGGCCAAAGTCTCAACCATGAGCCTTCCATGGTGTCATCTTCTGAGTGACCTTGATTAAATAAAAATGTCTGATTCTTGTTTATTATTATTTATATTATCATTTTATTGTTGTTATTATTAATATCATTATTAGTATTATTATTGTTGTTATTATTATTATTATTATTAATGATAAGAAATAATTGTTATTTTATAAAGCTATGAATTCATCTTGTGACTAAAGTCTCTCTCTCCCCATCTCTCTCTCCATCTCTCTCTCTCTCTCTCTCTCTCCCTCTGTCCATTCTCTCTCTTGTTCTGTCTTTCTCTCTTTCAGGTGGGTAATTACTTGAGACTGTTTAGAGGATCTTTGTACAAGAAATACCCATCACTATGGAGGAAAATGGCAAGCATGGAAGAGAGAAAAATGATCGTCGAACAGGGCGAACGTGAGTAAAAACATTACATAAACGTCTTAATAGTCCTGTAAAACTAGGGCAGTTTTCGTTTATCCAATCGATGTGAATCCAGTACCACCACACCATTTTGTACATGTGGGACTAAAGATGATAATTGATTGAACCTACATGTATATGTACATGTAACTAAAAATACTGTGGCAATTTATGATTTTAACCAATATTTCATCTTGAAACATGTAAGAACAAAATAATGTTTTTGTGTGTGCAATTGTTGTATTTAGTGCTCAATGGCATAACTTTGTGTATCAATCAACAATAGTTAAGTACATGAAATGCAACGTCAATCAGATTTTAAATCCTTAAATATTTAATTTAAAGCCCCACTGCACTATACTTGTAGCTACTTGCGCCCTCTATATAGCAAACATTGCCTTATCGGTGACTGCTGATCCCCATGATCCCCATTTTCTTTTGTTAATTGATTGAGAGCTGATTTGATGGGATAACCACCTGTCAGTGACCACGCTGGGTGGTCTAATCCCTCCTGGCCAAACTAGTGCAGACTGGCTTTAAAAGAGATTTAAGTTTGTTTACTATTAAACCAAACAAATATTGTCTTTATGTAGGATTTGGCCAACACGGGCTGGCTACAAACGTGACTCTGCTGCGAGCGAGAGAGGTGGAAGAGATCCTCGAAGGTAACGAAGAGAAGTACAGATCTGTGTCCATCACTACAGACAGTGCAGTGGCAAGGGATCCTAAACCCAAGCGCAGTCGTGACTGGGTACCTGCCATTCCTAATAGCTCTCATCATCTAGATGCAGTACCATGCTCTACGGCCATATCAAGGACCAAGATAGGACCAAAGAAACAGAGGACATTCCCTATGTGGTAAGATCTCTTCTTCCAGATTGATATTCCAATATCCAGATATATATGCAGCCTGGTTTTTATTCATTCCTGAAAATGAAGGTTATTTGATTTGATGTACATGTACATATCAATGGTAATGAGTTTAATAATGATAATAATAATAATAGTGGGTTCTTGTATAGCGTTCATGTCAGTCTGATTCGACCCTCCTGGCGCTCCCGATTATTACCCTGGCTTTAGCACGGCTGCCATACAGCGCTCTAGCATTTCAAGGAATAAATTCCTACCAGGTACCCATTTACTTCACCTGGGTGGAGTGTGGCAAATGTAGATCAATGTCTTGCCAAAGGACATTAGTGCGGCGGCGGGACTAGAACCGCGGACCTTGTGATCGACAGTCCGGCAACCTATCCACTCGACTACAACACCTCTAAGGAGATTTTGTGTGGTAGACTTTACCATAATCTCACTTTGACATTAAATGTGGTCTTCAAATCTGGAAGTGGGAAGACAGAAGACAGATTATTTATCTTACAATTTTTTATATATTTAGAATGAAAGTTTTTAAAACTTGCCCCTGATAATGTTTTGCATTGTACAACATATATCAAGAGGTTCATGTGCCAGATATTTTGTGTTTTTAAATTTTCAATAGATTTTAGCGTAAAGATGTCAAAGAAATGCCCTATAAAGGCTTACTGGTCATGTCTGTCTACCTTGGAATGTAATATATTGCAATCTGAGTTATCTGACAGTGTTGCACTAATTGTGCAACATTTTATTTTGTGGCATCCTTGAGGGTATCTTACCCTTGGCAAATCAAATTGCCACATCAAGTTGTTTGAAGAGACTGTAACTATAAGGCCATGTAAAATTGATTTCTAGTTTCTTGTCCAGATTTTACGAAAATTGAGGATGATGGCTTTCAATGTTATTTGATAGTAGATATTTTTGCGAGAGGGCCGCGGCACATACAAATGCTATTACAAGTATTCCCCCCCCAAAAAAAGAAAAGAAAAAAGAAGGAGACAGACACAAAAAGGAATGCAGGCGGGTACAAGAAACTAGGAATGATTTTTACTTGGCCTTAATGAATATGATGTGTTTCATTTCCTTTTGTTGTTTTGTTTTGATGACCATGTCATTGTTTGTTTTATTAGTTATGATGATCATGACCCTGCTATCATCCATGATAATGCAACCCAACCTGATGTCCTGGTTCCTATAAGGCTAGATATGGAGATAGATGGACAGAAGCTTAGAGACACATTCACCTGGAATAAAAATGGTCAGTATCAAAGAAACTTGCAATACACTTATTTTACAAAGCAATAACAATTGATTTACTGTCATAGACTGAGGAAATTGGATTTAATTTGTTAAGAAAACAATCTGAATCCAGACACCATTGGCAGTTTTGGAGCCTATTAAACCTGAGGATGTAGCCCCATCAAGCGCAAAAGGTCTGACCCCCTGAAGTAAGTTAAATCATTTCAAGTTACTTAGATTTGCTTTTGTTTTGGACAGTTTAACAGTAGCCTCCAGTCAGAGGGAAGACTTTTGGCTGTACCCTGCAAAATCAAAGAAAGAAACAAACAAACAATACAAAAAGGACAGAAATTTCCATCTTGAAATGGATGTCAGAAAAAACAACATCCTAAAGTGCACTTTCACTAAACTTAGTCCCCACAAAAACAACAACTAAACACAAAGTACGCAATACAAAACAGAAAACAAAAGCAAAATAAAAAAAATCTCTTAGGATGTATTTAAAGCATTCATTACATTCAACTTATGACTAAAAAAGCGCTTTAAATAATTCAGTTCACTAAAGATGTACACAGATTACTTCACTGAAGATTCAAATTAATCTTCAGTTTTGTAATTTTTCTTGTAGAACAACTCATCACTCCGGAGATGTTTGCAGAGATCCTATGTGATGACCTTGACCTGCCGGCTACGACCTTCATACAACCCATCTCCCAGGCAATCAAGACTCAGATAGAAGCTTATCCCACGGATACAAGTATACTGGATGCACATAGTGATCAGCGGGTCATTCTCAAGGTAGGGTCATCTATCATGAAACCCTCTCACACCATTGCTGATGATCGTCTGTTACTGTAATATTAAAGGCTCATCCAGATTTGAAGTGGCCAACTGCAGCAGCTTTTGTTTACAATGACTTGGGTGTAATACGCTTCACATTCCTGTATGTTATAACACAGAGCTCAGTGAATCATTTTGAGTATGGAAAGAAAATTTATGCTCTTACTTTTTGAATCATTGATATATTTATATATAATAATAATACAAAAAAATGTATATAGCCCTTGTGACATAAAAGTTTCAAAGCGCTGTACACAAACCTCGATTACCTCAAGAAAAGTTGATATTACTAATGAAATTAACATTATTCAGATTACCATGAAAATAAGATATTACGAACATAACTGAACAAATTAACATTATCTAAATTACCAAGAAAATTAAACACTACTAACATTACTAAAGAAATTAACATAACATGTACATTCCTTGGAAAGTTAACATATTAATAATAGCAAAAATTTAACAATATATATATATTTTCTTTTAATTTAGCTGAATATTCATGTTGGCAATATCTCATTGGTGGACCAGTTTGAATGGGACATGGCTGAGAAAGACAACAATCCGGAGGAGTTTGCCCTCAACCTGTGTGCTGATCTTGGTCTAGGTGGGGAGTTTGTCACTTCCATTGCATACAGCATCAGAGGCCAGCTTAGTTGGCATCAACGGACTTACGCTTTTAGGTAAACAACCTTTGTATGAAATCAGACTTTCAGGTAAATCCTGAAAAACAGCCTTTAGATATGCTTAATAATAATAATAATATTGGATATTTATATAGCGCACATATCCACCATGCATGGTGCTCAAGGCACTCAAAGTATTCAAGGAATCCCTTCCTACCGGTACCCATTTAACACCTGAGTGGAAAATGTAGAATAATATCTTGCCAAAGGAAGTGCCGTGGCAGTACTCGAACCGGGAACCCTGTTATCCACAGTCCAACGACTTATCCACTAGACCACAACACCTTATGCTTTCATGTAACCGTAAAATGATCCATTTAAAAAGGCCTATAATTACGTCTTTATTGCAACCAAAACACGAGGTTGGATTTCAAATACAAACAGATATAGATAAAAATGGTGGTAAGAAAGTACACAAAGCAAAAGAAACTGTCAAGTCTAATAAATAAATGTATGAATAATAATGTGCTACAATTAAATTATTACACATTACAAAGTAGATCAAAGTAAGCCCATTAGTACAATATTTTCTGGTAACTCCCAACAGATTCTTGTTTGCATTGTTTTAGGCAGCCTTAAAGCAGCCCTTGCATATACATGTACTATACTTTCAAGTACCTGTATCTTGTTGAATTGTATCGTAACTTTATCACAAATGAAAGTGATGATATAAGTATTTCTCATTTTGAAAATTCAAATATAGTAAACCCACTGACTATCCAATTACCATAGGCTTAACACAGGGACCACCTTGTGTCAGTAAGCAATATAAAGTTCACACTATGAACATGATGGACAAAGAAAGAGGACAAAATATGCAGTTCCTCATTCTACCCTCAACAATTGCTGTGGTAGACAAAGGAACATTTCTTCACTGCTATTATGTAAAAATGTGTAGAACAGGTGAATATGCATGTGACACCTGTTTTACACATTTTTACATAGAGCAGTGAAGGGATGTTCCTTTGTCTACCACAGCAATTGTTGAGGGTAGAAAGAGGAACTGTATATTTTGTCCTCTTTCTTTGTCCGTCATGTTCATAGTGTCAAGATACCTCTTGATACTTAGAGGTATTGATACTGATAAATGATGTGCAATTCTTAATGCCTGTCTGTACTAGTTCAGCCAGGGGGGATTAGACCTCCATGCAAGGTCACTGACAGGTGGTTATCTCGTCAATCAGCTCTCAATTAACATAAGAAAAAGAGGATCATGGGGGACCAACAGGCACCGATTGGGGAAGTTTCCAAATAGAGGGAGCAAGTACTAGTAGCTACAAGTAGTACAGTGGGGCTTTAAAGCCTCGGTCACAAATGCCATTACGAACTGCTACGAACGCCGTACGAACGATTTTCAGACAATGGAAAAACTGGGAGATTCGTACGAAATAATCGTTCGTACGAACCTTTGTGACCGTAGCTTTAGATACCTCTTGATATTTTTGAGGTATTGATATTGATAAATGATGTAAATTTCTTGAACTGAATTTAGAATATGCATGTTTTTTGTTTGTTCATGTCAGTGAATCACCCTTGCCAACGGTAGAGATCTCTGTACGTAATCAAGGTGAGGCTGATAGCTGGTGTCCGTTCCTTGAGACTCTCACTGATGCAGAGATGGAGAAGAAGATAAGAGATCAAGATAGAAACACAAGGTCAGTACAGCATTTATGAAATTGTATACTGGAGAAATTGGGATTTCATGTCTTTCTTGAGGGATTCACCTCAAATTGCCTTCTATTGATAAATCAATAATGATAAATCAGAATAAATAATGATAAATCAAAATCAGAATTCACAAGAATTTATGATCAAGTTTCTTTTGAATCAATATTTTTCATTCAATATTACGATTAAGGCAGATACCTACATGAAATATTTATTGATAGTAAATCAAAAGCACTTTGTGATCTTGTTTATTGCAAGAAGTTCTGTATAAACCCTTAAAACATTGATACAAAAGGAAATCACTGAAAATTATATAAAGAAAATTGTAATTTTATTTAAAAAAACATTTTTATGAGCAGGATCTGTTTTAAATTGGGAGGATACAGTGCACATCAAACCATGCAATATGTATATATATATATATATAACTAACATGCTTTAATCATAGTTTATCCAGTTTGTCCAGCTCTTATTTCTCTTTCTTCTTTGTATTTTGTTATCTCAGGAGAATTCGTCGTCTTGCAAACACTGCTCCAGCTTGGTAGGAATGACCGACGGCAGCACAATACAATCCAGATCCAACATTTGTTTTTAAAGACATTCATCATACCAGAGATATTAATATGACATTGTAGATCAGCAAAATAATTTGGCTTTTTTTCCTGCAAATTATTGTTCAACTCTCCTCAATTTGTGCCACGTAATCTTTATTTATTGTCACCAGGGTACTTGTCACGTTTGCTTGTGTTTAAAAATGTCTATAATACTAGACCTTGATGGAAGCCAGCATTATCGCGCAGACCAAAGTTATCGGCCGGCCTATGTGAGAGAATCGTGTGGTCCACCATGTTATAAGGCAGATGAAAGGTCAAGGGTTGATAAGAACACAGCTTGTCTGTTATCAATGGCACAATGTATATTGTTCAGAAGTCCAATTAGTGCAGTCTCAGCAGGAATGGGATCTAAAGAGCAAGTTTTGGAAATTTGACTTTTTAAAATCATTCATTTGGAGACATTTTCACTCACAGGATCAAACTGAGTGAAGGTAGAATCGGGTTTGAATGAGGATACACTAGATACTAAGCCAGTTCCTTAACCTAGGGGTTTTTTTTTGGGGGGGGGGGGGTGGCGGGCCAAAGCCATTTAACTGAAATTTAAAAAAAAGACTTTATCTTTAATAGCAGTATGTCTACCCTTTACAAAACATCCTCATGGAAGGATGTTGAGCAAGGAAAAGGCAAATTTGAAGAGATATATCCTTGTACTAAGTAATCAATATATGTATAAAATCCTCTTTTTTTTTGGGGGGGGGGGGGGTGGGGGGGTCATTTTCCTTTAAGCTACCTCATGTTGGTTGAAGTTGTCATCATAATCTCTATCAGTAATATGATATGAAGCACAGTACAAGCTATATTGTTAATACAAATTTGCAAAAAAATCACCTATTTAAACTGGAGCTTCCTATATTTCCAGTTTTATCTTGATTTCATAAGAGTTGTTATGTTTCACTTCTTCAGAATCTTATGTACAAAACCCAATGCTTGCACAAGACCAGATGGTTGTGTTATTTCAGATGATGATTAAACTCATTCATGGATTTATATTAAATGAAATGCTAGTTGTAGTTAGAAACTTGTATTCGTTGTAGTAATGTTCTGTCTTGCATTATGTAAATATATACCTTTTTGTATTAAAAAGAAATCTAAACTGATAACTAGTTTCTTTGTGTTTTTTGTTGTTGTAGAATTGCCTTGTTCTTTTATATTTTGCATTGAGCAATAAGGTGGTCCTTTTTAAGGTCCTAAAATACCTTTTGATCAGCCAAAATGACTTTGTATTATTGATTTTCATACTTCCAACACATTATATGTAATTCTGATTCTTTAATATAAATTACAGTCAAATAGGATTTAAAAAAACACACCAGAAATTAGATTACCCACCAGTAATAATTTGTGCCTTTTCACTCCATTCAATCATACTTATTTTATGTTTGAGATGTAAATTCCACACATAGAATTGTCTGTTAGTGATGTAATTAAGTAAGGCATGTGCCTTCAAAGGCTCAATGCTTTGCTATATACATGTACATTTACTTTCTACCCATTCATTTTTTTTTCTTTTTCCTCGGGCTTAGCAGTGTGGTATGAATTTCAACACATTCAGAATTTATTCACCAACATTTCTCCCGTCCTCTGGGTTGTTAGTAATATATTGAAATGCATGTATTTAAATAAATGCATGTTTCAATGGGATGTCGGTGAACTTGTACTTATGATGGTTTTGTGAAACAATGCCCGGTTATATATTCATAAATTGCATGTACGGTAGTTGTGTAACATGGTAGTAGGATTAATGTATGACTTGCCCTACCTGATATTACACATAATGCAATTTGAATTTTGACTAGTGAAATACAATTATTTGTAACTGGTGAAGAAAATAATTCATAACAAAGCATTTCACAATGACATATGCTTAAAATTTGATAATATTACGAAATTTGCCTATTCAATCTTTCACCACACAGTAAAATCACAAAGCCTTCTGACAGAAAGAGTTACAAGTGAGCTCATGGCAAGGTTGGGTCTGGAAGAAACTATGGTGGAAGTGGAAAAGAGAAGGGGTTCGAGATGGATGGGTTATGTGTTGAGAAGGGAAGATGATGAACCTGCGAAAAGAGCGTGGGGTCTGGAAGTGGATGGCATAAAGAGGGAAAGAGAGACCAAAGATTGCAAGGTGAAGAAAGAAAGCAGTAAGGTTGGTCTGAATGAGGAGGATGCTCGAGACAAGATGAAGTAGAGGGAAGGAATTTCGTCATGGTCTGAAAGTCTGTATTAAACCCCTCGTACAGGAAAATGCTGACTTTAATAAATGACGATGATGATGATGATAATATAGACTGATTTGGTTGATATGATTTCTAAGACCACTGTAGCACTGCGTAAACCATAACTAGTAGCTATCCAAGAGCATAACAAGAGAGGATTCAATTATCAATTGTCTATGTAATCAGAAAGGTGCATGGCCATCCCTGAACTAAAGCGGGAAAGCAGTTAACTCTGCATAAATCAAATCTGTTGGGACCACATAAAGTGCTTTGACTTTTGCAAAATTTGACTTGGGAAGTGTAGATAACACATGTTTTGCATAGTTTGATCAAAATATTGATTTGACTAGGCTTGTGCGACTCTGAGTTAGGCAGAGTTAACTGTACTATCACCATTATTTAGCATACTTGATGGCCCCCAGTTATGGCATTTGACACTTCCATGTTCACCTCTCCAATTCGGTGTAAACAGTGTCCCTAAAAAAAGTAAACCAAAGTTTGTTGGTAAATTACTGGTACTCGAGATTTCTAATCTTTTTATGCCTCCGTTACGAAGTATCCGGAGGCATTGGCCCGAATTCACAAAGCAAGGTTTGAGCTCAAACCTCCTTTTGTTTCGCCAAACCTCCTTTTGTTATTTATTAGGGCCATTATGTTTTCGGGTTGTCCGTCCGTCCGTACGTCTGTACGTACGTCCCGTTCTCGTGATCGCGTTATCTGAAGAACCAATTGATGGATTCCTGCCAAACTTTTGTCATGTGTATCTTGCAGAGCCGATGAACTAATTAGATTTTGGGGTCACGAGGTCAAAGGTCAAAGGTCACAGGGCTCATTATGTATGCAAAAACAGCTCATGATCGCGTTATCTGAAGAACCGATTGATGGATTCCTGCCAAACTTTGGTCATGTATGTATCTGGCAGAGCCAATGAACTGAGTAGATTTTAGGGTCATGAGGTCAAAGATCAAAGGGTCATATATGTATATGAGAAATTGCTTGTAATCACGATATTCTGAGAACCTGTTAAAGGTACTATGTCCCATTTGCAGGCCAAAAAAATGAAAAAGTTAAATTCCAACTGCATTTGAAAGATAATACTAATTTAGAACTTCCCTAAAAAAGGTGGGGCTTGAAAATGTCTTCAAGTAGGAAAATAACGACTATTAGTTGTCAAATCGACTTTAGGGCTATAGAGCCCAAAAGTAATAGTCTTGATTTTCAGACAATTGTACCAAATGTTCATACGTTTTATGCTGCACACAGATTCAATCAGTTTAATCTTGGCCATCACAAGAAGTGGGTTATTGATGTAGACAAATGCTCATGTACCCTTTACAACTCTTTGCATGTATGTTATTACCAAAGAAGAAAAAAGGCAAGTCAGTCACTCAATAGTGTCTGACAGTGAAGTCTAGCAAGTAAACGGGTTTCCTTGCATAATTTGAATACTAGGACACTGCTAACGTTTAAATTTCACAGATAGGACATACATGACATATTCATAATTCCTGCAAAGTTCTACAGCATTTGAGGTTGGCTGCAAAAGGGACATATAGTACCTTTAATGGATTACAATTGAACTTGAATTTGAAAAATTTCTTGTGTTTTGGTTTTAAAATTGCTCTATGACGGAGGCATCAGCATTTGTGCATCACAGGAAAGATCATTTTCTCTTCTTTCATATGAAGCCAAAACCATGATCAGAAGTAATGCATGACATTATTGTCATTATTATTATTTGAAATTATTGAGTAATTTACCCATAAACTTGGGTTTCCTTTTGTTACAGGGACACCCTGTATTAGGGACAAGCTTTGAGAATACATGCTTTCTTTCCTTCACACATATAACTGTAGAATTTGTTAAGAAAAAGTACAAAAGAGATATCATGATAAATGATGATAAAAAACTTTATTACCGGTACATCAAATAATCATGCCTTTTATCAAGGTATTTCTTATCTTGTAACAATATAAACAAAATTACAATATACAATATAAAACTGAATTATAGTTATTCCAGTAATAATTCTATTGCCAAGTAATCAAAGATAAAAAAGTCACATGTAATATAATCGTCTTGATTAGGAATAATATAAGGCACAATAAATAAAGGGAAATAGCAAACTACTCTGGCTGGAATGCTCCCCAGGGAGTGGAGAAATGTGCATACATTGTATGCGGGTAAGCCTGAATCCGATGACCGGGGTAATAATACATAAAGTGCTTAGACTTGAGACATCATCGATGTATTAAGCGCTATATAAAAGCGGAATATTATTATTACGCTATTGAAAAAGAAAGCAGAAAAATAAGAGAAGCAGGCTGGTGAAAGTTTGAATGACGGGAGGCAGAATATATTTCAAAGTTGGGAAGGGGGCATTGCCATACAGATGCATAAGGAAGGACACAAATTAGGTCAAATTTGGTATCGTGGCAGTTAGTCTTGTCAACCATCTGAAAAATGATATGATTGCACCAAGAGATTGAAATTGTCGGCCTCACGGGCTGTCATTTTTGTGAAAAGTCAACTTAAGGCCCATGAAACTAATATTGCTCGTCTTTTTAACCCTTAGAAAATTTGTTAGAGGGCATTGACTGCATATCTATTGATTTACATTGACATAAACATGAATACAACAAATACTAATATGATTTTCATTCGATAGCAATACAAGGCATTACATACATCTAGGGGTATAAGGCAATTTTGATCTAGTCGTAGATGTATACACAATAGTCTTCTTATGTTGTTATGATATGACTGATTAACTTGTACTACACATTTAAGCAAATGATGTAATTTTAATTTTAGCATGTATATGATTTGATATTTATTTTTATATTCAGAATTAGTTAAGGCACATCAAAGGATAAATTATTTAAAGCGGATGTCCATCCTGATATCAAGTTGGTTTACATAAAAGCAGAAACATGGAAGAAACAAGTCAGTGAAAGTTTGAGCAAAAAAACATTAAAATAAAGTTTTCAACCATGCAATCGTACATTCACCCTAAATATAATCATTGCAAATATTTTTTTTTACATAACCCTTGTATGAAACAAGTCTATTACATCATAAGGAAAATGTAAGTTTATGAAATTTCCTTTTATGACGGAACACTCGAATTGGAGAGGAGCTCACCAAAATTTGTAACTTTTTTTCATTTCATCGGATATTGCTTGAACTTTCACTTATTTGTTTCTCTCATTTTTCTGCTTTCATTAAAAAGAAGATAATATCAGGGTGGGCGTCACCTATGAATATATAACATGTATTTCACAGTGCTCACATTATTACACACACATCGTACAGGTACATGTATATTGAAAGGGTGTAGGAAATATATTACATGTACATCATTGGTCTCAATGCCATTTATATCTGAACATGTGATTGTAATGTGAAGAAACAGTCCAGGGCCGCCCTGTATTATAAAGATTTATGATCAAGCGTAAGTTTCATAAATCAAGCGTAACTTTGACAAATCAAGCGGATCTTTTAAAATCAAGCGTAAGTTTGATAACCCATATTATAAAGAAAGTTATGCTTGATATCAAACGCAAAATCAAGCATATCTTTTTTAATTGATTGTAACTTTACGCTAGATTTTTATCAAGCGTAAAGTAACAATCAAAGATGACAGTCATACTGCTACTCCTGCAGGAAGAGGCTGGTAGGCGACTACAGAGGAAAAGAACCTTCAGAGACTGAGAAGATCCATTGGATCAGGCGCGGATCCAGGATTTCTAAGGGGGGGGGGGGCCCAAATTTGAAATTATGCGAGCCAAATATTGGTACGTAATGGTGACCAGCAGTGGCGCACGATATGCATTCCATAGCTCAGGAGATGACGCACCAAGAAAACGGTAGTGTCTTTAATTTGTCATTTCTTTGTCTATAGTGACGATGAAATAGGTCAGGGCAAACAAACAAACCGACAAAGCAATTATAGCTCTCTTGCCCATGTCATCATTTTGAGAGAAAAATAGATTGCATATATATGATAAAGTGAATAAAAGTGTAATTTAAGGCTTGTTCGGATATTACGGGGCAAAAAAGCGCTGTCTTTGTTTTAATAACGCACTTTACAACACAGAGCTATTAAAGTGAATGCGTGGAAGTCCTTTGATGCGTTCAGTTGCCATTTTATTTACATTTGAAAATAACGCAGCAGCAATTTTTTGTGACGGTTACGCCATATCTTGTATTATTGCTATTGTTTATACCATGTATTTTTTCCCTTTACTGGGAACTACTTCATACAAGTTTGTGTAAACTTTTTGTAGTTTCTGTTTTTTCTCTTACTATGTATACTTGCCATTTTTGTATATATTATATTGTTTTTATGCTTAAGAAGAATCAATAAACTGAACTGAACTGAACTGATATCTGAAAAAGCCTTTAGACATAATTATTGTAATTTATCAAACTTCTATCATGAATTATTACACACATATAAGTACAAAACCATAAGTGTAAGAAACCTAGCATCATAAACTTTCAACTGAATATGTGTTGTGGGCAAAGATGTGTTCAACGAGAAAGCAGGGTAACAATTTATGACCCTCAAAACAGAATGCCTCTAGCATCTGTGGTCCAAGGCTTGAAAACAATTATAAGAAAAGATCTTTGCATAATAATTGATTTCATTACAAACTTTGAACAAAGATACATCTGTATATAAAAAGGAAATATGTATTCAATCTGACCATTATTAGTACTGACATCACTACACATGTACAAGGACTTACATGATTTATATCTCTGTATTAAAAAATAAGACATGATTATGTATTGTAAAAATACCTCTCGGGCTTATCTCATAATTCACCTAATTTTAGTGAGTGTTTTCACAACTTTTTACAACCTCTAGTATTTCCCTTTTTTGCTTTAAAAAAGATAAATCAGAAATTATTTTATAATCTCCATTGTTTCATTTACCAATTCATCAAAAACGAATGTGATGAATGTAGCTAGGAGAAAGGAATTACAGAAGGCCTTATGCAGGCACTGATAAGGCTTAGGGCTATTCCATACCTTTCTCTTCTCACTTGTCTGCATGGTGAGAGGAGAAAGACAGGGTGAGATGAGACGATCAGCTACAAATTATCACAAATTATTTTATAATCTCCACTGTTTTATTAACCGATTCACCACAAATAAATTTGATGAATGTAGCTAGGCGAACGGAATTAAAGAAGGCCTCAAGCACTGTTAAGGGCTATTCCATACCTTTCTCTTCTCACTCATCTGCATGGTGAGAGGAGAAAGGCAGGGTGAGATGAGGTGATCAGCTGCTATCTTTTGAACCATCGGCTGCTCATCACAAGATCTGAAAAGGAAAATAAAAGCAAGTACCGAATTAATGAATGACATAGCATACCAGTAGCAACAAGAATATGTCATTTGCGTAATGTAATCAAATTGAATGCAAAAATCTTTGTTAAGTGCCTCGATCATTACAAATTATTTCATTCACCTGTACTAATATTTGTATTTCAATAGTCAGAATGTGAATTGCGTGTTGTTAGGTAGGACAAGCCATAATGTTTGTCCTACCTATTAACTATTGTGTTAGCAATTCACATTCTGACTATTGAAATACAATTATTCATAACAAGTGAATGAAATAATTTGTAACAAGGCACTTAACAAAGATTTGTGCATGAAGTTTGATTACATTACGAAAATGGTCTATTGCTATAAATGGATGAAACTGATATATGCTACTGTTACAGCATCTTCATTATGCCTCCATCAAATTATAAATCGTCTTCAGTGGCTTCTCTTGAGATGGGACCTTTAAAGGGATCCTTTAACAATGTTAAATCTGAGATACACGGCGCTACGTGTTATCAGTGTCTGTGATATGGTGTAATATTGACGCCCTAAAAAAAAAAGGCTTTAAAATGATCAAGAAGTGCCTCAAAAAAGTAAAAATCTTTGAGTGACCGGTTTTACCATACACGTTTTCCCCAATAGACTGTAGTGTTATGGAAACCGTTTGGCAAACGGTTTTCAAAATTTGTAATTCCAATCATAAATATCTTGATAATTAGACAGGTGATCGGCTTGGAAAAGTCATGGGGTTCCTGACTGACCTAAAGGTTTATAATTAATTATCATTGCAGCATGAGCTAAATCCAGAATTTTGTTTCAGAATCTGAGACAAAGTTACTGGATCCCTTTAAGTTTACTGATTCATAATCTGTGTGCCTTGGATGTGTCTGTTGGTGAATTATAAGATCTCCTCTGCTATTACTCTCAGGATAGGCTCACAATGAACAGTGATCAGGTTTTGCAAAGAAAATATGTTCGTAAAGTGTTCATCTTTAAAGCTTATCTGTACTAGTTTATAGGAGGGATTAGACCACCCTGCAAGGTCACTGGACAGGTAGTTATCTCATCAACTCAGCTCTCAATTAACATAAGAAATAGAGGATCATGGGGGACTAATGGTCACAGATTTGGCATTGTTTCTATATAGAGGGAGCAAGTAGCTACAAGTAGGACAGTGTGGCTTTAAAGCAAAAGTTAACAAGTAGTAATATGAGATATAGATGAAATAAGAATAAATCTCATTGGTAGGATATACGTTTGGGGCAATGGTATATATCAAATTTTTGCTTCAGTAGCTTCAGTCTATGCCAAAATATTTTAAAGATTCCTGTTTTAAAAAAAATGTATGTCACTTTCTATAAATTGCTGGGTAGGGAAGAGTCTAGAGAGTTTAATAGAAACAACATCACCTACATCTAACCCCAGCACAGAGCAAATACCTTTCAGGTACTCATACAAGACGTGATCTAAACTGTATAATCATTGTTTACCTATTATTCATCCACAGTTTCATTCACTCCTGTCCCCATCATCTGCATCCTAAAATATCATCGAGAGAGAAGAAAATGTTAACATAGAAAAGGTCAATGTTGTAATAATCTGCAAATAAGGCATTTGAAGAGATTTTTTTCTCCATATGTAATATGACATTACAAAATTAGAGCAATCCAATGCATTTAAGTGTTTAAAAAATATTAAAAATGGGGAAATTGTCTAATTGCATAGCAATTAATAAAGTGACCCACATGCCAATTTAACTGGCACAAAGATGCATAGATACGGTGATCTTGGATTACAAACATGAACTTATTATAGGTCTTTTTTTCTTCAACCATATAAAACCAAACCATTTCTCTGATTTTGCTGATTTAATCCAGCCCCCCTCCCCCCCAACAAAAAATACATTCACACATATATGTACACAATCTGGAGTGCACATATATTACATTGCTTTATTGATCTGTTTCAGTGAATGACAAACAAAGTGCAATTTGCCGGATTGCAATACATGCCATGCGTTAGTGAGTTAGGCATTGTGCTAATTTCAAAACACTTGAGACAAATTGTTTTGAAATGGTACAAGCCACTGGTTCTCTCTTCATGGATTATAAGAAAAGTTCCCTCAATTACTTTCTATCTCTATCTGGCAAACACACTTTTAAAAAAATGTGGCTGTAACTACACAACACTTTTCTAGATTAATATATTTCACATCATTTTTTTCAAGAGCAGTCCATAATCCTTAACACTTTGCATTGCTTTGTTTCATAGTTTCCAAATATTCAATACAGGCACAAAGGAAGTGAAAGTAATGCTTTCTATCTGTATCTGGCAAACACACTTAAAAATTATGGCTGTATTTACACAACATTTTTCCAGATTAATATATTTCACATCATGTGTGTGAAGAGCAGTCCATACTCCTACACAATTAGTTTCCAAACATTACATACAGACACACAGGAAGTGAAAGTGACTATATATAATTACCTCATATGGAATGTCATCAACTAGCTGGAACTTCTTTTGTCTATAAAGGAAACGCTTCTTGAGTAGATATAACACACAGATATCTGCCATTATACTAGCCTGCATATAGAAATGAGAGATCATGACAGAAAATTAGGATTACGGTAATGTAATAATGTCAGTACATGTATAATGTTAAATATTGGATAGTTATATAGCGCACATATCCATCATGCATGGTGCTCAAGGCGCTCCAACTATTACCCCGGCTCTGCTAGGCAACCGATTTCGGCGCTCACATAATTCCTTCCTACCTGTACCCATTTAACACCTGGGTGGAGATCGAGTGGCAAATGTAGATTAAAATCTTGCCAAAGGACATTAGTGCCGTGGCGAACTCGAACCGCGGACCCTGTGATCCACAGTCCAACAACTTATCCATTAGACCACAACACCGCTACACGTATCATATAACACGTATATAATCTGACATTGTACAATTTTGACAGTGTTATTCTGATAATAACCTCTGTTTTTTAATAATGCTTTCCAATTACAAAGGCACTAATAAAGTGCATTATTTTCACTTCTCACCTTGAAGTATACTTCCATTGAATTGAACAAAACTTCTTTGATAATTCACTGTCGAGTGCAATTTCAAAGATATTACCAATGGTGACAGCAGGTCTTATTTTAGGGTTTCATTTCAAAATCTGGACTTATATAGCGCTTGATATGAAATACCATCTCTAAAAGCACTTTACAGATATTATTACCCAGGTTATCGGATTCATTCCCGCACTGTGTGCATCATCTGCATTTATGAGCATGTCCTATATGTCACTTCTCAACTTAATCTATTTGATAAGAAATTACATAATAAAATAACCAATATTAGTTGAGATTCTCGCCATTGCATGAGTGGCAAATAAAACAACATATTTTTTTCCTCCTAGACATTCCTCAAATATGTTTCTAAAAAAGAGGTATCTATATAGATGTCTCCTGGGAGCTAACCAGCACCTCATTTAAAAAATAAAATCTCACTTTTTATTAGAAAATCTTGAACTTACCAGTGAGAGCAGCGCCAACCCAGATGCAATATTGAGAATGAGAGGAACCACATCAAACTTTCCTGCCTCCCCCGAGACTATTACTTGGAAGAGTATTCCATATGCCTTTGTCTGTGTCCTGTACTCTGTATCATTCTCTTTATAGTTTATAGAGTACCTGAAAAAAAAATATACATGTAGTTAGTTTGACGTTGACATTAAGTGGAATTAACCCTTCAGTAGAGATTCAGTAGAGTTTCAGTGGAAGGAGAAATTATCAGGCAAGCATATCAGTAAAAGTTTTAGAAATATTAGAACAAACCACAAACAAACAAAACATAGGGTTCATTTTTTTTTTTTGGGGGGGGGGGGGGGTCTAGAATAGAACATATTTTCTGTCCATATATTTCAAAATTTCCTCCTATGAAAAAAATTGAGAAAATTGATAATTTGGGGATAAATCGATGCTAAAGACAGTCATCACCTGTGATTCCCTAGATAAAGATTTTTTAATTAATGAAACCTAATATATCATTCAAATATTCCTTTTTCGAATGATACCATTATGTAACAAGCAGAAGCAGAAGCAGAAGACTCCACCTTCAAACATTACAAATTCACATTTCTCAAGAAAAGTCATATCTAATTCTCAGCACATTCTTGAGTTCTACCTTAGTGATTTCCGTCTAATAATAATAATAATAATGGTGGCTTCTTATATAGCACTCATGTGTGTCACATCGTGACGCTCCTGGCGCTGCCCCGATTATTACCCTGGCTTTAGCAAAGCGGCCATTACAGCGCTCTAGCATTTCAAGGGATTAATTCCTGCCAGGTACCCATTTACATCACCTGGGTTAAGTGTGGCAAATGTAGATCAATGTCTTGCCAAAGGACATTAGTGCGAGAAAGAAAGATTTCATTGCTCGATTGTGTGGAAACTACTTCCTACCTGAAGTTGTATCCTGGTGCAATAAGGGCATTCCTGTTATCCAGTCTCCTGAATGTGTACGAAGGTCGACAGTTATCCAAGCTCTTGTCTAGGTTGCAGTCCCAATGGATTACTATACCAACCACTGCTCCCTGTTAAATAGGAAGATTTAAAAAAAAAAAAAAAAATCATGAATTGCTTGTAAATATCTGATATTTATACGGAAAAGCACCTTTTTTCCAACAATATTAGTTGTCTTCCATAAGGCCTGTTTTTATAAGGCTTTAAAAAAAAGTTGTTATATCGCCCTTTGTGACCAACTAAATCTATATTTTTTATAAAAAAATTGTTTAATGATTCCAAAAATATGTATTAAAGCATTCAAAACTGAAAAATATGAGCTTAAAGGAAAAAAAGAAAGAAATTGCCTGGCCGACCCAGGTGCTGGCACCTATAAAAGGGCAATACATTTTTTGTTTAGGCCTAAATGGTCCAATATTAAGAGAGTAAATATAAAAACAAGTTCTACAGTTATCCAAGCTGTAGTCTAGGTTGCAATCCCAGTGGATTATTATCACTGCTCCCTATTAAATATAAAGTCAAACAAAATGAAAAATGCATGAATTGCAACAATATTAGTGGTCTTCCATATGGCCTGCAGTGTTTCTATAACTGGTACCATTTTCATAAAAGCAATACATCAATATAAAGAAATTAAATATATCATATGACAACAAGTTCGGTGGTATTCTTGTAATTTTTCAAAGAAAATATAATAATTTATGTACAGAGTGTAAAGTACACTAACAGCATTGAAAAGAAATCATGAATATTCAACAAATGCTTTAAAAAGTAGGCTCACATTGTTTTTGAAAGTACTGAAACAAAGTAGAGAAACATACACGCATGTCTTTAACATATTAAGGCTCGTACTGATAGGATGTGGCATAAACCACATTTTCTATGACGTAAAGTGTATAGTGCAATATGTTCACATTTCTGTAACTTATTACACATAACATTGTGAATACCAGCAAGTCCTTTGCTGTACGCAGTTGACATTCATTTTAAATGTTAAAAAAACAAAAAACATGGCGGTTTACCAGACCATATCTGAACAAGCCTTTAAAGGAAAATAATTGTATTTAATTTAAAACCACAATTTGACTGATTATAACACATCATTGCGATATGATGTAAATATGTAACCTGGCAGGAATTAATTCTTTGAAATGCGAGAGCGCCGTAATGGCAGCACAGCTAAAGCTTGGGGTAATAATCTCCAAGTTTGGAAGCACTTAGTGATTGTAATAAGCGCTATATATTTGTTTATTTTTTTATTTTATTTATTTCGTTTTATTTCAACAGGGTAGCCCCATCAGTTAAAATACTGTTATTCTTGGGGGCCCTGCATAACATAAAATACATATAAAGACATACATATACATGAACACATCATCACATGGTGAGTAGTAAACATACCAGAAAGAATACAGATTAAATCTCAAATTTAAATTTAAACTGAGTATTATTATTATTATAATATGAATGACATTCAATCATTCAATTTAAATAACTTAAAATCATCTCACATTTCATATATATTATACCCTTTGCATTTGCAGCTACAGCAAGGCACCCTTAGAGGGCTGATTTGGGCAGTTCCAAAAGTAACAGTAGGCCTATCTTCATCAGCTCGAGATTGCCAAATAACCCGCTATTTTAACTATTTCGATTGCAAATTATCCAGCTAATTTGCGTCTTCATAAGTCCGCAGTTGCAAGAAGCGGGATATTTGGTCAAGATAATCATCCCAAGATATCTTGGGCTAGTTTGCAAAATATCCCGCTATTTGTCCGGTGCGTTTTCACCAGTCCGCAGACTCGCACTATGCGCAAACACTGAGCAAAATATCTCAAGCTCAAGTCTCGAGCTGATGATGACGTGATTTGTAATTTCGTCCTTACTTCCCAAATCAGAAATAGCGGGCTATTTGGCAATCTCGAGCTGATGAAGACATACCTAGTTTGGGGCCGTTTAGTGGAGAATAATCCCATGCACTCTCACCAAAATGCTTCTAATGATTTAAAAATGACAGCTGCAATACAGAAGGTGCACAGATGTTCTTGGAAAAGATGTCATAATGGATGGTCACACCATTTGTTTCTACACTTATCAAGGTCATAAAGAGGTACATGTAGTAGAGATATTAATAATATTGATTTGTACAAGCTCAAACAATCCCAGTACTGTGTCATTGGTAAATTTTTACTGAGATACAAAAACATTTCTCTGTATTATTGATAAAATGCATGCATACATCTTAGACCAATCTATCATAGAGAATATCATACCAGAGAGTGCCATTGTGATGTTAAACAGACTGAGCTAAAGATTTAATTGGATGTGATCATGTTTATTCTTCTTACTTTTCTGATCAGTACAGCAGGTAAGTCTACCTACTTTAATTTCTTTGCAGCAGGGCTGAATGCTTTTACTAGAATTCATTGGGTCATGCTAGTCTATAGCAAAATGTGATGTAAAGATACTAAATTACTGTATGCATAATTTATCTTGATATGGTGTACATATTGTCTGATGCCTGCATAGACAGTAATCTTGACTGTCCTAAAAACCATGAATAAAGGAATGATAATAGAAGCAGACTAGTTAATGAGAGTTTTCTAGAACAAACTTTGAGAACAGTGTGTGTTTGTGTGTAATTGGGTTTTTCCACAAATGTATCAATCAGATATGATTCTTTACATCTGAGGACCTACCCTTAACATCACCATCCGAAAAGACGCGACTCACTTTCGAACCAGGGTCGCCCGAGTCAGTTTAAAGGCGAAGACAGAGAGCTGACCAAGTGAACGTGCCGCTAGACCAACTCACATCCCCTTTGAGAACAGGGGCAAAGGGACAACTTTTATAGTGGAGGGGGGGGGGGGGGGGGGGGGGGGGGGCACAAAAAAGGGCACCAACAAAATGGTAACCAAAAAGCGGCAATATAAAAAAAATTAAACATTGGTATTCATCCCTACCTTTTAGGTTCTGCATTATTACTGATCGTCTTATAACAGTTTACAGTGAAACCTGCTTTAGCGACCACCTGTACACAAAGACCATCTTTCTATCAAGACCATATTTTGTTGTTTCCCTTGACAATCATTTCTGATAGAAACCTGTACTAAAGGAATTTGTACATAAAGACCCCCTGCCTATAAAGGCCACTTTTCTTGTCATCCTTGAGTGGTCTTCATATAGAGGTTTCACTGTAATATAAATATATCTGTATGTGATGCCTGTTGCTTCTGCTGCAGACTTCACAGCGCTGTAACGGTCTCTTTTGCGAGTGAGCACATTTTAAATATTTAGGAGGTCAGTTGAGACCTACCAGATCTTATTCAAGGAAAATTGTCAAACTTGATGGGATTTAAATCAAATAAGCAAAATCTCATACAAAAGCATGAATGACAGATCTTCAGGATAAAATATATCCATGTCAACATACTTGATACTAGCTGCTTGATTTGATAATTTGCCAAATTGTAAGGACAAGTGAGAATAGCGAGAACGCTTTCAGGAAATTTCAGTAAAAGACAAGATGAATGCGACTACATCTCTGACAAGCCTCCACCTTCCTTTATGTCCATTGATCAATGATCCTGTGACCTTTAACATCTAACCTCACAAACCCAAACTCTTTTCATTTAATTATGCTAATATATACTCAAGCCCAGTTTGGTTGACATTGTCCAATATTAGTTAGATTATCACAGTAATAAGATATTTTGAGATAATTTAAACATATTACGACCCTGTGACCTTTGACCTTTTACATCCAGTTCATCCTTGCACAATTGATATATACCTCATCATCTTAGTTTGGTTTGAATTGATTCAATGCTGTTTCTAATCATGTGACGGCCAGTAACAAGATATTCTGGTATTTTTAAACACTTTTATGACTCTATGACCTTCAGCCTTTGACCTCATACACCTTGAATCTAATCAGCCATCCATGCTCATTCATCCCTCGCCCGAGATTGGACTTAAACGCTTCGTTCCATTTCAAGTTATCATGGTAATGAGATAAATGTATATTAAGGTATTTCTTTAATAACAGTTTAAGACCCGGTAATATTTGACCTTTGAAATCTTAGACCATAAATCTAATATCAGTTTACCCTTGCATGATCATACATACTTCATCCAAGTTTGGTTTGAATTACTTTAATGTGTTTCAAGTTATTGCGAGAACAAGATATTTTTGGGTAGTTTTCAATACTTTTATAACTTGTGACCTTGTGACCTTTTAACCTCTTACACCCAATATCTAATCAGTTCATCTTTGCATGCTAATAACTTGATCCAAGTTTGATTAGAACTCATTCAATGGTACTCAAGTTATCATGGTAACGAAAAGCAGGATTGAAAGACAACAGTAATTTTTAAAAGAAAAAGGGCAATTAATCAGAGGTGAAAAAGAACACATTTTAGATGGGCGAAAGTGAATTTATTAGGAAGAAGAAGGGGCATGCACTTATCAGATTTTAATAGGGTACTTGTTAGATAGGAAAATGGGCACTTGTTGGAAAGGAGAATAGGCACATTTCAGAAGAAGAAAAAAATCTGCATTATTCCAAATAAAAATGAGCACTTATCAGAAGGGGACAAAGGGGGACACTAGTGGTTCCATCAAAATCACAACATACAGTTTAAATACCGTACAAACTGTTTGTTTTCTGAATGAGATTATATAGCAAGGAAATAGTTACCAGATAAGCAAGGCTATTAAAGTCTTCTCCAATCTCTTTGGCTATGGTCTCTAGTGGAAACACAGGGCAAAACTGGTCCGTGCGACTGCTGTAATGACATTGCTTCAAGTATGTGCCATTACTGTCCTCCAAAATATTACGTCTGTGCCAAAGGAAAAATTGGAAAGGGGGGGGGGAAATACAGGAAAACAAATGAGAGGCATGCTACATGTATATCTCTTCATGGGGTGATTGTGAAAAGATGGTTCCCTGAGAGTATGCGAGGTGATGCTTATCTATAAATTGATTAATCACAATTTTAGTCAAAGTGATTCGGCATCATTAATTAAAAGTTTTCATTTTAAAGGGACTTGGTAACATTGTTTAGATGAGAGAAAATGTTGCTAAGGTAGTGAATTCAATGTTAGATGTACAATTAAAGATAATCAGAAAGTTTGAGTGAAAACAGACCATTATTAATGATAAAAATTGGGAAAAACTGATCTAATCGATTCCATAATTCTCCCAACTTTATTATTACAATTTAATTACATTTTAGGTGAATGTAAATTGTCACAAGGCAATGAATTGGCTCTTTATACCGTTCCAGACATTTAAGAGATGTGGTTTTAGATTTGATCAGGATTTTTTGCATGTCAGAGGGTTAGTACGGTAGAAGGAATATATTTCATACAAAAACTATGCAGTTTTTTCATCAACCTTCAACAATGTTACCGATAGAGAATCACTGAAATAGCACTAACATATCTGAAATATATAAGATCATGAGTAACAAGTATTTTTATTGTAGGTTGTTTCATTTAGGGGGGGGGGGTGTTCTTTGATCTACATGTCCACAAAGAGCTTCCCCACATAATATGACACTTCATTAACAATACAAAACATAATAATTATCTTCTACATCATATAAAGAAGATAAGGCTAATACAGTCTATCAGTTGTACAATTGTTATGCTACTATTAAGTTAAAGCAAAGATAAATGAACCTGATAGCACTTACTTTGAGACATTGAACTTGGGAAACTGGATACTATTCTTGATTAAAACAGTGAAGTTTGCAGCATCACTCAAAATGGATTTGTTGGTTCTAAGGAAAGAATGATGAATTGAAAAAATGAATAAATGAATAAATAATTGTTTTAATAAGCTATATTATACTAAAATATATGAGGAACTGTGATGATCTGATTGCTTTGCTTAAGTCCTTAAGTTACTGATACCTCGGTCACACTGCCAAACCGACTCTACTCTGACTTGAAACTGACCCAATTTTTGGACATCGCGGGTATTTTTATTTCTTGTATGGTAACTGCCACGTACCAATTTACCTCACCTGGGTGGAGTCTGGCAAATTCAGATTAATGTCTTGCCAAAGGATAGTGCTGCGATAGGGTTTAAAGCCATGTACCTAGTGATTCACAGTCTGGAGACTTATCCACTGGACCATCGCACCTGTTATTATGTTATTTGGTGTATATATGTAATAATAATAATAGACATTTCTATAGTGCCGTCTATCTGGAAATTCTATTCCGAGGCGCATTTATTATTTACCCGGCTTTAGCCTACTGTAGCTAGCATTACAGAGCTCCAGCATTTAAAGGAATTAATTCCTGCCAGGTACCCATTTACATCACCTGGGTTGAGTGTGGCAAATGTAGATCAATGTCTTGCCAAAGGACATTAGTGCCGCGGCGGGACTGGAACCGCTGACCTTGTGATCGACAGTCCGGCGACATGTATACATGTATATATATTTATGTAACCTATCATATGTATTTATGAACGGAATATTGATTGTATAGATCAATTTAATGCAATACAATGCATCAAAGCAAAAACAAAAAAAAATTGAACCTTGACCTTGACCTTCCACACCATCTGGGAGATGTGTGATGACCTCTGCTTCATGACCTCAAGCCAGATCTTTATATCTTGTGATGTTCTTGTCCTAGACCCTAACAGGATACCTAACAACATTTAATCGCAAGTATAATATTGTTACGTGAAAATGCAGCATTGATATATATATATATATATACAAAAGCAGAGAAATAGCCATGATCAACTTACACAGGTATTTCATCAAACTCAACTGGGCACCAAGCCCTGATCTCACATGTCAGCGTTATATTTCCATCTGGATAGGTATAGTTGACACATCTACCAGTCATTATACCTGTAAGATATAAACATATATCAATCATATATACCTGTAACATAGCAACAGATACTAATCATGAAGATTTTGATAAATTCTACAAAAAACACAAGTCTGAAAGGTTTGATACAACAAATTTGCCACTGTAAAAGGAAATTTAGGAAAATCTGTTTGGCAATATGTACATGTACATGTAGGCCTACACAAACATAATTATGCAAAATGTTGTGTATCTTTAATATTCAAAATATTTTAATTTGTTGTTGTTGTTGTTGTATAATTTGTAGCATATACATCAAAACTAATTTACCATACTATGTCATGCCAATCTTGAATAATCTTATCAAATCACCTTCCTATGGTGATACACACTGTCACCAAGTTTGAAGTTCATACCTCATGACAAGGGCAAAACATCTTTAATTCCATGTACATTAAAATGTACATTGCTTGCTGACCTTTGACATTAGACCTTTTTTTAAAACCCAAATAAAATCAGTTTGTCTCACTATTGCGCTACACACTTTCACTAATTTTGAAGTTCATACCTCACATAGTTCTTGAGATATCACGCTATAAACAAGTAAGCAAGACAGTCGGACGTACAGACAACCCAACAAAATAATGCCTAGAGCTGGCACCACCTTTGTTGGCCAGAGGCATACAAATTAACTATACCTTACCATTTCCATTGATGATTGGCATGTCTGCCTGACAATCCTCAGGCCCTGTACACTCTGCATTGCGAATCTTAGGATCCTATAACAGCAAAGAGTAAAGTAAAGAAAAAGCTTGTGTTACAGGGAAAAAAGTAATTTTTATTTTTCGGGGGCCACTTTTCAAGCTTGCCTGCATAAAAATAACACTCTAAAATTGTTTTGCATTGAACTCTATGCAAATTTACGGGGGCTCTTTTCTGATTTTCGGGGACTCTTTTGGGCATTTCGGGGGCAAATTCGCCCTGAGCCCCAGTGTATTTTTTTCACTGTTGTGTTATATACAGTCAAACTACAAGGCCATTAAGATTTCCCAAAACTTGCATGATTGATTGGTTTGTTTGTTTTACCTGACTGCTATTGGAAAGCATGCATATGCTTGTAAGTAAGCAATCAGAGGACTGACCGCTGTACGTCCCATCCGAGGGACTTGGTAATGAGGATTAACGCCTTACCAAAGGGCACTAGCTTATCAAATTGGTTTTGAATATGGAACCTTCCGGTTACGAGACCACTGCTCTATCACTGAGCCAACGCCGGCCTCACAAAATCATGCCTACTTCTGTTTCAGCATTTTGTAATGAGACAGATCGTTAACTCTCTGAATGAATAAATACCCCCAAATGTGAAACATGGATGTACACTTTGAATGAAGTTGTAGGGAGGTAAAGGAGGTTACAGGATCTATGCTTCTTTTATCTCCTGAAGGGATCACTCACATCAAAACATGCTCTTAAGATATCTCAATAAAGATTTTTGTTTTCACTATCGTGACCCTATTTGACCTTTTCCATCCCAAACCCATTGTATCCTCAATTTGTGTAAATACATACTTGATCAAAGTTTGGTTTAAATCTGTCCAATCATTGCCAAGTTATGCAAGATACAATCTACTTTCCAAAACATTTCTCCCCTAAAACCTTTGACTCCTTCATCTTGAATCTAAATAATCAAACTTCTTATACTTCTTAACAACAAACTATTTTCTTTCAAAACTGCCTTCAGTATACTAAAGGAAAGTTTGAAAGAAAATAGTTTGTTGTTTTTATGTTTAATAACATTAAAAAAAAAGTGAAATTGACCGACAGACATCCTGAAAACAATCATGCACCTGGCACCAAAGTGGCTAAGGCATAAAGATCAATATAAGAAATAAATACCTCAGGACATTCTGATTTACTCTGGCCTGGTGTGATTATCATATTGGTCATCACAAAGAAGGCATTGGTTTGCTGCAAACAAAGAAAGAAAAGGACAAAAACAAATCATTTGTAAGGATCTGTATGTAGAACAAATAATTAGATTTGGATAATATTCCATCACAGTAAAATACAAATAATGATTAAAACAATTGAAATAAAAACCCTTGGACATCGAGTTCACTTTTTCAGTATGAAATAAAATAGAAGTAAAATTAAACAGAAATGAATTTATTTCTTCAGACAAATTAAATTTGAAACCGGTCATAGTGAAAATGTAATTTTTAAGGATTATATATGAAATGAGAATTATATAAATTCAGAATTTGGATTATTAATTTATTTTATATACATAAATACATGGTGTATATATGTACATATCTTGAGAGAGAGAGAGAGAGAGAGAGAGAGAGAGAGAGAGAGAGAGAGAGAGAGAGAGAAGAGAAGAGAGAGAGAGAGAGAAGAGAAGAGAGAGAGAGAGAGAGAAGAGAAGGGGAAGAGAGAGAGAGAGAGAGAGAGAGAGAAGAGAAGAAGAGAAGGGGAGAGAAGGTACAGCCTTGTGAAAAAGGCACTTATTGGGGTGTAAATTACATTAGTCACATGACTGTGATTCACCAAATTGAGATTAATTCCTACTGTGTGATTACTTACTTTCAATACTGTATATGTATAGTACATGTGGCTTCCTTGAATGATTTTGTTCAAACGTCACCATTTCCTCCTACGTATTTCCTTTCTATAAATATTTCAACTTGGTATTAAAGAGGGTAAGATTGACCTACAAATGGAATTTTTCTGAATGATGGCCAGTGCTAATTAATGATCTCTTAACCTATCACCTGCTATCTTACATTCTCAATGTACACCATCAAAGCTTTACATTTTTAATTTTTCTATGCAAATATAACAAATTAATCTTTTTAATGTTATTTTTGCTGTTATGTACTACATAATTACACATTCTCCTGTACATTATAAAGGCTGGCAAAAATCGTAATAAACGCCCACATTTTATAATGCAGGCGTTTTTCCTAAATGTAGTTTTTACTGTATTTGATTTCTGTGCACTACTCTGTTGAATTACTTTAAAAAATGCTTCCTTTACAGTAGACATAGATCCTAATCACACTCCAAAATAAGAGCACTCTCAAGACCGTTTCATAATACCACTCCCATTATTTTTTAAAACTCAATTATCATATTTATTTGCCCGACAATACCTCTTAACTCTTATCCTGCCACAGGGCTAATCCCCCCAGTGTCAGATTTATAACGAGATAATCGGATTAACGCGATGGTACTAACAATAGCGCGTGCAAAACACTAGGCACAGTCCAATGGGCATGAACAATAACTGCTATTACGAATGTTTGCTAGCATGCAAGAAGCAGCGTAACAGTAGCGTGCACGCAGCCTCATGGCAGGCTATGAGTTAATAGGATTTTCTGAAGATCCAAAAAAAAAACTTTCCTAATGAAATTCTCCTCTCTAAAGATCACACCTAGACCTACATTAAAAAAATGTTTGTGGATACTTTTTGGCATTATGGCGCAGTGTCACATTTGCTTGATCAACAGTGCTGGTTTTTAGCTCATAAAAAATAAATGTCATGACTGTTAGCCTACCTGTGGTGGAATGACATAGTCCGATACATCCCAAATCCTGTTGTACGGTGTTGTATCCTTCACATTAAGGTTTGGTTCACCAGTGATATTTGTATAAGCCACACCTTTCATCTTGGTTGTTACAGCACTCATGACTTCATCTGTAGACTGGTAACCCTTCTTGTACACAAGCACCCATCTGTTACAACAGAATTAAGATAAATGAATAGGATCATGCATGCATGCTGCATTTTACTACAACAGCTACAGATAGATTAAGAGAGAGAGAGTATCACTCAGTAGTGAAACAGTGATATTTGGCATTTCTTTTTCTTTCTTTCTATCTTTTTTTTAGGGGGGGGGGGGGTTTCACGTGCTGAATTATATTCATAAATGCTAAGGCAACAAATTCTGCGGGGGGCGTTTCATCAACATTTTTCCGCCAACAACTGTGAGCGCTGACAAAATTTGACCAATCAGAGGCCTGAAAAATAGTCGGTGACAATCAAATTGTCGGTGAAAAAGATATTAGTTGGTGAAAACCACCGACTAATTGTTTCATGAAACGCCCCCCTGGTGTTTTCCCCTCCTGACTCCACTGCAATTACTAGAACAATCAAATTTGACTTCAATATGATTTCATATTGAGGCTGAGATCGGATGAAAGATCTGTGCATTTGCTAATTGTAACCTAAATTAAAGTTTTACATGTTGCATGCAACATAAGCGAAACGAAGCGCCAGGAGAACTTCGTTCGGTCTGTTTCGCAAACGCTAGCGCTTACTGACCGTTAACCAAAAGAAGTCGTAGATGCCGTTAAATAGTATTTGTCATGCTACACCCCCGTTAGCAGGGCTGTCAACTTTGGGGAACTGCTTCGAGGGAGGTCGTATGCAAATTTTTGTTTTGCTGAACGGTAGTGGCGTACGCAAGACTTTTTTCAAGGGGGGCGTTTTAAAATTTGGAAAAAAATCGCGCCAAAAATTTCGCAACGACTCAGCCAGCCGCTGAATAAGAAGGGGGGGGGGGGGGGTAGTTAGTTAGTAGAGGTAGGGTGGTAGTAGATGTAGAGTAATCTTGACAACATCGGACTATACAAATATGACAATACTACCATAATTAGGGAGGCCAATGCCTGGGCGTAAGGCTTCTACGCCTACGATTTGTGCGCTCGTCGTCCAAGTCAGAAAATTACCAGAAGAAAAAAAAAAGAGAAAAAAAAAGAAAACAAATATCTATGGAATAAAACATATAACAAATACACAATTGTACACTCCACAACATACCTATAATCACGGATCTGTAAAGGTCTTTCACCATTTGTTGACGATCTTGCAGATTTTGACCTATTTCTATCCAATAATTCTGTTAGCAGACGAACTTAGCGCGCACATATGAGAAACTAGAAGGGTCCTACAGGGCGATGAGGTTAGCTCACTAAAATCCTTCTCAATGACTGAAGGTAGAGCCTAAAAATATGGAATCAATTTAACATCAAAGAACTTTTGATAGAGATTAACATATCAGATGTGCACAAATGTCACTTTTAACAACTAGAAAATATAACGAAAAAGGATTATATCTTTTTAATTGCAGATTTTTACAAACTGCACATACGAAGGTAGATAGAGTACGATGTTTTTGTCAATATTGCGTTGGTTTGAGCCCCATAGCTAGAGCCATCTCAAATTGGGGAGGAAAACTGTGAACAAAGACATGATTGTTCGAGCCCAGAATAGAGATCTTACGACATCATAATATGAATAATGTATGAGCTCCGGTCGGAACGCCCACCGAACAAATTTTGCTAGTCTCACACACAGTACCTTATTCTCACAGCACGAGACTCGAGTGTCGAGCTCGTACAGTAAGTCATATATGAAAAATGTTTAAAAAAGATATTTCAGCAAAAAAAATGTCTACGTGAGCAGTCTATACTCCAACTGAGAAGTTAGGACGGAAAGATATGATTGGATGATGTGATTATGATACATGGTTAGTTGTCGCGTACAGCTTAGAGAGAGAGAGAGAGAGAGAGAAAGAGAAAGAGAGACCCAGCTGTACTACACATGGTACGTGCGATATACATGTATTGTAGTGATATCATGTGTAGCGCTCCGAGTGTGAGCTGCACAGCTGCATGGATAATTATGGAGGTCGTTCTAATTCTTGTTGATTGTACAGTAGATCTCCGACTGAAATCATAAGGAATACTCATGAGGAAATCAAGTTATTGGAATCCCATTCTAAGGTAAATATAAATGAATTAGATCTAGTTCTTTCCTTCTTTTTTAACTAGTAGATGTAGTAGTCGTACGTACATTGCATTGATGGTTCGAATTCTTCGATTTCAACTTCAGCCTGTATTGCGGCTTGCCTGGTTGAAGTGGTTCGGTGTGTGCATGGAGTTAACTCCATGGTGTGTGCGACCGATTCAAGGCTAGCCGAAAGATGAATGTACTTTCGCGCGAAGTTTTGAACTTGTTGTTCGGTCAATGACATGCCTATTCCCTCGGGCCTGTCTAATTCTCGACATAATTTTTGGGACCATGAAATTGATCGTTTCAAGGCTCTTGCGTACGGCCAAGCGTAGAAGGAAGGGAGTGCTTAAAAGCTGGATATCTCCCATTTTATGGAACTTCTGGAGTCGGCAGATGGGTGAGTTTTCTTAGTGAAAGTAAATGCTTTCTTTTAATCTTTGTTTTATTTTAAACAAATTCATAATTAAAAAGTTAGATTTGGGCATTGGCCTCCCTACCATAATGAACGGGGGTGACAAGAGCACATTTTTTTTTGTCCCGGTTTTGGTGGGAGGTTTTTCCACTGCCGGGAGATTCTACATCGAAGCGGGAGAGCGGGAGGAAAGGCGTGCTGGCGGGAGTCTCCCGCTACGAGCTATTGGGACGGCGAGAGAATGAGCGTGGTGGCGTGAGACTCCCTCCAAATGCGGGAGGGTTGACAGCCCTGCCTTTAGCAGAGCAATTCCACAAATTATGAGATGACAAATAATTTATAAAATGGTCTAAAGAAATGGTCCAGAATAAAAATTCAACTTAAAATGTAAAACAAAATGGAGGGGTTTTCTTCTCCTTTTTCCTTTCATTTCTTCTTTGTTTGTCTGGGTGTGATTTTTTTTTTGAGAGGGGGGGGGGGGGGGGGGGGGGGGGGGCGTCGCACTTGTTTACACCTACCCTATTATGTAGCCAATGATAACAAGTTGCAGTAGACGGTTGATGAGTCCCACTTTCTTGCTCTTGATGTGGACAATCTTCGGCGTGTCATACTCGAAAAAACTGGCTACAGCAGACGAAATAATGGAGCCAACAGACATGGTCCCCGAACTTGATTTGTGTTGTATGTCTACCACCTCTGTCGATGTCATGGCAAAACTGCACGATAAGATGAATTTAGAATGAGATAATGTTACGGTATGACTTCATGCACTGTAGGACTAGCAATGAGTTGCATCGCATGCACACAGTTTAGACACGCCTGCTATCGTCACGTGACTTGCCATAAATAATGTCAGGTGATCAGGATGATGAATGCATGGCTAGGTTTAAGAGTGGTGAAGTGTGACGTCATCAAAAATCTATTTTTGGAATTTAAAAAAAATTCTTCATTTTCCGAAAGATCATCAAAAATATTATCCAAATGTCGAAAACCAATTAAATATTATGAAAGTATGGGCTGAGATATGATCATCAGAATAAACTAGATTTCCTATTTCTTCAGATAGTCGTATCTCAGGCAAATGAATACTTTTCAATTGGGTTTTGACATTCGGACGTTATTTTTTATGCTCTTTCGGAAAATGTAGACAAAAATTAAGCAATTCAAAAAATAGATTGTTATGATGTCACAGCTTCGGTCCCGCTTCGCTATTCGCTACCCTATCAATTGTCTTGCCAGGAAAGAGACATTCTTTGCTCGAAACTTTATTTCAAGAAAATAGGTCGATCTCCACTTTTCTGACATTCTAAAATTAATGTTTTTGTGCATAATCATTATATAGGTCACTATTTCTGAAAGATTATTTATGTCCCTATGTAGGCCTATAGGGCTAATCATACAATAGAGAATTAGAGATCCAGATAAACTTACTTAAAAGAAAATTAGTGGGAAAAAAAGAAGGAGCTGAAGAATTAAAACATAATAATTAAGATGAAGAAGAATTAGAAGAAGAAGAATTAAGAACTGAGACTAATATAAAAGGAGAGGAAGGAAAAACACCATAAACTTTTTATTTCATATCGGATTTTGCTCAAACTTTCACTCATCTGTTGTTCTCATTTTCTGCTTCTATAGGGGTGAACATAATGAGACGCGGAAGAAGTTTGGCACTTTTATGAATTTGTTTAAATCCTGCAAAAGGTCAATGTTCACAAATTACAGCCATAATCATGATTTTGCATGGATGTTTTATTATAACTTCTCTATTTTTCTAATGAAATCCCTAAAATATAATAAAGTAAAGTTGCGCTCTGAAGATGAAAGAAGTAAATCATGTTTGATAAAAATATAACTATCAGTTGCTGAGCTAATTTCAAAACCTAAACTCAACCCAACATTGGGGCAAGTTGTTGTTAGTGGGTTTTTTAAAGTAAATAGAAAGCCCCCTTTTTTAAACGAAGAAACTTCATGGATTTTATAATTGTGTTTGGACGATACTGTTATGCGTCATAATCATTAGAGTGTCATTTTTTTAAACAACTAAACCTGGATTATAGTGAGAGGTCGAAAATGACTGAACTAACATATGAATATTTAGTTGGAAAATGCATATTGCATCTACAATGACTTTAAATGGGACGCTCTGTATATTTCATGGACTTCTTAAATTAAGATAGGCTGGTTTATAATGATCAGATAATCAAGGTGGAGTATGTAATAGCTGAATCCGCTACCCGCCACCCCTTCCTTCCACATCATCATCGATCGTGCAAAATAAGATGGCTTTGTACTTTGTAGGGTAGGCTACACACGCCTCCTCCTAAACACACAGAGTAGCTAGTTGAGGGTGCCTGAGGCTCTGGCAAACATTTCAACATTTTCTGAAGAAGCACAGCCCCACTATGTCAATGAGGCCCTGACCCCAGGCGATGCATGCATGGTAACTTTGCATGAGCCCTTGATTATTTCCCGCCGGGATACGCCAGTAATTATTATACGAGGGGCCTTTTTAGAATAATCATCATGACAGCCATAATGATGCCTACATGTTGTGTTTCTACTCTTCGTTCGGGGTATAAATGAGGACTACGGTTAGGTGAAAATGACCGGCGAGCAAAAAGATAACCTTTTTTTTTTTGGAGGGGGCGGATCATTCCCACTAGTTTTTTTTTATTCATGTTTTATTCTTCGATCAGGTTTCTACGATCAGGTATCTTTCATGTTAAAATTAAAACAAATTACGAACTTTCACAACATTATTTTGGGGCAAATATGAAATAGCCTACGGCATGCCTACATTACAGGTAGATAAATGTAAGGAAACATACAACAATTTTGCAGGATCATACCTCACAGATAAATATCATATGCTTACCTTTTATCTTCCATTGACATATAGAAACTTGCCACTGAAGGGATTCAAATGCATGTGAACCACATTATCATGCGGTACGTACGGTAAATAGTAGGCAAACCGTTTATATCATCTAATTGATAATCTATTAAGACCTATAATTACAAATTCAAAATTGCACTTTAGTCTGTCGATATATAAAGCATTGTGTACTCAAATCATTCTCATTAGTGAAGCGTGCAAACACATCGTCACTATCTCGTAATTACAGATGAGGTCAATTCAGAGGGCACTCAGGCGCGGATCCAGGATTTCTTAGGGGGGGGGGGGGGCCAAATTTGAAATTATGGAGCCAAATATTGGTACGTAATGGTGACCAGCAGTGACGTAATGCGGGGGGGGGGGGGGGTGCAGGGAGGGGCGAGTTTTCCCTCCCTCCTCCGCGAAACGCAAAAGCTGTGACGTTTCATTAAATTATTAGAGAAAGAAGATGATTCGTTGTACCGTTCTCGAAAATAATCCTCGTCTAAATTTAGTTTCCGCCCCCATCCCGCGCGAAGCGCGGAAGCTTTTACGTTTCATTAAATCATTAGAAAAACAAGACGATTCGCTGTACAGTTCTCGACTCTTAATCCTCGTCTGCATTCAGGTTCTCCCCTCCCGCGCGAAACGCGGAAGCTTTGACGTTTCGTTAAACTATTAGAGAAAGAAGACAATTCGATGTACAGTTCTCAAAAATAATCCTCGTCTGAATTTAGTTCCCCCTCCCGCGCGAAGCGCGGAAGCTTTAACGTTTCATTAAATCATTAGAGAAACAAGACGATTCGCTGTACAGTTCTCGACTCTTAATCCTCGTCTGAATTCAGGTTCTCCCCTCCCGCGCGAAGCGCGGAAGCTTTTAAGTTTCATTAAATCATTAGAGAAACAAGACGATTTGTTGTACAGTTCTCGACTCTTTAAATAATCCTCGTCTGAATTCATTTTTCCTCCTACCCCTCCCGCGCGAAGCGCGGAAGCTTTTACGATTCATTAAATCATTGGAGAAAGAAGACGATTCGTTGTACCGTTCTTGAAAATAATCCTCGTCTGAATTTTTCTCCCCCCTACCGCGCGAAGCGCGAAGCTGTCACGTTTCATTAAATCATTAGAGAAATAAGACGATTCGTTGTACCGTTCTCGTAAATAACCCTCGTCTGAATTTAGTTCCCCCCCCCCCTTTCCGCGCGAAGCGCGGAAGTTTTTACGTTTCATTAAATCATTATACCTTATTTTTTTGTGACACTGGCAGGACACTACTTGGCGTGGGGTCCACGGGGCGGAGCCCTAAAAAATCAGGGGTTTTGGGCATTAAATTAAGTCAGATGAGCATATTTTGATGCCTCATTATTTTCTGACACTGGCAGTTAACTATTCTTTGTTTCTTGCTCTCTTTCTTTTTTTATTTCTCTTTAATATACTTTTTCAAAAAAAAAGTGGGGGGGGGGGGGGGACCTCGAGGCTCCCGATCCCCGCCGTTCTTCGGGCCCTGACACGTAGGAATCTCAAGATTCATATTTATTGCCTGGCTGGAAATTTAGGAATTCGTCATTTTCCAACAAACACATACAAAAGTAAAATTTACTAAAAAGTCAGGAAATTATGTCATTTCAGCATTATTTGTAATCCACCGTTTTGGAGTTAGAAATAATCCACATTTGAATTTGATTTCCCCCAAGCCCCCCCCCCCCCCCCCTATCAGTACGCCAGTATCTCCTCTTTTCCTTTTTTCTTTCCCTTTCCTCCATTCTCTCTTATTTTTTTGATTGGGGGGGGGGGGGGGGGGGGGTCAACAGCCTGGGAGGCAAGGCCCTTTCGGCCCCCCAGATCTCCTTCTTCCCCCTTTTCTTTTCTTCTTCCTCTTCTGTCCTTCCCTTTCTCTCCTCTTTCCCTTTCCCTTCTTTTCCTTCTTCTCTCTTTTTTTTTTTTTTTTTTTTTGCGGGGGGGGGGGGGGGGGGGAGGCCAGCTCGCCCCCTGGATCCGCGCCTGCTCCATATTACTCCAAAATGGAAATGACAACATCCATTCTAATAAGTGACAATTTCCTTTCTATATAATTATGATATAGTGTCCCTATTAATAATTCCCTTATACAAATCTAACAGGTGCCTCCTTTTACTTCTGATAAGCACCATTTTCTTCTTCTGATAAATGCCCCTTTTTATATATTGCTGCTTGGTGTAAAATATGCCCCCGTTAGATTAATTAAGAGAACCATATTTAGATTCAAAGAATCGGAGCAGCTTTACATGGTAACAGTGTGTTGCCACCATATTAAAAGACAGTGAAGCTGGATTTAGGGTTGCTCAATGCCCCTTAAACAAAAGTTATCGTGCTCATAATTAAAACTGTATAAAATACCCCTTTTTTACAGTCATTTTGATATCAGACATGATTGTATACCCCCTTTTACACTTAAATGTACAGTGCCGCTTTTAACTTCCATGACATGTTCTACTCAGCTGTCTTCTATTATACCCCATGTCCTTCTGAAACTTCACAGAATGTCAATGTTGTACTGCATTATGCGTAACAATGAGGGCATCGAGGACAGAGTGCGGAAAAGGTGCCCGGCTCTTGATTTACCACTACAATGCTCCCGAATTGCCACTGATGGAAAGCGTCCCTTCAAGTAACTAGAGGTAGCTGAAGTTATTACGTGCCATGTTCACAATGACCCTTTAAATCTTAGAAAGGTTGCGCTACTAAACAACTGAATAATGTGTCTTAAGCATCCATGAATTCCGACCACCCAACTCCTCCCCCCCCCCGAAAAAAACAACTCTACTTCATAATTTCTAGAATGATATGTGATTGGTCACGAAGCGACTTACAACATTATTATTTTTAGGTCGCTCGTTTCACCCGCTTGCAATTGAATCTTTGGACTTTTACATAAAACTGCAAACTAGGATTCAGTATCTTAGACCCTTAAAGACCGTCAATACTACTGGGCCAGAGGGGATTAGACCACACACTGAGGTCACTGACAGGTGGCTATCTCATTAACTCAGCTCTCAACTAACATAAGAACAAGAGGATCATGGGGGACCAACAGGCACCGATTGGGGAATTTTTTTTTTATATAGAGGGAGCAAGTAGCTACAAGTAGGACAGTGTGGCTTTAAGAGAGGAACAAAATGTAGAATATTTTCTATTTTCTATTTTGATTGCAACCAAAATAAGAACATGCAAACATAAAAAAATATTAAATAATGAAGAATTAAAATGATGACTTGATTAGCCAGCCAAAAAACAACTGAAAGGGGCAGAATGATATAATTCTAATCTCCAGTCGCTATATCATGGTAAATCACTCAATACGCAAGTGTGTATATGACTATGTATTGTAAAATTGAATAAAGTAGTAGATTAATAATTAAAGAACAGAAACTACTACCTCAGATGTCTTCCTAATCCCCCCCTTTTTAAGCTATGACCTATATTCTCTGTTTAATTTTTTTTTATACTAAAGCTAAACAACATTCCAAAGTCCAAAGTTGATCCTTGGAATCTGCACCCGTAGATAAAGAGCTTAAAATAGAGGAATACAAATGTATACATGAATCTCGGACATGGGTTTACTCCAAACTTGAAAATGATCCTTGATCAGTGGTCTCGGAATACATGTTAACCGTTTCCGCTTTGAGCTTAATTACCATTCGTAGGTGCACCACACCCTTTCAGACACTCCACTACACCTGACAATAGCTACAGCTTAAGATAATGATTTCTCATTTCTGATACAAATTTAAAATACATGTACATGTAGACCTTGTAAAGGAGGTTCGAGATCGTTTTTCATGGCCTCTGTTTAGTCTTTTCTCTCTCCCCGACTTTGGTTTGATGTATTTCTGATAAGCTATATGTCTAGCCTGTATATCCATGCATTCAAGTAGCGCTGGTATCTTTGCCGTAGGTTCGGGCGGCTATATATCTTGCTGCAGACGAGGGTCTAATTGCCGGGGTCTTGTAGTGTTTCTCCTTTGAAGATAAAGATGTGTGATGGAATTTTTTTAAAGAGGTATTTTAAGCACTGAAGAAGCCTTACTTCATGCATATATTCTAGCTTACTTGTGCATTCCACCTCGGCCGGTCATAAATTTTGTTAAATGAATATAATTTTATACCGATGTATCTTACTGTTGTTTCTTTTCGCGGTTCCACTCCTATTTATTTCGTATGAGGTGGGTATTGGGTTCTTATTTCTGGTTACATGCGCACGGTGGTGCATTTGGATGGATTAAATTGCATTCCCCATATCTTTCCAGATGACCATTTGCTTCTTATGAAAAATTATGAAAAATTCCAATACAGTCAAACATTAATCATTGGGGATGTGTAAGAAGGTGAATTAAATTGAATGAAGAAAAAAAAATTATGTTACACTTTCATTGATTTTTGTGTTTAAAATGTATTTTCGTACAATAATCTAAACATCCCAAGGTCATTTAGTGTTTTTTCAAGCGTTTCCCCGGCCTTTCTTGTTTTTGTCACACTGTGCTAGGCGGTAATTACCAGTCAACTCTGAAATACAATAGCAAATTTTGTACAACAATTATTATCAATTCATTGAAATTTATTAGAGTAATGGGGAAATAATTATGAGATTGAAAAAGCACAGTATGGCAGAAGGGTATAGATGAATGGAAGAAAGATAACAGGTATATACGACAGGTGGACAAAATATGAGGTAGAACCGTAGAACTAGTGAAGCGTGAACAATGGCAGTAATAAGCCTGGGTCATCACAATAATGACGATAGACAGCTAGTAGGCCAAACAAATAAGACGAAAGACTTCATGCCAATATGGCTGATCGTCAACGAAACAGAGTTTGTTGTTTGTTGCTACGGCAGGCAGCCAGTGAAATCGAATTCGTTTAATAAAATTATGGAAATGCAAGCATTACTTTCAACAAACAGAATTGTGTTATTCTTGGCTCATTTTTCCTGATTGAGGTGTCATATAAAACGGCAGAAAATGAACTTTCTAGAAATGTGATTTTCTCTTCGAAATTCAGATACCGTTCGCCATATGACTTGTTGATACCCTTTCGTCAATTCTATTTTAATCACTCACGCGTGAAATATGTTTCATATGAGTTGCATCAAATGAAAAAAGAGGATCTAAGCTTTACAAATATGTGTCATTTATTAATTATAACTGTGATTAAGTTATGATAAAACATTGATAATTCTCGGTTTCTTTTTTCTGGTACACACTGTACTGGAAAAGTATTGAAAGAGTCATTTCTATCATTGCTAATTTTTATATTTCAGATCGAAAGAAATATAATTATGGTGAGTACATAAAACATATACACACTGTGTGGGATAAGAAAATCAGACAATATGAAATTTAATTCAAGCATAAGTTTGCAGTAGATGTCATTATCAATATCATCATCATCATAAATGCCATATTCCTCTGTCAGAGATAATACTGTATTAAAGTTACCAACAATGTTAGTACCATGACATTTTCATTTTATAATTACAGTATGTAACATGAACAAAATTGATTGGTTTTGTGGTGGTACAATAATTAATGAGTAGTAGTTTCCACATGAAAGCGTCACATGTATAATGGTCTATAAATATAATGTAAATGTACAAAATCTAAAAATTACGTTGAATGTATACTGAACACAAGGGAAGGAAACAGCATAAGCAGATGCTTGACATGCTTTCAGCATTCAGATGTAGTTTACAATCATTTAAAATTTAAGAATAAGTAAGACAAAAGCGACTGCATTTCCAATATGCCTCTGCCTAAACTCAGTTAAGATCATGGCTTAAATTATTATTTGAATATCATGATGAGAACCAATATAACTACATCTTCATTTATCTAAACGACCTTTGACCCCACAATCCCAAAATCTGATCACTTAATTGCCTTACTATGATGATGCATAGGCTCTGGTAGTTAGACGTTTTAAGTTCACAGCTAAAATAGTGTATACATAATATGGTGGTAACATGTTGAAAAAAACACTTAATGTCATGTATATTGACTTGCTGACCAATACCAAGTTTGAGGTCATTGGCTCAAATTGTTTTTGAGACACTGCGATAATTGGGCCAAAAAAAAAAAAGTTTTAATATAATTTGACCTCAATGACCCTTCGCCTTTGACCTTCTTATCGCAAAATCTAATCATTCTCATCTTACTTTGGTGATGCATGGAAACACCAAGTTTGAAATTAATGGCTTAATTAGTTCTTCAGAAATATATATATATATATATATAGCAAGATTGTCTTCCTTTGGTCATACATACTTCCCCCAAGTTTGAACTTCATACCCAATTGATTCTTGACATATCACATGCATGATGCTATAAACCCTGTAATTTCAGATATTAACTGTTATGACCTTTAGGAAGGGAAATATTGTTTTAATACAATAATAATAGCAACAACAACAGAGACAAGAACAATATTACTACTACATGTACTACTATAACTACTACTACTACTACTACTACTACTACTACTACTACTACTACTACTACTACTTCTACTACTACGACTACTAAGTAAACACTGGCTGGTGGATCAATGTAAAGTCATTTGGAATGTTTGTGCAAATTAAATGTATAGATACTAAAAATCTACTTACACTGAATAAAATTAGTGCACTAACACTGAATGTTTATTGTAGCCCTACATAGCTGGGACCTTATGAGTCACCTTAAAAAACATCCTAGATCATAATGTTGGTACATTGGGGGTAACAACACATTTCCTTCATTTAATTGGATACTGAACATATCGTAACCCTGCTACTACCTCTTTAGGGATGCCTCTCTTATCCAGAATTTATATGTTTTATTGTCTAGTGTGGTTCATCTTAGTTCAAGATTGGACCTACCAAATATCCTATCCATTTTGAGAGCAAATAAGAACCTGGAAAGCAAGTGAAAAATGATATCTCTATATACTTTGTATGGGGTTTAAAATAGATTGAGCTATAAATATTCACCAAATTTTAAAGGTTAAGAGGTCATTGAATAGTGTGCTGTTTGGACTTAGAAATTAACGGCAGATTTAGATTTCTGGTGTAATTGTCATTATAAGTATGTTGAAACCTACAAATCTGACAAAGTGAATTCTTACACAGATGTATTTGTTCAAATAAATTTGTTTACTGGCATGTTTGGCTGGAATCTGACATGTTTGGCTGGTATTTCAATATTCCACTCAATTCCACTAAAACCTCAATTAATCCCACACACCAGATTTGTGCAAGTAGGAAGAGGTAGGGCTCACATAGCAACAGAAATTTGCAGTGATTTGACATTGACTGATCCAATAAAGAACACAAAAAATAAATGGGTGTAAATTCGGCACTTAAAGTTGCAGTCCTGTATTGCTCCTGTCCATTGGTGCTGTATTATCATCCCCATATCCTTCACCATCTTTCATCATTTAAAGAACAAATTTCTGTTATCCTTCCTTAACATGCATCCTTCACATCTCAAACTGCTTTTATTGTAGGATAAGTCTACACATCTCAAACTGCTTTTATTGTAGGATTAATCTACACATCTCAAACTGCTTTTATTGTAGGATAAGTCTACACATCTCAAACTGCTTTTATTGTAGGATAAGTCTCCTTCCACTTTTTAAACTAATGTGTGCATGAGAAAACTTTGATAGTTGATGAATGATGCTGAACATGGATAAATCAGTTGTAGGTTTGCAATGTGCACAAGAAACCTCATACTTCAACCGAACTGAGACCGATCTGTTTGTATTTCTCAAAGTCTACTGCAGTTACAATCTTTGTAGGTGTAACTCCGTTTAGTGACTGGTCAAAAGAGGCGCGGTCAATGACTAAGTGACCTCTGCTGGACACACCTCCTGTCTCGACGGAGCAACGGAAGTGGTCGAAATGAGTCATCAAGTCTGGGCTGATGGTCACTGCTACAGCCAACTGATCGCAGGCAGGGAACATATCCACTAAACCTCCGGTAGCCATGGCAGGATCCTACATGTTAAACAATATACATGGAACAAAGCTTCAGTTGATGCAGTCATTAATAATCATGCAATTAGTGCTGGTACCTTGATGTGTAGAATACCCTACAGTATAGGCCTATTGTATTCGTACTTATTCAAACATCATTTTAACCATACATGGAACAAAGCTTCAGTTCAGTTCATTATTTATATTGACAATTAGAGCTAGCACCTTGCTGTGCAGAATACACTACAATAGGCCTAGCTATTGTATTCATATTTATTCAAACAACATTGTTTGAGTTAGGATTAGAATGGCAGGCATTTCAAATGGACTTTGGCCCCCCTCCAATCTTTCAGAATTTTCTGATCTCTCCAACTTTTAACTGTTTCTTTAGATACATTACATGTATATAATGATCATTTTGACTAAAATGCCTGACTACCACCAGGTATGCCATTCAATTCCCTTTGTTCTTACATATCTTTATCCAGCGTTTCGCTATTTGCAGCTTCATGTGGATTTGACAGATGGAAAATATACTTACCCAGTGATTTACCAAGGAAACAAAATTTTCCATTGGGATATAATATTCGCCTCAAAGAGTATGAAAACCTGGCATATCCCAATAAACAAAACACTAAAAAGTAACCTCTTTTGGAAGTGTATTTTAAGTGATTTTAAAGTATGGTGCCTTTTGAACTAGATTTAAAAGTTATCGACACGTGCCTTCATTTAAACAAAAAAGGTACTCCTGTTCACGTTTTCATCTAACCTAATAACCACCAATTTATCACGCGACTGGAGTAACGTGATTACACTTACCTCTGTAAATCAAGTGTTTATGACCAAATAACCACTTGACCAAGCAACGAGATTTTTGTCCGTTAACCGATGATGGGGACAAATAAGTAATTATTTGGTCTTGTAAGCACCTTTATCGATGGTTTCACAGGTTATCCAAAGTTGATGGTAATAATCACGTTACTTACACCGGCTAATCGTCTTATTGTTCTGTCCGTGATCCTCTGGTTATATTAAATTAGTAATTCTGAGGTGTCTTACACACCTCTTTAAATGGTTTCAAAGTTACCATAACTTTCTTGGTTATGATCACGTAGCTAAAACTGATTACTAATCTAAGCTGTGAATCCGTGATATTTAGGTGTGAAAAATTAGTAATTATTAGGTGTCTTAAAACACCTATTTAAATGGTAGTCAAAGTTGCCAGCAGTTCCGCGGTGATGATCTCGTGACTCAAACGGATTATTAATCTAAGCTGGGCATACGTGACTTTTTAGGTGTGAAAAATTAGTAATTATTAGGTGTCTTAAAACACCTTTTTAAATGGTTTCAAAGTTACCATAACTTTCTTGGTGATGATCACGTAGCTAAAACTGATTACTAATCTAAGCTGTGAACCGTGATATTTAGGTGTGAAAAATAAGTCATTATTAGGTGTCTTAAAACACCTATTTAAATGGTTTCAAAGTTACCTTAACTTGTTTGGTGATAATCACGTAGCTAAATCTGATTACTAATCTAAGCTGTGAATCCGTGATATTTAGGTGTGAAAAATTAGTCATTATTAGGTGTCTTAAAACACCTATTTAAATGGTAGTCAAAGTTGCCAGCAGTTCCGCGGTGATGATCTCGTGACTTAAACGGATTATTAATATAAGCCGGGTATTCCGTGATTTCTAGGTGTGAAAATGAGTTATATTTGGGTGTCTTGATGGTTTCACAGTTACCATTTAAGTTCCGTGGTGATAATCCCGTGACTGTTGGCATATTTCTATTTTCACCAGTTGATAACTGACTGTCAGCACATTTTCATTGCGCCAGTTGATAACTGGTTTGTGTGCATATTTCCGGTTGCACCCGTTGATGACTGACTGTTGGCATATTTCCAGTTGACACCAATTAATTTGCATATTGAATATAGGGTGCGTGCAGATCTATGTTTTTTTAACAATTTATCTAAATTTACAGCATATTTCTTAATTACTGATGATTTAGTTATATGCAATTCATTTCGAAAATACTACAAATATAAATGACCAGTTAATAGGACATTTGGCTACTTCGTATAAATTACATTTAATTAAACGTGAATAAGGGAAACATTAACTGTGAACTAAAATAATTTCAATAAAATACAAGTATATGAAAAAAATTCGATTAATTAAATTATGTAAGTCTTCTTATTACCAATGCCTTTACATTGGAAATACAGACGTACCAGTATTGAAGTGTTGTTGCCGTTCAACTGGTTGGAAGTTTTACCATATGGTTCTAATGGCTCAGCTAGACCAGTTGAATTCTTACTGGCCTGGATCAACTGGATCATTTAGCCCATTTCAATTTCCGGTGTTACCATTTGGCATTAACTGGTTCATCAACTGGACCAGTTGCAACTAGCTTTCTCTTCTGGGATGTTTGCACCCACCCCACCCCCACCCCCTCTAATCCCAAACTGCTTCCGGCGCGCCTGGACGTAATTATGGAAGATCCAAAACACGATGTTTAGAAACGGGATGAGAAGGTCATTATTTTGGTTCATTTATTGTGTAACATTTGCGTAATTATTGGGTAGAACGCGGGTTACAGTAACATATTTCCTCTTCGACGTAAATTTCACGTGAATGAAGAACATGATTCATCTCAAGTCAGCCTCGTAATATTCACGTGAATTTCACGCAGATCTATTGACTAAAACTATCACTGACGCTTCACGTGTTTCTGTGACGCGATAATTTCGTTTATGAAGATGTAATTTCATAACCAAACAAACTTATTATTAGGTTTACAAACCATGGTCTCCAAGGTAGGGATAATCACGTTATTATAATGGTGATATTGCAGTGACAATTGCGTGATTTAGTGTACGTGTGTTTTTAGTGACCTAGTGCAATAAACGTATTAACACATTTACGTAAATGTCCGGTGTTTGAAGAACGTAACTCTCCTCAAGTCAATACCTTGATATTGACGTGATTTTCACGTGATTTTGTTTATTGGGATATCACCTACTGTGTACTAATGTCAACCCTTCATATGCTTCATATAAGGGAAATGTATAAAATAATGAAACCATGCATGAATCCCTACATTTTCCAAAGTACAATTTAATGTAGGCCTAATTGTTATTTAAGTGCTCGAGGAGGCACTATTTCCCCATACTTATTTGGTTGAGCTTGTACTAGTTAAACTGTTACACATTATCGGATAATGTTAACAGAAGTTTAACAGATAGAATCTTTGCAAAAAAAAACACTGTCACATACTTTGTGACAGCTGCTTAATCAAAGTTACTGTGTGTCCAAATGAAAATGGAAAACATTATTAGGGACTTTTAGATTCTGCACGACGAGAACGTGGACTGCCCTTTTAAGGCAATGTGACGTCTTTTTAAGGCACTGGCAGTGACGTCACATTGGCTTAAAAGGGCAGTTCTCGTCGTTCTCGTCGTGCAGAATCTAAAAGTCCCTATTGAGGCTTCAAGAATGACTCACCTTTCGGCAAACTTCTAAGATATGCTCATGAGTATCTTGAAGAAAACGGCCGACGAGACTGTCCTTTAAAAATAACTTGGTACGCATCCAATCCTAATAAACACATTAAAGAAAAATATTTTGTGAAATTAATTGCAAAATAATATAAATAAATAATAATTACTTCGTCTTGCAGACTTAAAGGGAATATATTGCTAGTGGGATTAACCAGTAAATTTTAAACAGAGATTCAAGTAATTTATAATCCTTGATTTTGAAAAAGCTTTGAAGAAAAGATGAGGAACACAGTTATTGCATAATTATGAGACAGCACCCCCCCCCCCCGATCCATACAAAAAGTAATCTGAATAAAGAAAGTCCTATACACTTACAAATATTGCTGATATACTCCAAAACACATTATTCCGATGAACTAATCATTATTCTACTTTTAACAAGTTAAATCATAAACATGATTTTAGTGACTTCTCATCTTAGCTAGATAACAAAAGATGAGAATTAGACCCCTACTACCAATTTCTATGGGTCTTCCACGTGGAGTTATGTTTCCTCTGCCTGCGACAGCAAAATAGATACAGGGGAGTTGATGAGCAATTTAGATCGATTCGATTTTCAATTCAATTTTGAAAAAAAAAGTTTCTGAGAAATATGAGCAACAATATTGCATTGTCAAGATTTTAAATGAACAATTCATATTAATTTGTATTAATTATTTCATTATTTGTCTTTCTTACATAATTGATAAAACCTAAGGTAAAATGTCTTACAATTTTCCATGCATACTTCATGGTGAGCTCCCATGAAATGAGTATTTTAGGACAAGTGAATTCACGTAGGACCACCCGAGCCGCCTCAGGGTCAGCATGGAAGTTGAACTCAGCACATGGAGTTATGTTCCCTCTGCCTGTGACACCAAAAGAGATACATGTATGGGAGCTGATGAGCAACTTAGATTTATTTAGTTAAATTTTCAATTCAAATTATTTCTTCACAAATGCCAAACATAAGAAAATATATACAATACAATACATACATATAATACAATAATAGAAATGTACAGGTTCTATAAAGCATTTCAATATGGAACAATGTATGTTTTACAAAGAAAAATCAGCAAAAGTAGAAGGGGTAGTCAAAAATAAAAAATGACCTGTCGAGGACTGCCCCCACTGATAAGAAAAAATTATACAATTCAAAGTAAATATAAGTTCAAATGATGAGGTGGTACCAATAACAAGAAAGAAAAGGGAGAAAATATCAGAAAGAGGAAGAAAAGATCTGAAAAGTTCTGAAAGAGCTATGATCGTAAAAGTATTTAATATCTGCACCTCACCTTGGACACAAAATAAATCAGAAGGGGTGGAATAACACAATTATAATTGCAAATCATAATTGCAAAGTTTAGAAGAGATGTCTTTATTGATATAGTTGCCTCGACTACACGACTACTTATTAGTTGCGCCATGGTGCATTACTTGCCCCATTTAGCTATGCTGTAACCTCAAATTCGGGCTGTTTTTTTTTCTTTCTTCTTATCTTGACTCACACAATCCATCGATTGCTGTGTGATGTAAACCTACTCCCTTCACTAAGATACGATACTATGCTAAACTTAAATACAACTCGTATCCTATGCTAATTTACAATCGATGCTATGTTCCGCAGATCTATGGTCCACAAGATTATGGAGCACAATATTGCAAGATATAGAGAATATCCATAAATAGTGATCCTGAATCTGTAAAAAAGTGGTGGTAAAAATTACTTTGACATTAATAGACAAGCTTTAGAATCCTTAGACCTCACAAGGAGTGAGTAAAGTGTGTTTTGTAGTTTGAATAAAGTGTGTTATGTTGGAGTCTCACTCCTTTTTAAATGTCCCTTGCATACTTCTACAGTAACAAGATTAACAAAACAAAAAACATACAATTTCCACAGGGCCGTTATACATTTTCATAGCTTTTTGCATAGCTAGTTTTTCATATAATAAGAGTAATTCTCACAAGATACAACTTAGGCCAGTTGTACAGCTAGAGGCATATATTTATCAACTACAAAGATTGTTTGCTCAATTCCATACACAGCAAACAATACAGATTACAAAGCTCTGCACAAGAGGAGCATAACGTCCAATTAAAGTACTCCTTGTTTGGTGTGTAGTAAAGTTATTTGTTTTGCCAGCGTGTAGATTTTAAAGTGCAACTGAAACCTGCACTTGAACATTTGACCTTTCTATTTAGGCCTATGGTTAGTCACTGCATCCGTGCTTGTCCTGAGCATTTCTAGGCCAGATCAGACGATCTTTAAATTGTACAACTGAGATGACACCTCATGTGCGTCTGGCATATCCCTGTCATATGGTGCAATTGAAATATGCCAAAGAAATGGAAGGAAACGGAAGGAAACGCAAAGTGGAGAGTTGTATGATATCTACATGCCTGAAATCTAGCCAGTACCAACACTATTCTTCAAAGAAATGTATGCATGCAAAACTGTAATATTATCACACATGTGCAACTGAAGTCATTTGTGTGAGGCAGCCTGAAAAGTGGCAGAAATTCCCACCATAAATGTGAACAAATATGAAACAATGACCCCCGCCCCAAATTAATATCAAGTAGTGTCTATTTAAAATACATATTTTGTTTTCAAGAATATCGTTGGTGTTTGAGTCACTCTATTTCTATATAATTGACCCAATTTCTTTGCAGTACAAATACAAAACCTTTATTTTAAGGGGCATCTCACTATTATGATCAATGATAAATATTGTACATTCACTTCATATGAATAAACTATATGATAGCTAGTAAATAGGAATACAGTTTATTTCATATATCAGAAAATATCAGAAAAAGAGAGGATCTCTAGGGTTCAAAACAATAGCTTGAAGGCAAAAAAATAGGAATCATTCCTCCAAATTAGGAATGGTTGACAGCTATGTTAGATCGATAGAATAATAACTATACTCTTTAGTCATATACCTTCTGTGTCTCCTCCCATGATGACAAGGTCTTTGATTTTGGATGAGAATGTTGGGTCTATTCTCATTGCCAAAGCAAGGTTGGTTAGTGGTCCAATGGCAGCTATACTGATCTGACCAGGATATTGGTTGACTAGCCTTACAAGTGCTACACATGCAGGTTCAGCTTGGATGCAGTCTTGCTGAAGGTCTGTTAACCTTTTGGTGTTACCCAATCCATCCTCCCCATGGACATCAAATCGATGAATCGGAAAACCAGCTAGTGGTCGAGCAGCGCCCACGTAAATGGGACACTTTGCTTTCTGAATGCATCATCGTCATCGTGAAGAAAGAAATAAGGAAAAGAAAAGAGTGTGTTGTATAGGAGTTACAGAAAGGTACATGGGGGATGGGTTATCTGAAAGAAAGACATTGACAATTGACTGGATAACCTCACATACACTTTTATCGGAAAAATGGAATGTACTCTTTTTAATTGCCTGTATATGATCCAAATTCAATGGTGCAATAGATGGTTCAGCTATCATTGAAAAACGGTTACCAAAAATGTTAAGTTTATTGACCTACATACCGCTCAGCCCAGCTTAGTGGTTCAGGCATTTAGCGTTCACAGCCAAAGGCTGCAATGCAAGTTATTCTCCCATCTCACACTATTGTCTGAATTCATGATGAAAAAAAAAAATGAAAAAAAAAAATTGTTTGCAACAATTGGGGGGGGGGGGGGGGGAGAAGAACCCAATTTCCATTTTTCCCTTATTTTAATAATTCTTATTCTTTTCATTTCATGGTCCATTAAGGGGTGAAAAGAATCTTTGATATGGGTACTAAGGACACCTCCATTTTAAATTGGTCGCATGTCACAGGTTCACTCACATTAATGTTAAATCAAAGGAGGAAAGAAACAACAAAAACAGTAATATTAGTGCGAGCAATCCAATAGGCCAACGTACTTCTACCGGACTGGGAATGTTAATCATGAAAGCTCATTATGTAGGTGGATGAGGGGGGGGGGGGGGGGGAGTAGGAAGAGTAGTAATAGTAGAAGTAAAGTAGCAGTAGTAGTAGAAGTAGTAGTACTATTAAGTAGTAGAAGAAGTAGAAGTAGTAGTCGTAATAGTAGTAGTAAAGTAGTAATAGTAGTAGTAATAGTAGTAGTAGTACAAGTAGTTGCAGTATTATAGTATTATTAGTGGTAGTAGGAGTAGTAGTAGTAGTAATAGTAGTAGTAGTAGTAAAGTAGCAGTAGTAGTAGAAGTAGTAGTATAGTAATAGTAGTAGTATAGTATTAGGAGTGTTAGTAGTAATAGTAGTAGAAGTAGTAGTAGTAGTATAGAAGTAGAAGTAGTAAGTAGTAATAATGAAAATGTTTAATTGGTAAAAGTAAACATGAATGAATAAAATACCCTCAATTTGTCTGATGTGTGTACTGTCATGAGGACATTCTGAGAGACTTGATCGATTTCCACGTTACCCACTACACACGTAATGGCTAAAACTTTGACATGAGAAGCAGCAGCTGCAATCAGGATACCATGGCAATCATCTGTACCACCATCGGTATCAATGATGACCAGCCTCTCGGAATCTTTTTCCATCGTGCACTGGAAAATAAAAACATTGATTTAAATTGTTTCCTATATCGCTACACAACTTTTCTGTCAGCAAACTAAGCCACACATTAAAATTTGCCCCCCCCCCCATTCACTTTGATAGTATTTTCTTCCCCCCCAGACAATTTCATAAACTTGACGACAATGCATATCGAATGGTCAATGGCATGTCTCATCAGTTCTTGATTGCGAACAGTTTTGGTCAAATAAAAATTCAATTTGGTCAATCTTAGTTTCCATTCTAGCTTAGTCAGTTTTTTTAAACCTTTACCAAGAAAAAGAAAAAAAGAAGAAAAAAAAACATATATATATATAATATATCACAGTCCATATCAATTTGCAATGTAAGTTCGCAATCCTGAAAGCAACATTATTGTTTTATGGTATTTTCTTTCATTATAAAGTGTATTGTATGATTAGATTTAGAATCCTTTTACACATATATTATATCATGAAATATCTTTATCACAACTGTTAGAACACACAAATGGGCATTTAATTGAAAAATAGGCTAGACCTTATTTACATAATTTTGAGGCTTTGCCCTTGTAATAAAAAATAGATCTTTGATTTTAGCCAATTTGATTATAGTTATATTTTCTAAAATATATCAATTTAGGTCAAAGTATTCAAGAAACAAAGTATAACTAGAATAGATGTGGAATGTCTGGACAGGTTGTGTATCCGGACAGTTGATTTAAAGCAGCAATTTGAATTTTGAACTTAAAGGTAAAGACCAGTAATGGTCATGCGATTGCATTGTGAAAGAAACGTTGTGGAATCGATCAGAAAAGGTTGATCATCTAGCATCTAGCATCTGCAAGGTTCTGGAATCATCAAAATGATAAGAAATTTGGCCCATTCTTCGTAAAGTTACAAGCACTATACACAGAAAGATGTATATGGGACTACCCTATCTCTCTCACCAGACCATGAGAGAAATAAATTTACCAAATATATGAATTAGTAGGCGGTTTCCCGGCAAATTTGTTATCATCATGTATTAGTCAAAACATATTCTTTCACATGATTGGTAATGAGAGCTTCCATTTCATTTTTTGAAATTGGGGCGTTGCCAATACTGGTCTTTACCTTTAACAATAACATTAGGTTTACAAGTAATATTTATTCCTGGACAAGACTTATATGTAAGAAAATATAATAAAACATGAATATTTATGATGGTTAGTGTTTATTTGGAAATTCAATTCAAAGGCAAAAGAGAAGACCTTATTATATGTTCACCATCCCCCATCATATAATTGGAGGGCCGGGCCGTCCATTGAGAAAAAAAAGGGCACAAAGTCAGTGTTATATAGTGCATAGCATAGGCCTCAGCCGAATTTGAGGTGGCTCGACATCCAGTTTTCCGAGAAAATGTTAAACTTGTGTGAAAAATGCCTATTTTTATCACAAAACACACGCTTGAAAGGCTATGCCGCCCCAACTATTATGTGCGAGAGTTTGGTTAGAAACTCGGGCGTCATATCGTACGCGTACCGGCGGCGGTATTGCATCTTCTCTTCCAGTTTACCGGGCCTGCCCGGTATATCTCGGGGTCTTTCTTTGTGAGATGTTAAAATAATTAGATCTAGATCTAATGGAAAAAACAAGTTAAACTTTTCACACATTTAGAAATGTAAATATTGATATAAGGCTGTTGGCATGATACGTACCGGGAAAGATATGCACGTGTTATGGGCTGGCAACGTTAACGTATGTCAAAATTGCAATGTTGTGTCGAAAGCTATCTAAAACGTCGATCAGCGGCCTACGAGGAGCATACTGTAGTATGGTTGGAGATGAGAATCAGCTGATTGAATATTCTCCTATTGTGCCCGCTTGCGTCTAGCATTATGTGAACGACATACATGTACCGAACGTGTACGCTGGGCACAGCTAGCTTTGACTCAGTATGAGGCATGCATATGCGCTGCAGGGGGAGGGGGGGGGGGGGGGGGGGGGGTGGGGAGGGGAGGGGTGGGGAGGGGAGGGGTGGGAGGAAGCCTCCCCCATTTAAAAAGAAAGGGGTGGGGTTGAAAGCAAAACTGAAAAGGAAAAAAGAAAAGGAGGATTTAAAAATAAAATGCGCCTTTAGCAAAAAATTGAACCCTGCAAATGTCTAATTTGTAGTGATTTGATTGATCCTGCCATATATAACCCCACATAGAAATCACATTTTGTATGGGCTAATAGTATAGTAAGCCATGCGTCATCGACAGTTATATACAATATTTTGCATTTTGTCTTTATGGTCCGCCGAGATCTAATTCAAAGAATGTATATGAAGTCCCGGTCCGGCTAAAACGGTATGGCTAGACATATATCCCTTAACTTACACGCATATAGTAGTGGGCTCTCATGGGGAATTTGACACCATTCGGGTTTACCCAATAGCAGGTGTTGTCAATAACCAGAATAAGTCTTCATTTTTATGACAAATGCCTTGTGTAATGCACTACATTTCCCACTCACCCCCAGCTCACCCCCTCACCCGGGCGGAAACTCATTATCTTATATTTCATACACCCGAAGATTCTCTGAGATACTAGAGGTATTTTTGGGGGGAGGGGGGGGGGGGGGGGGGGGAGGGGGGGGGGGGGAGGAACCATGGGTTGCTGTGTGCGAGACTTGTATGAAAAGTCCATCCGGATCTAGTTGCTTTTAATAGAATTATAACAAAATGAGAGAAACGGTTAATGACAATTTGAGCAAATACCGATTAAAATATGAAAACACTTTGTTTAAAGATAAACTTGAGTTCTGGTAATGCGACTGCATTGTGAAAGAAAAGGTGTGGAATGGATCAGAAAAGTTGATCATATAGCATGTAAGTAGTGGTGTGTAATGCAAGGTTCTGGAGTCATCAAAATCATCATAAATTTGGCAGAGTCTTGGTAAAGTAACAATCACTTACACAGAAAGATGTATATGGGACAACACACATGGTGTCGGGGCTAGTACTACCCTGATTTCCTTATCTTTCTATGCTCATTACTCAGCCAGTATACATTTTCTTCCAAAATTGTTTGGCACATGACATTTATTTGTAATCTTGAACATTCAGTGCAAGTTTCGTTAGATTCTGTGAGAATTCATTTTCTTTTTTTACCAGAACTCAAGTTTATCTTTAAGGTGCAATCAATCAAACACAAAGCGGCAATTTATATAAGATCGCTATAATATCGCTTTCATAAATAAGATGTATTAAAAATGAAATGTTTCTGTAATTATTAAAAGCATTAGCTTAACAAAAAATTAAACATCAATTCCTATTCATCAATTAACTATTTTGATGTCGTGGATAAGACCTGCATGTGTGGCGGTCCATTGTCCTTTGATGAACATCTATTATATTTGTTTCGAATGGGACAATTAACTCAATTATCATAACTCTTTTCTTTTTGTAATCCAAAAAGCCGATGACGGGTTTTTGTTGTACTGGTAGGCTATAACGTCTGAACGAGTCAACAAAGACTCCTACAACATTAAATTTAGTTTGGCGTCATTATATAGTGTTTTCATAAGTGAGAAAAATGTGGTGAATCCCATTATTGCAGCGTTAGCGTATCTTTCAAGCAATTTAATTTCACAGTGGTTGAGAACGTGATCGAGGGATCTTAAAGATAATGAAAAGTTTTGGGAAAATTTTGAAAATTATATGGATAGTAATTCTTTAAAATTTTGATATATTTGGATGCCTGGATTTGTTATAAGCACTAGAAAATTTAGCCCCTAAACGCTTCTGCTTTCGAAGTTCTGACACATAATTTCCTAACGGGAATAGCAAATTGTCGATTGTAGTCAAGAAACATTGTTTTAAAGCTAAAGTAATATCAGTCTTGAGAGGGAGATATACAAGATAAAGAGTTTATTATTTACAATTTCATCACTTTAGACTCGATTTTAACCGCGACAACGATCATTGAATATTGTAAAATCGCATATGCCTATGCTTCGAATATGTACATTAATTTTGATCCAAACTCATATCCCTATACCCTATACCAAAACTTTGTATAACCTTTAAGCTTGGCATATATAGCACTTATCGTTAGGGCGTTTGCCCGAGTGATTTGGTTTTGATAACTACGTAGATTATTAATACAAGCATTCAAGTAAAACTTTAAGACCCTTAGGGGGTGGCCAAAGATGATCAATTTCCATGTTAAATCTGCATTCTCTATATGATTGACTTTCAAGAAATCGCCTTGGGCGAGGAGAGGTTTTATTATGTTTCTTTCTTTTTCACTGGTTTGTTCCTTTAAGGTTTGTTTCCCCATTCGTGTCGTTTTCTGCCAGTTACCCTTTACACCCGTAGGCCTACTGTAAATTTCATGGGCATCCGGTCACCGGTTGTCGAGGACTTCCGAGACCAACGTCCCTTCCCTCGATAGTCATTGGTCAAGGGCATCGTTGACCTTTTGGTCACCAAATGATCTAATATATGAAAGGCAGTGCAAACAGAAGCGGCATTTTGCATTTATGGTGGAGGGGGGGGGGGGGGCAGGCGCGCCGGAAGCAGTTTGGGATTGGGGGGGGGGGGGGCAAACATTCCAGGGGGCTCACTTTCCAGGGGCAGTGACGTAATGAGAAAAAAAGTTCGGAAGGGGGGGGGGGGCAGACGAAAAATCTGCATCACCACCAGTCTTACACGTTACATGCAGGTTCCGCGGAACGTTTTTCAAAGTGGAGTATTATCGATCAGGTAGAGCGTAAATTGGCGTGGGGTCCAGGGCATGAGCCTCGGCAGGGGGTCAAGGGGCTGAGCCCCCGGAAGCTCAGGGGTTTTAGGTATTTAATAACGGTCAGATGAGCATCCAGGGGCCCGCCTTAGGTCCCTTGGTGGGGTCCAGGGGGCAGAGCCCCCGGAAGCTCTGGGGTTTTAGGTATTTAATTACGGTCAGATGAGCATCCAGGGGCCCGCCTTAGGTCCCTTGGTGGGGTCCAGGGGGCAGAGCCCCCGGAAGCTCTGGGGTTTTGAGCATTTAGTTACGGTCAGATGAGCATTTTGTATACCTTATTTGTGACATTGGCAGGTCACTTATTTTTTTCTCCGTCTTTCTTTCTTTTTCTCTTTAACATACTTTTTAAAAAAGGAGGGGGGGGGGGGTGCTCGAGCCCAGCCACTTTGCAGACCATGACATAAAGGCTTCTAAATAAGCGTATTTCGCCTGACTGTAATGTGGGAATTTCTTATTTTCCAACAAACGCATAAAAAGGTATGACTTACAAAAAAAATGGAGAAAAAATGCCGGAAAATCATGTCACAACATCAACATTTGTAAATCACTTGTTTCGAATAAGAAATACATTACCCCCCCCCCCCCATCAGTACGCCAGCGTTCAGGGGCTCATGTCTTCTCACCCCTATAACAAAAAAACGGACACGCTTTCCCATTCTCGCACAATATGTCCACGATATGCGCGTATCGCTATAATAGAGACCTCCATTTAAAATACCGTATAGGTGGCATGCGCAATGTTTATGAAATTTAATTCCTGTGAACTTTCCTTTTTCTTTGAATGGAATTGTATATGTGATTTAATTCAGGTTTTTATTACTGTTACGTTCTTTTGGATTAAAAATACAAACCATGTTTACTCCTTTACTGTTTTTTTTTTTTTTTTTTTGGAGGGGGGGGGGGCGTTTTTTTTTTTTTTTGGGGGGGGGGGCAAAAATGCGTTTTGCCCCCCCCCCCACTTTTTTGACGGGGGGGGGCAACTGCCCCCCCTGCCTTCCCCACTTCCGGCGCCTATGGGGGGGGGGTGCGGGGCATACTTACTAGATGTGTTTGAGTGGGTAAATCCGGAAATTAAACCAAACTTTAAAAGAGTATTTTCGTTTGACAAATTTAACGAGACAGGTTATACAAACAAGACACTTATAAGACATAGTTCGGAATCTGTGTCGTGAACTTGAATCAAAATACAACGTTTCACCATTATCACAGTCATGGTAAATCTTCTTGTTTGGTCACTACGCTTCCTTGCATACACTTTAACCTTTAACTTTAGAGTACAGAGAGAAAGAGAAAGAGAGAGAGAGAGAAAGAGAAAGAGAGAGAGAGAGAGAGGGAGAGAGAGAGAGAGAAAAAGAGAACGAGAGAGAGAGAGAGAGAGAGAGCTCTAATCTAAACTGTTGGTATAACATAATCAGAAAAGAGTCATTCCCAGCGATGTGGCCAAGTCGCCAAAAAATATCTAAAAGGATACTAAGCCTATATTGATTACAATTTTCAGTATGATCAAATTGCTATTAAATGCAAAATTCCAAAATGCAAAATGCAAGTTTTTCTAGTTCAAATGCTACACGATACTTCGCAGAATAACACATATACAAATGGCCTTTAATATTATAATGATCTTTGTAAAACGATAAAACCCAGCGTCTTCTTAGTGCAGAGAATGGCGGGGGTGTAGCTCTTTTAATTTGATGAATCAATAAACGTTATGTATTGTGCAGTTATAGTATATTTAAAACACGATAAAATTTTTAAATTTCCAAACCTTAAGATTGAGAACTTCTGTAGATATCCCTGAAAGTGTCACACACAAAATGTTTAGGTGCAGTTTGAGTCCCTTTTTGATTCAGTCCGGTAATTACATTTCATATATTTGTCTCATGAAAGATATATTATTAATGCTCACACATGCCTGCACACGATATTTTTTTTTGTCCATTTCAAATCTTGTATTAATTGCACTAAATATGTTCGCTTGTACCAGGTTATACCAATGATGTGGGTACTTGAAAACCAATCACCATTAAAACTGAATATTTCTCATAGTTAATTGCAAGGGAAGCAAATTAATTGTCATGCTTGTGGCAGCGACTTTGAATATACTACAAAGAAAAGCACTAAAATGTACTCCACCTGTTTTTACTTCTTTGGTAGAAACCAATAGAAAATTCCACCACTAGTTTAAATTCGGAAAATAAAGTAGATTCCAGTGGAATACAGTAAATCCTAATGCATGGTTTCAATTTATTAGTCTACTAATATATTAAAAATCAATCAATTATTTGTTTTGTTATTTACTTGATTTGCATTTATTTGTTTACCTATCTATTCATCCATTCATTGTATTATTCATTCAATCAACCAGTTTATTTATTCATTACACTTTTTTTCTTCAATACAGTAGTCTCATTTCAAACATTTCCGAACCCCCTCTTCCAGAGAGCCCATTTTGAAAACATATTAACAAAAATTATAAAACAGGAATATACCCAGTTTTAAATAGAAACGACAAAGATTCACTTTTAGAAATGAATAGCAATTATCATAATACACATACGATTTAATATGCGTTATTGAATATTGTATAGATGCGAGATAATGATACAATTGTTTATATATACTGTACGTATACAAACAACACCCACAACAAAAAGTGAGTCACCCTTACTCAAATTGATGAGTCACTGGTTTGTCCGTACAGCGAAACACTTGAAGGATCATGTGAGTCACTATGACTCGATACAAATGAGTCTTAAAGACTCACTTGAAGTGAGTCTTAGATAAATAAGACTCATTTGTATCGAGTCATAGTGACTCACATGATCCTTCAAGTGTTTCGCTGTACGGACAAACCAGTGACTCATCAATTTGAGTAAGGGTGACTCACTTTTTGTTGTGGGTGCATCATGACATAGACCCCCTACTCCCTAGGCCTATCACACACATACCATACCATGCCAGAGTCACTGTCCACATTTGCAATGGAAAATATATCCTAAAATATCACATTTTAGCGATGTAATCGGTGGCCCCGCTACCCGAATCTGAAAAATCTACTTTGTACGCACTAAATTAAGCCTTAACTTGAGATTTATTTGTCACCCATACTGTCACGAAACAATCTTGAATTAATTCGTTTTACATCAAATAACAAGGATCTAGGAGTTTCGTTGTATAAAACAATGATGCAAGATCATGCATGTTTTCATTCGACACGGCTTCGTGCGATACAGTAGAATCTATACACTATGAACATGACTGACAATGAGAGCGGACAAAATATACAGTTCCTCAGGTAGACAAAGGAACATCCCTTCACAGCTATTATGTAAAAAGGTGAATATGCATGTGACACCTGTTCTACACATTTTTACATAATAGCAGTGAAGGGATGTTCCTTTGTCTACCTGAGGAACTGTACATTTTGTCCGCTCTCATTGTCAGTCATGTTCATAGTGATAGTTAAGTTACACACAGCCTCATCAACTCGAGTGCGGATATCGTAAAATGAACGCATGCATCATTTGTATAATAATCAGAAGATTCAGCCCACGAATCCAGTCATAAAAATCATCGTTTAAAACCATATGAATAATTATGCGTACCAATTTTTCACTAGCTGCAGTCAAAACTCTTCTGAATCCAAGATATAAGATGGCGACGTCGCGTCGTCGATCGGGAATTCAAATATGGCTCGAGAATGCGCATTTTGGATGACGTCACGAAAGCATGCGCGCGCATGCATACAGCCTCACTTTCAAGTTGACTCACTTTTTTCTTCTAAAATGCTCTTATGTCGATCTTGACTCATTTTTTACGACCATGTGAGTCAGTCGAAGCATTTTGCAAATGCGTCAGCTCATGATTGACACACTGGTGAAATATAAATGAGTCAATAGAGACTCATTGGTTGTTACTAATGAGTCAATTTACACCTGACTCACGAAAATTATGCTTAAATGTGTCAAATGACTCACTTTTTGTTGTGGGTGAAGTAGCCACTCAGTAAATTTTCTCCGAAATTATCATTCCGCGAAGTCTGCCTGATTTTGTCATTTTGAATTCATAGACGAGGGTTTATTCAATCGAATGAGTGGCACTGAAACTATATATTGACGATATTTTACGCTTGAGGGAGGAATGGCTAGTTTTGAAAACTCTCGAAAATTGTTTTGCGCAAAAATATTTCAGTCTAGGATAGGATCTAAATCAGGCAACTATTTGATCTTTATAAACCATTTACCTAGCTGTGCATCTAGAAATTGATAAGGGAGATGGGCGGGATTCTCCCAAAACAGGGGTCCAGTAAATGTATCTGGGAAGCTCTTTTCTTGTATCCCCATAGCTTTAAGGATAAGTTCTAATAGCTTCACTGACAGGGGAGACGCTACTACCTTTACCACCACTTCCACCTTTAAAGAGAAAGTTGAGTTCTGGGAAGAGGTGAAAAATAATTTGTGAGCGTTATCATTCTTATTATGCAAGTGTGGAAGAACATCAGACAAGACACGTTCCCTGAAAAGCATGGCTCTTCAAATGCCTTCATATTCTAAAAAAATAGATCTATGTCATGTAACATCGTAATACTCCAGGGTAGGATTTTTACTCCACGTGTTCGTGTAGTCCCATTTACATCTTTCTGTGTACAGTGGTTGTAAGTTTACCAAGACTTGGCCAATTTTCTTATCATTTTGATGATTTCAGAACCTTGCAGTACACACAAATTCTTATATGCTAGATGATCAACCTTTTCTGGTCGATTCCACACCGTTTCTTTCACAATGAAATCGCATGACCATAACTCAACTTCATCTTTAACGGTTACTCCTTTCCAGCGTCAATACCAACTTTGTTTGGATAGTGTTGGAATGATTGAATGCAGGGACGGGAAGAAATCCTAACATTTACATGCTTTCTTCTTTAAAACTCTAATTCATCTTCGAAGTCACAAGACCCAAGAAATGAGGTGTTGCATAATGAATTAGAAATGGAGGAAAGGACTCAAATGTCATGCTATGTTTTCTTCAATGTATATGATATCGACATGCGCTGTTACACTATATGTGTATACTGACATAAATTGTTCGATCTGCATAAATTGGACGAAAATCCGAAATACATGTACATACAAAGGCATTTTCTTGTCTTCGGTAAAATTGAGTCTTGTCAAGGGGCAAATGCGATTTAGACAGGAATACATCTGCCTCTCGCTATTGGCGCCTCTGGAAGACATGGTTTCTACATTCTTAAGCAGCACGGTATGCATAATTTATACAAGGGAGCGATCGAGGGAGAAACAAAGTACTTCTGAATATCATAACTCTGTATCTTAGAGCATTGTAAATCTTATCTATGGTTATACTGCAAACTTAGTCATGTCCTAATGCCTCTTATTTTGTTAGTGATAGATAATTGTCGAAGTTGGGCAGGAAAGATTCCCCCTTTTCTTGACAAAGGGTTATATGCCCCCCCCCTTTGCTTTTAATGCGTCTAGGAGCCTGGGTTTTTATAGTCTTAACAACACCTGATGTTATGTACATTATAAGGAAGTGTACTGACTAATATCAATTAAGAAAATATGGGACTGGTTTGGAAAAGTGAACTTACATTTAGAGGATTTACAACCTGATCACTTCGCTGCGAAACCTTATATTGCCTTTATGGGATTGACAAGCAATATTTTAATAATAATAATAATCATAATAATAATAGCCTAATAGTCCACTCCAAAATTTATTAAACCGAAACGGAAATTCTTTTTGCCCAATTGATCGTGAGCCCGGCAGCCACTGAGCAGCGCCAGATCGACGTTGCTTTACACCCTTGAAAGACGTAAACAGCTGCCCCTAGTTTTGTGGTGCCTTTTTTAAACGTATATTAATGTTAGAGGGAGCGTAGCGATCGAGCAAGAAAATTTGGGCTTTGAAATACTGGCAGTGGACATTTTGGGTACAAGAACAGTTATTAACTATCGTCGTCATGCTAACTGCGGCTGCAGTCCCCCCCCCCCCCCCCCCCCTACACACAGAAAAAATCACGCAAAACAGTTTGAATACAAAATCAAATAAAAAGGAAGAAAAAGAAAGGAAGAGAAATGAAAAATTATTGGTTGCATCAAGCTCTTAATTAAGTACGTTCTTTAGGGTCAATTAATGATTTGTCTTTGGAATGTCTTTTATCTAAAATTACAAGAATGTTCAAGTCCATGTCCATGCCCTCAAAAGACAGCATAGAGACAACATATCATTACATTGAATAGGCCTACGTCTTATAAACCAACTTAATGGATGTATGCATCTTTTGTAAGCAAAAATAGCTGTTTTATCGGATCATAATTCTCGAACAGTAGGAGAGAAACTCCTCTCATACTACAAACAGCACCTATAGGATTATAGACGATTATACTGATGGAGCCATGTGAAATATATCACTGTAAGCTGCATAGGGCGTTAATTCTCAGGGAAATGGCCAGGGGACACATCCCTGAAGGACAAATCCCTGAAGGATTTCCAGACAAAATCGCCCAAAATATCTATGATATGATGAGTTGAGGCTATTGGAGTACATATGAAATACTATGGACTGTCCCCCATTATCTCATCTACAAATTTGCAGCAAAAATGAGTTAAGGATACAGCACACTGTTTAAGTTTTGATGTGCTCAATAATACAAAATTCCAGAATACAAAATACTACCTATCCCTATAAGTAAGGGGAGAAGGGTGAATTATGAGCGCATACTTTGATTTGATTTAATTTGATTTATTTATTTATGTTTTTTTTCTTTCTTTTTCTTTTGCATTTTTACAAATATATAATAAACAAACATTGCAAATTAACACATGACAAAAGAATATATGTAGAATAAAGTAAGGCTGGCTGTTACTAATCGAAAACATCAAACAGGAGGGTTGACAAAGTAAGCAAAGCTTGATAGCATGACTACCCTCAAAGGATACATAATAATACAAATATGGAGGACAAAAATATTGGTAAAAGGGGAAAGAGAAAAAAAGAAAGAGGGGATGCACATCAAGATTCACAGATGTATGTCGTAGTGTGATCAAAATCATCCCTTAATGCAAAGTTTCAAACTATCAAACGTAACATTTACTCGCTCATGAGACCTAGCAGAATATGCTAAAAGGATCTTCAAATGGCCTAGGTATAAATGCAAATTTGTTGTACAGCAACATTCAAAGTACCACCCCCACCCCATTAAATGTATTATTAGTACCCGAATCCGATGTATTGCGTTTCTGACGCTTAAGAAATGCTACGATTCTTCCTGGCCCAGCCCCCTTACAACATTTTTGGATCATTACGCCACTGGCTACAGCACACTATCATGGCAACTTGGACTCCGAAGTGCTCTTAAGTGCAAATTTTAATACTTAAATGGAAAATCTTGTTTGGTGTATACGCTCGTTTGCATAACACGATTTGTAATCCATATAGGTAAAAGAATGTCAGAGAGGAGTCGTTCCCCGCCAAAAATTGACTAAACTATACTGCTTATCCAAGACCAGATTTTGATTTGCTCGTGTGATCACAGTACCATACTATATAAAATAGGTCAATATGATTTCTGGCTCAGTCGCTTTGTGATCTCGCAATATATAATGTATAAATAACAAAAAGCATAGCTATTAGAATATATTGCGAAATGTTTACATGGTAATATAACACAAAATCTTTTCATTATATGGCGGGGGGAGGGGAGGGGTGAAGAGCGGGGTATAGCCCCTTTCCCTGATTCAACGCAGTGATACCGAGATTATTTCAACGCTCACTCCCTTAAAACTTGGGCCTCAATACCCAACTGCTAAGTTGTAACAACGAACTATTAAATAATACTTTTAAGATTTAAGGTCTAATATCTTATGAGAGTTTTGTTTGACAATTTTACAATCATTAATGGTTAAAAAGTTATTCCCACTATTGACAGGTAAGATTAGTATGTAAAGCCAACACTACAGATAAATTACGGCTTAACACTCTTAGGGTAAAACTAGTCGGACTTGAGTGTGCCCATGAAAATATAGAAAAATACATATTTTGCTGTTTCTTAAAATATCTTTAAATAATTCACGAATGAAACACCACAGAATTCATAGTACATAGATCTTTACACGAATAGGCCAATGTGCTTACTTGACAACAAGCTTTCTAGTTCTTTTTATGGATTATTGTCTCCTTCGATTAGTGAACTATGTTTACATTTTGTATCCATATAAATGTCTTTTGGGAAAATAATAATTATTTTTAAACTTTAGAAAGACATATTACCGATGAAATGCTATTACACTCCAAAAAATATTGGGCAAAAAATTGCCCAATTGAGGGCGATTATGTGTCCAACCAACTATCCGGTAAATTAAAGATTTGTCATGATTTACCAAGTGTTGGATAAAAAGAAAATACCCAACTTTTAACCAATTAAAATTTACCCAATCAGAAATTAACCCAATTCTCACCATAATGTGAAGCATATATTAAACACTAGTTGGGCAAATAAGTTGGATAAAATATTATACGCAAAAGGACATTAGTGCTGCGGCGGGACCTTAACCATGGCCCTTGTGATCCGCACAGTCGTGTGACATATCCACTCGACCACGTCACCTCTAATACAAGAATGTAACCATATTGTTGGATAATAATGTTGCCCGACTTACGTTTGCCCAGTTACATCTGCCCAACTTATATTGAACATGTAATTTGGTAAATACATGTAGTAAATGGTTGGGAGAAAATAAACCAAATGTTGGACAAAAATGGCCCAACTCTAATTTGCCCAATAACATTACCCAAATATTTCATCGGTTACTACATGGTTGGTAGGAAATAACCCAATTATTGGACGACATTTTCCCAACATCGATTTACCCAGTAACATCTGTCCAACTTTTTTAACAGTGTACTCGGTATTGTGTCAGCACACGCTTTGACTTGAAGTACAGTTTACAGGGCCAGCGGAATTCATATTTTAAATATTATGTCCTCAATGGAATCACAATCTTTCTCAAGTCCTTACTAGTTTTAAAAAAAGTGCAGAAACATAGCTGGATTTCACGCTTGTACGAATAAATTTCACGATAGAGCACCGACTTTCTATCTGAAATCTTCAAACGGCATCAATGTCATGATGAATTATCCGATGCTATAACAGCCAAATAATAGACCATGACAGTCATGTTTACATACACATGATTGTAGGCCTATGAGCGCCTTGCACATGTAACACTGTAAATTCAGTTCATCTGACAGCTTTTCGAAGCTGATGCTATCGGCAAAGGAAGGAAAGACGAAAAGGTCAGAGTGGGTTAATGGTCGGTACTCGTGCCTTTTGACAAAGGACCCCTAGCAATGCTATTCATCGATATTTTCGTCTCACCGTATATCCATTCTATATTACTACGGGAACATGTAGGTTGAAAACTGGCTGACAAGCAGCGACGAGAGAGAATTTCTGGAGAAAGGCGTTTAAATAATGGCGAGGACTATTTCAAAGAAGACAGACGAAGCAATAATGGAGTAGAAACCCCCGAAGAGATGGAGAGAGAGAGAGAGAGAGAGAGTGTGTGTGTCTGTATGTGGGATAGGAATTTGTTGGTGCGTGAATATCTGTGTTTGTGGGTGAACTGGAACACGTCAAGATTTAAGTGAGATAAAACTTTTAAACACGTAAAATCAACATTGCAAGTGGTGGAAGTTGTTCAAAACAATTGATGACTGTTCAGTGATGTTGAAGGATTCTAGAAATCTAAAAGTTCTCACCCCAGCAAAGTTAAAATCGTCACATTCCCACACGATCAAACCTTACTTTTCAACCTATTGTCGCAAGTTGTGAATTTTTTTCACACACAAGTTTTTCTGAAGTAGTTGCGTGGGCTGTAAACAGGAATCGCTATGTACATGTACATTGTTCTAAACCTACACATTATGATAAGCTAACCTTTCTTACAAACATAAGTGTAACAAGGACAAATTGTCCCATTTCGCCCAAAAGTAAAACAAAAAGTAAAAATAATTAGATATAGTAATTGTGATGAGTATTGATATCATAGATGAAAAGGGGAAGTATCTAGCCATGCTGATACAAATGATTTTGATACTTTCTATATCTGAGTCTAAATAATGGTTTAACCAAAATATGTATCTATACAATGCATCTACAATTTCACCAAAGCTTGGTTTTCATCAAGGATACGAGACGTGTTAAATAACGGTATAACGCTATGCATATATGCCACCTGTTTGCAAATCAGCCGCAAATGTGTTATTTAACAGATATATACATGCTCATCTAAAAGTTGTACATCAATCTTTTATTAAATTGTATTCAATGAGAAACCAATTTGTCTGGCTAGACTGATAATCCCGAACAAAATATGTTTATAAACATAGTTTTCAAGGGTAATTCAAATTCAAATTCCAACTTTGTGTTTGGTCTGAGACCAAATAGATCTACTAAGCATATACCACCCAATCCATCATCTGCAACATCATATAGTGCCTCATGTGGAAAGTATACAACCCTTTCCATGATAATTGTGTGTTGAAGTGGAACGTATAATTTAGTGCTGGAATCGCACAATCGATTGAAATTTCATAATCCCATCACTTCAACTGCATTAATCTAATTTTGACAGTGAGTGTTAGAAGACGGTCTGCTTTATTTGATGAGGTTTTGCTCGCTGAGTTTATAATGGATGTGGTATCTTCTTATTGCATCATATAGAGTATTACCCACCACCAGCATCCGCAATTATCCCATGCAGGAATTCAGCTGATAAAAGCCTAAGAGATGAAGGACGATTTTGGCATTTCAGAATGGATTTATATTTGTATTTATTAGAAAACTCGTTCTATTCAATGCAATTCGATCAAATATTTGTTATTTCCCAAACTCAATCAAAACATGAAAATATGTTTACATAAAATTATTATTAAATGAAATTTGCAATATAACATAAAAAATTAAACTTATTTGTAAAAAATTGAATATTAAAGTCGATAAGTAATAAACGCATTTTAAGATACAAGATATGTAAGCATAATATTGTTGGTGAAAAAAATACACCACATCTCTTTTTGGGGGGATAATAGTTATTTTATATATATGGAAACAAATCATTTGAAAGATAAACGGTAACAATTTAAATACTTGTACAAGTATGTATTCATTCATTACTTCAATTTTTTTAGAAAAAGACAAACAGAAATGTATATGAAATCTTTTGTGTTGGTAGTTTATCTGCATGTGTATTGCATGAACTATGGAAAATGATATATGCATGGGTAAATCTAATATTTCATTCATTCATTCATTTATTTCCAAATCTCGTTAAAAATACATTCAACAATACATTATACATATAAGCAATACAAAGAATATGGCCAACAAAGGCCATTGGCCTTTCAAAGGCTGGGCTCCAATGGCCGCAGATAATTATACAAAGTAAAGGGAAAAGAAAGAGTGGGTACGGGCTAATTAAACTTAAGAAAGAAATTCCTTCATTAGATGATGTTTGTATTTTCGTTTGAATGAGGCAAGAGATGGGCACATTTTGATATCGGTAGGTATTGCATTCCAAGTAATCACTCCAGAATATTTTACTGATCTACGTGAAGAATGGTATTTTAACAATGGAACATATAAATCATTAGCGTTAATAGCAATAGTGAAAACTGAAATTACAATGTAACTTATTTTGGGGTACAATTTGAATGATCAGTAATTCATTCTCTGATTGCTGCTACAATTCTTTGTATGTCTCCTATTAATATCACAAGGTTGGTTAAAAAAATACATCAAAACATATTGCAGGTGTAACATTTGACAATTAATATATCAGATGGAAAAAAGCAAATCATATAATCTAGAAAACACATATCATAGAATACCTTTATCTCGAGCTGTTATTCTAAAAAACATCATAGAATCCACGAGGCTATCAAAATTCGCCTCGGATGTTTATGATTGATTTGAAATATTAAAAAAAATGATCGATTATATTTTCATCGTCTGATTTTTATAATCTTTACAAATTTCTCTTCCTTATTTTCATCTATAAATTCCCCCAATGTTTCAATCATATATGTATTGCTCTCAACGTTGTATCTTGTACAGTCCATTATTATGTGAATTTCATCTCCATCTTTTCCCGTATTACAATTATTACAAATGAGGGAATTTTTTTTCTGGACTTCTTTGCCCTCAGGTTTCTATTGGAAGGTTGTGTGAGCTAATTCAAATCGGCATATAGTTGTTGTTAGTTTACGATTTTAACATGGAATAAAAACTTCTCTGTATCTATACTCTTCTCAAACAATTCTATGTTCTCAATTCATTTTTCTCATTTCCATAACCATATACATAGTCACTCTTTAAATCCAGCAATAATTGACGATGGTATACATTTCTTATTTTGTTTTATATTTCTTCTCCACCAATTTTATCACTAGCAATGATATCTTCTATTTCTTAACATACATCATTGTCATATTTTTCCTTATAATTTACATTCCCTGAAGAGATGGTGCATATATTATGTCCCCTAGCCAAAATGCAAAATTGTTGTTAACCATTCTTTCGTGTTCTTGAAAAGAGAGATTTATTGATGAATCATTGTTTATATTTCTGATGCGTGCTTAATACTTTCCTAAGTTTCGGCAGATTTGTGTTATCAAAAGGTATGCTCCCACTTCGGCTAGCATTGCCAGTTGTCTGTTTTTCTTATTGACACCTATCATATTTCTTAACCATTGGAAGTGAATACTCCATTTTTCATTTCTAAAATATATTTTGGAGTTCCCCTTTCTAGCTTTTAACGAATTTGGATCGTATTACTAACGTCGATAGTAGGGTCCTTCCTAAGAATGCTTAGCTTCCATAACGAATGACCAGCGAATACCCGATGAATTCCTAGCGTGCTGCGCCGGGCTGACCCTCACTTCACCAAGATACCTCAGACAGTAAACATCTCCAGACTAGTTCCGCTAGCTCTGAGTTCCAGTTTCAGGGGCCTGTTTCACAAAACTTGTTATTTATAAAAACTGCTAAATTTCTATGACAAATTTGCTCTCAGCCAATCAGATGCCATGATTTCAGTAGCTTATAACAGTAGCTTGTAACTGGTTATTGATAACAAGTTTCATGAAACAGGGCCCAGGGCCACTTCCAGCACACCTCCCAAGAATTCTGATGGACCCGAGAAGAAACCATACAACAGAAATGGTTGCTAATTTCGGCCAGCGCGCCGAGCTGCGACGCGAGTGTAGTAAACGTCCTGGTGTGCTTGTAGTATTCTTTGCTTATTTTATATTTTTTCCCTATCCCAACAGAAAGTCTAGATTCGATGTTTATGGACATGATTTCTTCTAATTACATAAATTCAGTGAGAAGCCGTATACAAAAATACAAATCAAGCGACGGCCATAGACTATATTATGAAGTTAATCAAACTGTTACTCCTTGAAATTTCTTTTGACTTCTCCGTGTTGTTTTTGTTGTTATTGTCGTTATTGTTGTTTGTTTGTTGTTGTTGTTCTTCTTCTTTCCAACCTTATCCCAAATTTGCGGTTTTGTTCTCCCCCTTAACATGTGCTTGAAATGCCTAATTCGGGTCCAAATGTTAAAAATGATATAACTTTACGATCAAATCAAACATTATATTCATGTCATTACTTAGTGGAAGAATAATACAAAATAAAAAAAGAATTTGAGATTGGGTGATACTAAAAGCCTATTAACAAATCATGGTTTACCTAACCTAATTATATAATATTGCACAATCATGGCCTATGCATTCAAGATGCCAATATACTTTTAATAATCGAGTAAGAAAAATGACAGAGAGAAGAGAGAGAGAGGGAGGGAGAGAGAGAGAGAGAGAGAGAGAGGGGGGGGGGGGGGGATAAAATAAAGAGGAGGAATTCAACATGAAAATAAGATGATAAGATCTATATCAGACTCAAGTCATAGTTGACAAATATAAACGAATACCCTACCTAAAATGGAGTCTCTCGTTAAACTATGGCGGCTTTGTAAACACGAAAATACTATTTCGCTTTGGAGCTGCGCCTCAAAAGGAAACTAGTTTTATTCGTGTCATATAGCTTCAGCCTATAGAGCCTTTTATATCTGTTTATATATGTTTTATTAATACGACTGGCCATAACAAGATTCCAGGTTGCTAACAACTAATATTTTCTACATTAATCAAGGAAGAAAAATAGCACGTTTAAGCTGTGTAGTAGTATTGTCAGTGTTTCCAAATTATTTTTCGTGTATAAAATTAAATTAGCAAAGTTATAGAAGCGGCCAATTTTTATTGGATATTTTCCTGGTAAAAATGTTAGACAACCGTCCCGTGTAGAAGCCGTATATCAAAGAGTAGGAGAAGTAATGTGGATCTATGTTAATGAGGATGAGCTGATGATATGGGATAAGCAAGCCACATCAACGAAGATAAGAGAAACTCAGCTCAGAGGCGATGACATATACTAGCAAGAGCTCGGCTGAAAATGCAAGCGAATTTGATTTGCGCGACCCGGCGAAGCTTCTATCCCGCGGCCGTACTTGTAACCCAAGCTACACGGCTTCACACGAGAAACGAGCACACATGATGCGGACACGGCCCGGTGGACCACTATACAACTTAATAATGCATCTATGTTGCAGGTAGGTAGCCAGAGCTGAGTTGCTATCCACCACTGATTGTGTCCTCCTATGCGACGCCCAACCTCTACAGAAATCGAGGTTAATAGAAGTGAGTTCGTGGCATCTTTCTCTTTCTTCGCGCCTGTCTCCTTTTGTTTTGAATGGGGTTAAAGTCTACAGAGCAAAAGGTCATCCTGGCATTGGGGAGCGCTTGTCTTCTAATTTGCCTGTTTTCATGAATTTCACTAAGGACACTTAACTCAGGAAAGCAGACGGTACGGTCGCGGGATAGCAAGCGATAGCGGCCAACTGGGAAGGTACTACACTTCAAGCCTCTTGTTGTTCTTCTATAATTTGTTCTCCTGAATATACGCGGCATATATTTTCCTGTTCTTATATTTCGAGGAAATTTACCCCGGGTTGCTGAATGAATTAGAAGTAAAACAATATTACCGCATCTGTGTAACTGTCGACGTATGGTGTGAATTGTTGTCTCTAAGACAAAGACCTTAAGTGTATACAAACTTTAATTCACTAACCATTTACAATGTTTTAGTGGCACAGCAAGTATGTGACTTCCATTCAATTTATTGAAGCAATTACTGCTGATATTAGCCTACACGTCGTCGTATTGAACGAAAGAAGAGTGCATTATTACTGCATAACATTAATGACTCCTGTGGGATAAATGTATCAACCACATTGCATACCCTTCGTTGATTCGTCGTGTTTATATTGTGTACCATGGAAGATTCGAAACGGAGAGCAAGGTGGTATTTTGTAACGCTGTGTAATTGCTGACAGCCATGATGAACGCTGTCAGAATCTAGAAACTGAAGAAATAAGCGAAAGACTTGGGTATCATGTGCCTTATACTTCCTATTTTTTCAAAATATAGATGAGAAGGCGTGGACCGTCGGCATAGCTCTATATGCACATTTATTCTCCCTGGACATCTTCATTTAACTTCGCTTTTAAACTGTATTCTATATAGACTCAGAGGATCTGTGTATATATTCAATGATTTCACTCTTATTATCAATGAATATCAGATTATATAGCTGATCAAGGTCATGATCATCGAAACAGGTGATAAAGTACAAACTTTACGTTCAAAATGACATACTAGGAAAAAGATAAAATCTTCTGCCTCCCTTGGAATTACTCCAATTCGCCAAATTGGTTCTTGTATTTTTGGAGGATATCGTAATGAGATTTGACTTACTTGACCTTCCTATACGCTGCGACTGAGTTTGTTAGCTTTGATCTTCAACGAGCTCCCCCAGTCTGTCACGTGTCTACTTTACCCCAAGCCCGAGAGTATTTTCTCCCTGTCAATGCTGAAGCCTTGACATACCTAGCTATCGATCTATCATGGACCGCATCCTCAAAAGTATCGATTCTCCAAGGATTGCTTACATCTGCATGATATTAGCGCTCTGTTGTTTATTCCGCAAAGCGAAATAAAGCGAAATTAATAATGACACATTATCCTCGCTGTTCTCTCACAACGCAGCCGTTGAATTATTATACTCTTGAGCTGGATAAATGTTGGCTCACATCAGGCGTCGAACTATTAAGCGTTGATATTCAATGCGGTTAGATGCTGTAATTATCATAGTAATACGAACATAAGGTATATGAGGGCCAGCTTTCGCTGTTATCGGTGTATTATAAAGCGGTGAAAAGAAACATATTAAAATGCATGGCCAGCCTTCGAGTCTTATTTGCATTATTCCTCTTTTCAGTCGAATCACCTGCGACGTTCGAATGAAGGAAGTTGCCCAATACATATACATATTTGGCTGATTCATTTATCGTCTACGGAAGAAATAACTCCCAGACACCTGCCAGCTAGAGGAGCCGTATCGAGTAACAGCATTCGACATAGCTTATCGGCTGAGAGCAATCGCTGCACTCTATTCTTCTATACAACCTTCACAATATACTTCATCTAATCAAATCCTCAGACAAATTGAACATGATAATATATTCAGTCGGCGTCACCGTCCTTCAGTGTCCTTGATGAATTTCAACTTATTTCTCTCTATAAATTGTTAATACACTCGACACATTCGCTCATACGGACTTCCATATTTGTATCCGTACACACTGATTAAAACAGACACCATGGGATTGAAAGAGAGTCTGTCGCGATAGCTACCAGCTTCTATTAGGAGACATTGTGTGTCTGCATTTGGAAATGAACTTGCTTGATTTATACTGATATGATGGGAGATTTTACATTAATGTCTTGAGCTTACGTGGACATACAACTATAAGGCCGTTCTTTATCGAAGTCAAATTGAGCATTAGTTGAACGGCATTAGCTTGCAATAACCGTTTTGAATATAATGTGCTTCACTTTCGCTTGAAATGAATAGCGTTGGAGCTACCACTTTTTAAAAAGGGAGTGGCATGTATAATTCGGCAAATTAAACAACAGAAGCAATCTGTTCTTCATAATGAGATGGTCTTCCTCGTTATGTTCCTCGCACGAAAAAAGGTGCTTTTGTTCGAGTTACTAGTACTCCAAAGATTTGCATATACATTTTTAATCAAATAAACACATCATGGAAATTCCATTCCACCTGATGTTCTATAATGATTTATCTTGCTCCAGAACCACGGAAGTGATCCCATGCTTTCTTTTCATCACTTTGTTCGGATTTGTATTCGCCATGTGACATTGAATTAGATTTAAAAGGCGTGAACCTCGATTACTTTCACAAACGCGGATTGTGATCTTGATGCGTTTTTCTTCGATCTTTCTCTTGTAAGTAGACACCGATGAGAGACGATCTGGGTTCGGAGGGTTCCAAATCAGACACGGAGGAACGCGGGGGCCGCGTGCCTGGGGGCGGCAGTGGCCCGGGGTCAACTCCTCCCCCTACGGATCAGAGCCAAATTGATGTCGTTCTTATAGGTGGTCCCGGTGTAGGAAAGACATCGATCGTGGAGCAGTTCGCACGATGCCAGCTACCATCTCGGTACCGCTCCACCTCGAAACCATGCGTGTACACATCAGCAGTTGTAGCTAACGAACAGATCTATGAGATGAGTATAGTTGATATGCCAGTCATACCGTATTCCCCGTTAGATGGGCGAGCCTGCAGGCGGGCTGCCGCATCTTGCACCTGGGAAGAGCTTCAATCGTATGCTAACGCCATCGGGACTGCATCAGTGCTCATCTTTGTATATGATATCACTGCTCCAGAGAGCTTCCAGTATATCAAGGATCTAAGAGAACACATCCTGGACTGCTTTGATTCGGATGCCATAGGCTATGAGATACCAATGATCGTCGTAGGCAATAAACAAGATTTACAGAGAATGTCACGGGTACCGAGACGGCATATCTCCCAGATGGTGAAGAAGACCTGGAAATGTTCGTATGTAGAATGTTCGGCCAAGTTTAACTGGCATGTAGCTTCTGTGTTTAATGAAGTAGTTCGGGTAGTAACAGCAGGAGGAAATAATAAAGAAGGACAATCGTCTTCATATCGGATACCTCTACGTGCGTGGAGACAATGTGGGGTGTGTAACATAATGTGAGATTTAGAACTGGTCCGTTCTGGTAAGGGACTAGAATTTGTATGATTAATAACGAGGTTATTCATTCCATGTCTCTCTACACACATCGTCTTTTCCTGATATGATTTGAACATTTGTCATATTTTATTTCTTTAATTTTGTCTTTCCCAAGAAAAAACCTCATGAGTGAATATATCATAAATGCGGTCTGGTACTGTAGTCATGTATGGTTTGCATATATATATATATATATATATATATATAAACTCTGTTACTTTTACTTCCACGTTTGTAAAGATTTCACTGAAAAAGTGACCGATTTTCATTTACCAAATTGATTGGGCTGGTGCATATCAGGGGTAGATACTATTAACGGATATTTAGAGGAATTTGAATAAAAATTATTTTGGTAAACATCAACAAAATAGTCTATAAAACTAACGTTATACATTTGAATTAAACATGTGTCAATTTTCCTATTTTTCAAAACAAATGAAATAATGATATAGAAAATAAATAGAAAGGGAAAAACCCTAGTAATGTAAATGTTTGTGTCAAGTACGCCAAAAAGATCTACTTATTACAATTGAAGAGGGAAAAACCATTTACAGTATCATACTCATATTTAGTTCACTTTTACTACAATGAAACATATATTATTTTCAAAACGACTTTATAATTGTGTTTGATCGCGGAATTGTTGGACGGAGATACAACACCACGATAAACAGGAAAAATGACACAAAATTCCATGCAAAATACACTGATCCATATTGTAGATATTTTTCTAGGCTAGTGAATATTAGTTCAAATGTGCTTCATACATTTTCAACCAAAGAGTTCAATAATTAAAGCGTAACTATTTATATCGTGTATGTTTGAAAATGGACCAAGCAATTAAGATTTAAGATATATTTGTTAGGTAAAGAGAAGAATCAAATATACAATGTACAAGTGCAATTGTCTTTGTTACGTAATATGTTAATTGTTCGTTATGCATGCAGAAAGTAGGTTATGCTATTGTGAAATCAGTAATTTGCGTAGTGAAATAGATGCATCCAAATCAAGAGCAATAGTATCATGATTAAAAAAGCATAAGGCGTACGTAGACACGATGAGGCCTTTAATTTAGAGAAACTTTCAAACTTTGTCACATACCATGCGTATGGGTAGATTTTGGATACAACGGACACCGGGTAATCCAAGACAGGGTGATGGCAGGTAACGGAAAGCACTAACACCTACTTCTGATTGACCCATAAGCATATTATTATGGGGGCTTATGGTCCTGTCTTACGATATGAAACTTATTACAAAATCAAAGTGACCTTCTCGAGCCCTTGTCGTCAATGCATCTGTCAGTGGTAGGATTGGTGGCAACAATTATGATCAGAGCTAAGCTACACCCCCTTGAAAGATCCGTGACACTCCGTCATGAACGCATTTGGGTAAATTGAAATTGGTTAGCGCGATCAGGAAAAAACATGTGTGGGTGTGGGTGAGTGTGTTTGTGGGCGAAATCCCAGACAATCTGTGAGGTAAATTTAATTTGTAAGATATATTGACGTTGAAGAATCTTGAGTAGATGCTAACCTTTCACATATTTAAACCACTTCTAGTGCTCCTATTCTGAATCTGTTGGCATTGTGGTCTGACATGTCTACCTATATAATCTATTGTTCCAGGGTTATCTTGCCACATTACACTTCTGTACAGGAGAAAGGCTGATAATACTGTGAATCTAATTAATGGGAAAGATATCATTACTTTGCCCTTTAGGTTTTGCAATAAAAGCACTCAATCACCCATGTTAATCTCTTCGTACAGCTTTAGTCCAATTACTTTCTTTTACAGCTTATTCTGAGACGATACACGGACGTTGATATTTGGAAAATGTCAATTTAAAAGTCATATGATCGGTAAAATATATTTATTTCTTTTCACACCTTTTTTCATTACCTGTGTTTTGTCTTGATAATTTGTATTTGTGAAGGTTTTGAAAAATCGTATCGATTTATTTCGAATATTTTATGCGTCAAATAACAAAGGATTAGGCCAATTATATATCTCTTAAGGGTCATTTTTAAAGTTTGTCACTTGGTATAATAGAAGTGTGTGGTTGTCAATTAATTATAGTGGTGGTGGGTGGGTGAATTGGTTGGGGGTCGTGGACTTCATTCCTGCTACTTTTTATTCCATTGCTCTCGCTATCTTTTTTCTCTATCGCCATCTCTCAGTACCCTTGTTTGTTATATTCCTCTATATTTCCACACAAGCACACTCCTAAGAAATAGGAAAAGGGGTTTTTGTGAACACAAACAATTTAAGAGATGTGTTTAAGTGAATATTAAAGCTTGTTATTGATAAGGAATAGTTGAGATATAAATTGATTTTGGAAAGGAGAGAGGTTGGTGAAGTTTAAACCTTATTAATGGCAGGGAGTATTCGAGATTAAGCTCGATTATTCTGAAATCCATTTGTCTAGTACAGTAACAATATGAAGTGTCAGCGTATTGTTGTCATCCTCTTATTCAAGGGTTCAGTAAGTCTGATATATTATGTCCTTGCATTTCTCCAATGACACATTTATAATTCATAAACCAAATGACTACAATATCAAGTTCGCATCTAGCAGTGCAGACGACACCCTTTATAACATTAGTAGTCTTAGGTATAAAATATACTCACTATATTCCACTTATATTGGACAAACGTTGTTAACCGCGGTAGGAAAGAGAAAGAACAATTCTGCTATTAAATTGACTGCGCCTGTTCCTATCCTTTAGGCCAAATATATTTTACCTGACCCAATTCTGGCCATTCTTCCCCGGCATTATGTATAAAAAACAATATAATGATATGCATAATACATGTCCGCGCGGTGCTGCATCCTTTACGTATAATACATTTTCCCTTTTCCCCTTTAGCATCCCAACCATCTATCCCCTGGTGTTCGTTACACTCAACTCTAAAGGTCTTCGAATCGTGCATTAGTGAGAACTTTTTCTATTTCAACATTATCTAGTTTACCTTGTTTTACTTTGTTGCTTAGAAATGAGAATTTTTTTATCTTTCTAGGATTAATGATAACAATTAGTGATGGCTCAAGGGTTGTGTCTTAATAAATAGTATAGGAATATATTTGTTTTAGTGAATATGCTGCTTACTCATAGGACCAAATACGCTTGTAAAAACTGTTAATGGATAAATTGCTACTTTATCTAGAAAAGTTTATCTTGTCTCGTAAAGCCTGGATGAGTCTTACTTTGTAGTCATGAACGGATGTCGTTATGTAAGTTCTTTAAAAAAAAGTGTAGATTATGATCAGATGATGAAAGAGAAAAATACATCGTTTCCATAAATCAAGTAGGTAGATTTATTTCCACCAAATAGAAAGAGACAAAGAGAGAAAATGTTAATTAAGAGGAAAGCTCATTCTGAAGAGAGGGATAGAGAGGAAACATTTACAATCTTTAAAAGGAATTATAATTTAGGTAACATGCATTGATCCAAAAATATGGCGGTTTTTATTCCATCGACTATTTTCAATGGGTTCCCCTTTAAATGCACTATTCTCTCTCATATAAATTATGTGGAAGCTATACATACTTCTCTCTCTCTCTCTCTCTCACTTTTGCTCGCTTTTGCGCTCCCTTGCTTTCCCTTTCTCTTCGTTTTCTGGCTCGCTACAGATGAAATTCAATAAATCAAATCTTGGAGATACACGCTATAATGGATTTGTTTTTTACGAAATGAGAAGATTGCTTTTTTCGGCATCATGTTACCAGTTCGCGATAAAGGGACGCATGAGTAGTGTATGCGTATTGTGCATATATTTGAGTAGAGCTTTCTAAAGTGGCGGAGATTATAGCAGGTATTATTTAATTCCAGTGTGCAGTTCGATGATAAACGAATTTAAGGTCAATCTATAAACAATCTGAAATCGTATATAGCAAACGGTTAGAAATTTCGAAATAATTATACCAGCCTTCTTCAACGTTTGACATTACGACTTTTAATATCCTCTTGTGAATACGATACCAGTATAGTTCAATTAGCTGTAAAAAAGGGTATCTTGCTTCTGTGTAACCCAAACAAGGTTTTCATATCGAATCATGTGCATTTTCTTTACTGACTACCGATCTTTCTTGGTTAAGACTCCATATGCTGTATGTTTTATGGCATTTCAAATTCATGACAATATTTGATAAGTTTTCTTCATTTATTGCTCTACATCATCATGCCCTGAAGGTCGTAACATTATATTACAGCTGTTTACTCCTACGAAGCAATATTGTAAGGCCTTGCTCTACCAAACCAATAACGATGACTATATTGATTTTTAAAGAGAGTATAACAGATGAAAGTGGTTGAATTATTTTCATAATAGAACAAAGAAATACCAACTTTGTAGCTTTACAACTCTATTTAAAAGGGAAATGTTGCTTCTTTTGTCAATGTACTTCTGGGTATTTTAAATGTTCATATGATCGTGTTGATGGATATTGATCGAAGTTGTCCACGAATTATTTATGAGGAAAAAAAAGTCAAGAATTCTTTCTTTATGTGGTTTTCTTGGTAAATCTTAATGTCTCTGTCAACGTTTCGTCTGATCAAAACGACTTTAGTAATTTAATACATATACCTATATTCATTAAAACAGTTTCGGGTATCAGTTAGGTTGGAGGTGGACAAAACAATAGTTTATTTGGCAGAAATATATAATCTAATGCATGGTTCCATAATATTTTTGTCTTTGTATGTTTCAATGAAAAAGCACCACTTATCATTGCAAATGTAAAGTGGGATATAAAATTATTTCTATCAAAACAACACCATATAATTTTATTGACTGGTTAATAGTCGCATTTGATGTTGTTCCAATGGTCATCAGCAATATTTTGTTTCCGTTGTCAATATTGATATTATGATGACAGTATAAATTATCTGTTAGCATCGCGTTGTATTCTTTAAAACAAGTTTTGTCATATTTCCACGCACCAATATATATATATATATATATAGAGAGAGGGAATGAGGTAAAGAATGTTGAATAGGATTCAAAGAACTTTTTGGGGCTAATTTTGATAAACACCTTGTATGTGACATATGGTATTTCAAGTGTTCATTTTAAATCAATGGCATTACAATTATCCTATGGTGTATCATCTCCTATGCAGTAAAAAAAAAAGCTGAGTAACTGCGTGACCCCCCAATGTTGTACTGTTACTCCAATTAACTAAGTGGCTTGCTTGAATTCTATGGTTTATTTAGTTTTTATGTTTAAAGTGAACGCTTTTCTTTTGTGACAAATTTTAATAGTATCAATATAAGTAATATTTGCATTCTTTCTACACTAGAAGATGCGTATGAATAAATAGCTGAAACAGTGAATATGTCTTTTGGGGTTTTCATTACAGCTTATACCAGATTTTTTTTATTTTTTTATTTTTTTTATATCAGAGTGTCTTAATGAATGTTGCAAAAGGTAGATAAAGAGAAGATTTTGTCACGTCTAAACACATATAATTTTTCTTTCAAAACAATCAGACTTTATTTAATTCATTTTAATTTCGCACCATCGGTCAATACTGTCATGAAAACGTGAAAGGAATCATTCAAATACTTTAATTGCGAAATTTAAGATGAAAGCCCTAGTACGCGGATAATCAATGATGCTTTGAAAGAATGAAAGGGCCCCATGGAAGGAACAGCTGTTCTGTGACATTGCACCTGAAATGGGCTATCCGCCGTATTTTTATGTTTTTTCTATATTGTTCGTTACTCATGCTTTTTTATTAGGAAAAAATAACATTAAACAAATAGACATCCAGTCATTTAAGTTTGATACTTTACACATAGTTTAAGATAGATTCATACACCGTGACAATTTAACCACGAGAGAAGGCTATACAATTGCAAAATAACAACTCAAAGAGGATTGCCACACTGAAAAAAAATGTGCTTGAATATAATTATCAAACCCAATTGTAAAAATAATCAGACCAGTTGAATTTTGAATACTTCTTATGATGCCATGATAATTGAACATTTTCGGATTTGTATCGATTTAGGAATACGTTGGTTTCATGAGGAAAAACATACAATTTGTCATATTACCAGTGACACTATCTAGTGATAAACTTGGGTGTTGTTTTGTTTATTTTTTCTTATTAAAAAATGTTGTTATCAAGATTGACTTCCCCTCGGAATCAATTAATCACGGTTATCTGGTCCTCGTAGTAACCATGGAAATCCGAAGACAGATACAAAAAAAAAAAATCAGACTTTGATAAAATCGATGTAGCCAATCTCCCCCACCCTTCTCTCGCACTCTTTAACTTGTAATATGAACTACCATCTTGTAGATATTGCCGTTCGCTGACATTTGTTTGGTTTTATTGGCGCAATATTATCAAATGAAATTCACCTTCCCAACATGAGTTGTCGCTTTGTCGGGCGAAATGTTTAAATGCTTGAGATTTAAATACATTTGTAAAGTGGCCTATCACGTCGTATTCCACAAAGTTGACTCAAAGCTTCCTGAAAATATAAACGTTTAAAAATAAACCGGTTTACTAACACCTTTTTTTAATTGTATGCATACTTTTAAAACAAAGGTCGTTCTTGAAAACCTGAAAGCTTGCCCGATTCTTGCCGAACATAGCAACAAGTAATGTTGCAAAATGGATTCCAAGTAAAATGGAATAGCTCTTCACAAGGTCCCCAGGAAAGAAACACACATACGTAATTTTAATATGCTAGTAATCCGGTCTATTGAGAATACAGATACGCAGAAAAGGGCGGAAGAATGTTGCTAGTGCATTGACATACTGCCACGTAGTCATGCGTATAATGACAGACCATTGAACGATTGGTACAATCAACCGTATAATGCGGCAGACAATCGCTAAGGAAATTATGTGGAAAGCTACGAATAAGATAGTGAGACACGACACGACACGCAGAGAGAGAGAGAGAGAGAGAGAAGGAGGGAGAGGGCGTTAGAGAGAGGATCGAGAGACAGTGTATAAGGAGGAGGGATAATGAGAGATGGGAGGGGAGGGGGAGAAAAGAAAGAAAAGGTGGAAGAAAGAGGAGTAGACAAAGAAAGAAAGAGGGGGATTAAGAAACACGTTTCCACACTACAGAAATGCAAACATCTCATTTTATTATAAATTATGCAATCATTATATCAACAAAGTCATATTAATTTTTGCATAATTCTTCATATTTAGTAGTAGTCGCTATATACAGAGCGAATTTATTTTAATTTATTTCCACATAACATAAACAATGACAGAAAATAATAAACGTAACAATTTTACAGAAAATTAGTATTGAAATATCTTTGACATTGTTTTTTACTCTTGTAATGCAAAATTATCATTTATTAAAAAAACAACCAGCAGTGTATCAACCAACCCTTTGAGTTAATGGTAGACACGTTGTCACTGATCTAGAGCCTTCGAGACAAACCCCGAATCGGGTTAGTTTCATCCCCATTTGACCCATACACTCCACCATGGCAAGGAAATAAAAGGCCGTAATCACGGAAAACATCCACCCACATACCCACCCGCACACAACCACACCGCCCACACGCACACATACAAAAGCTGTCGTAATTTCTGACGGAAAGGGGTTGTCAGACGCCAAATATTGGCCAAAATTATCCCCATTTCACCCATACACTGCACCATGCATTGGAAGGAAATTATATGCCAGTATCACGAAAAACATCCACTCACATACCCACCCGCACACATCCACACCGCCACACGCACACATACAAAAGGTGACGTAATTTCTGACGGAAAGGGGTTGTCAGACGCCAAATATTGGCCAAATTTATCCCCATTTCACCCATACACTGCACCATGCATGGGAAGGAAATTATATGCCAGTATCACGAAAAACATCCACCCACATACCCACCCGCACACATCCACACCGCCCACACGCACACATACAAAAGCTGACGTAATTTCTGACGGAAAGGAGTTGTCACTAGACGCCAAATATTGGCCATATTTAATCCCCATTTCATCCACACACTCAACCATGCATGGGAAGGAAATTATATGCTAGTTTCACGAAAAACATCCACCCACATACCCACCCGCACACATCCACACCGCCCACACGCACACACACACGCACACATACAAAAGCTGACGTAATTCCCGACGGACAGGGGTTGTCAGACACCAAATACAGGCCCTTTTTCGTCAGAAAAAAAAAGAGAATGGCTGTACATAATAGAAATATTAAAAAAACTGATTTAAAAAGTTTCTAGGGAAGAAAAATTGCAGATGTGAAAAGGCTTCAAAGTGTCATTGTAAAGGGTATGGAGAAAATACGTTTGTTACCTTCTAACTAAAAGCAGTCGCTCTACTATTGTGACAATAAAGATGAGAATATCAATTTCAGGGATTAAACAAAGTAGAGAACATCCCTACAAAATCCAGGGATTTGTTTTAAATGCTTTCACTCTACAATATCCTCGTTCTGAACGACTAGAAATCGCCCACTGTAAAACAATTTTTGAGGACACATAGCTTTAGCATTATCATGTTAAAGGAAAGGAAATGACAAACACAAATTGCAGATAATCAAGGTTAATTCTTCTCTTTACTTTAATCAACACCAGCCAAACCTGTACATGCTGATCAACACATGACCTGTATTTTCGTTGATAAATTTGGGGTTGGCTGCCCCTCAAATACTGAAAAATAAAAGTCACAGGTGTGTTAGAAATGATTAGTTGTGCAAAAAAGATAAAGAAAAAAGAAAACGAAATTAGACGACAACAATACAAACAACAAACTCAGTTGAGACTAATGCCATGTCTTCCTATTGCAAGTAAAATAATTCAATGAACTTTAATTTTATTAAAAGTAACATTACCTTTCTCCCACTTTTTTTCTTGCGGTTCCAGTTGTACAAATTAATTTTCTCTAGTGTTCAACATTGTCGGGATTCTTCATGAAATTGCTACTCAGTTACTGAAAAAAGTGTGCAATTCATTTGTTATTGAAACATGTTTTACGATAACGAGATAGATCCTTATAAGCAGCTGTCATGGCTGTGGGCTCCGAAGGTACTGACATGAGCTGTTTGACTTACAACTTGTAATATAAGATTTTCACATCTTGATTATAGATTGTCGTTTAGATATGCAGACAACATATAGCTTGACACACGCAAGTACTGTGGCTCTCTCGTTTTCACCGTCTTACCACGAAATGTAACTTAAGCTGCGGTGGTCTCCCAAGCAGGCTTGATGTCTGGCAGCCTAGGCGCCTCGAGTTCCAAATAAGAATGAAAATTGAATGGCAGCTGTCCGGTGCGGTTGAAAGTTCCAATTTGGTTTATATACCGTTCTTTCTTTTGATACCAGTTAACCGGAAATCATACGACAGATATAATAATAAATTGATTTTGATATCATTTTGTTTATTTTTATTGTTCCAACGATGATATACCGTGGTTTGGGTAAAAGTCACGGGTATACAATTGCTGATTCTTTTTTTTCAAAATAAGTTTGTACATGTATTTGTATAATCCATCTGCGGATATGGTAAAAGTAGTGTTGAAATAAAAGAAGAATATTGTGCTTCCATATAATATACAATGGCCGGATGATTCTCATAATCCTTTATCAACAACTTTAATTTGTTTGGATGATATATTTTTACCAATATTCTTTATTGGTTCAATCCAATGCATAAATCATACATAAACAATTCTTCTTCAATACAATAACGGTGTGATTATGATGATGAGAGTGATGATGGTATCGATAGTGATGATGATGACGATGATAATTAAGATGATAATGGTGATACTGTCGGCAATGATGATGATGATGATGGTGGTGATAATAAAGATGATGATGATGACGATGATGAGGATGACGTTGATTATGATGTGAATGTCTTTTGGTTCAACGTATTCCCTCATGAAAGGAAATGCAAATAAGAAAGATATGAGTACATGCGAAAGATTTAAAGTGCAGTAAGATACGGGTAGACACACACGTCTATCATTTACTTGTCTATAATTTACCCAATAATGATTCGGAAAAGAAATTATTACATTAAAAAAGTTAACCTTATTTTACATCTTCCCCTGCAAATGCAAATGAAAGAGTAAATACAACTTTCATCGTAATGATGATTACAAAATGTGTGGTGTAAGGGAATTGAGGAAAAAAACAAAAATACAAAGCATTACTGACGTACAATTTTGCAGAGACGTATATAGACTAAGCTTAGCCTAGATTTGAAAAGACAACGATCAAAGAAAAGAGAAGAGGGAATGAGAGAAATGATTATAAAAGACGAACAGAGAGAGAGAGAGAGAGCAAAGATTCACTGTTTGTATGCCAACGAGAGGGAGATTGAGAGAGATACAGACTGAGATAAAAAGAGAAAATGGAAGAGACAGACACGTGGGGAGACAAACCCCGATATCGATTGGATGAAATCCAATTGTATTAAACTCATTAAGGACATTTCAAAGAAGGGTTTAACCAACGAATGTCATCTGCTGTCATCAGCATTTAATATCGGACCGGACATAATGATCTTTAAAAGAAAAGACCGTGCCGAGTAAACGTGAGTTGTTTTGCAGGCCCAAGGTCTCCCGCCATTTTATGAAGATAAGCTTTAGTTGGTTGAAACTAAGGACTTATACGTTTGGGAGAGATTGTGCTCTAGCATTACTGTAGTATGCAGAGTAGATTGTGTAAGGAAGATGAATTTGGTTATATCGGCTTGACGATCGTAAATGTTTCATTATAATGATTACGAATTCGTATACATGGATAACGAGAAAGTATTCTAAAGGAGAGAGCCATCAAAAACTGTTTCTCTCTGTATGTTTTGGGTCGAAAGAGGTATTGCATCATAAACATCAGATCTTATATAGTTAACAAAAAATAACAAAACAACCGCATAGGAGAAACTAAATATACGAATTTTCGACAAGAAGCCTTTGTCAAGTAATGGCGGAGTAAAAAAAAAAAAGGGTTCTTCAAGACTTAAAAAAAGACAAACCAGGTCAGAGAAGGAGGAGAAGTCTGCGGGACAAGATGACGAAAAAAGCTGTAGACAAGAAATGCACGAACGAAAGGGGAAAGGAAGGGAGAGGAGAAAGAGGGGGAAAGAGAGAGAGAGAGAGAGAGAGAGAGAGAGATAGAGAGAAGGAGACAGACCGACAGAGAGAAGAGTCAGCCTAAAAACGAGAGAAATAGCTAGCAAATTATTTTCAATATTATTGATGTTACTATTAATAATAGCATTATACACACACACAAAATATTATTATTGTTATCATTATTGTATATCTTTTTCAGTGCCCCTCTACTTTGAAATAAAATGTTAAATTGTTCGAGGAAAAGACCAACATGGATTCTGATTCGTTTTCTATCTTTATTGAAACCCACTGGGCTTTGATCAATGCTTATCCAGTAAGACTTACAGCAAACTGATAAACACTTAAGATTGTGTTACTTCAACGGATAGGAACTAAAGTACATGTCAGCATGAAGGTCGAAATTGAACCAAGGATGACATATTGGATATCTGGCGGGATTATGATCAACTCATTTTCATTTCTCTCCATCCTTGATCGCTACTGGTGATTGCACGGCTAGCCTAAGATTGATGTCTTAACTACCTATCTACATTCAAGGTAATCTGTTTGCTTTCACATGTTTATTCCTGTGATGCATCAATTCATTTCGATTGCAAAATAAAACCCTGGTAAAATTAAACTCCAATAATATCTATAGACGTTATTTAAAAAAAAGGAGAATATTATAGATATTGTGAAGAAATGATTAAGACGTTTACGAATCAAAACATATTTATAAGTGACAGCTGATATTTTATAGTGAGAAAGGTGCATTGTTATGTTATACATTATGCATATAACAATCTTTTGTTAATATCTTTACACATATGAACATAACTTGTTAGAGCTCGGATCAACATGCCTACGTGTGTATAATGCTTTTGAAATTAATACATTTTACCAGTATTTCTGACATCACTATAAATTATATAACCATTTGTTGGTCGTCGTCATGGTGATCTAGAGTAGAAAAATATATATCAATTCAGGGATCTGATGCGATATCCGAATGAAAATAAAGGTTTTGCATGTTAAAAAATCCTATACCGCTGCACCATCACATTTCTTCGGAAAAAAAAATGTATGTGTCCTGAAGGGTTGTTATTTGGACAGAAATTCAGACGGTAAATAATACGAAAAGGAAAGCATGCGATGTCCCGTGAATCTTTGAAAACGTATGCAGACAATGTTATGAAGGGATAATACCCATTGAAGTAAGTATTGCTGATCCTGATACACGCACTGTTTAAAAACTGCTCAAAGTCTATACTATATCAGGCATGCTATTTTTCTTTCCTTTTTTTTAATTTTTTTTTTACTCAACTCTGTTTCGAATATATGTTATGGTTTGATTGTTTGACTGCAAAGTACACGTTGGAATGTATGCACAATCTCCTGTCTTATCAAATAACCCTTAATTAACTTTAAACTATACATTTATTTAACTATCAAATTAAACACCAGCTCTGTGTCTTCTTTTTTCAAATGATATTGTCATATTGATTGAGACGGCCACTGACAAATATTCACTCTTTTTTCGATTGTTGTTTCCCATGCAGGTCTCAATATTATATGACAATAATTTCTGCTAATATCTTTATTCCTCAAGTCTTGCATTAGAGGCAGTTTATTTGTCACTTTGGATGGCTAGTGATTTTACAGGGTGAATAGAAAGAATTATATACCTCTCTTTAGAATGTTGAATAAATCTAGTCATCTTATTGGTCGAAATTGGCGAAGTGATTTTAGCCATGCCCGCCTACTGGTCAATATTTTTTCAAAAGATGCCCGCATACCCACCTACCGGTCGATAGTCATTTAAAAAGATGCCCGTTGCCCCGGGTAAAGGGCCGCATAAATGAATTTTGCTGAGATCCCCATTGGTTCACGTGTAAAAAGTTTCTGTGTGCGAGCGCGGATACCATACAGTGCTTTTTTGTCTGCGATTCCCGAATGATTGTAACATTCAGGAAACTTTCCAGCGAAGATTTACAGACAGTGTCTCACATTTTCTGTGATGTTTTAACCAGTCCTTACTCAAGAAAAGGATAAGGTAAGAATTCCTTGTAGATTTATTTGTGAATTCGGTATATAAAAGATATATCGACTGCTTTAATGTTCGAAGCATAGCTGTTTCTACACTGGCTCTCGGGGACGTTACATCCTGATATGACCCCTCGGCGCGCCTCGGGGTCATATCTGAATGTTACAGCGTCTCATAGCAGTCAATATATCTATAATGTTTTCTGAATATTTCTTCAGACACATTGGTCATGCCCTTAGTAGGTGTCATTTTGATGGTGCTATTTAATTATGTATATCATTCTTAGTGTATGCGCCAATAATTCAACGCAACGTTTTTTCAAAGCCCGCGCAAATTGCTGACGCACTCTTACGTCAGCGAATGACGCCCCGTGTGCAGCGGACAAAACTGACGGTCTTCTGCCTCAAAACGCACCAGAATCATCTTTAAAACTTCAGGCCTGCGTGTACAAAGGCGACTGTTTATAGTCGCCTAAAAGTTGATTTTGCGTACAAAAGGTCAGATAAAATTAAAAGGTTAGGTGCGCCGAGAGAAAAATATTGATTCTCCCCATGACCACTCGGTTGACCGATTCCAATGATTAACGCATTACTTTTTGCTACATTCTTGAAGTTTGAAAAGATCCCTGTACACCCTGTACATGTTATTCATCTGTGTGTACGTGGATTGACATCGTGACAGCCAAATTGAAGTGATTGAGCTACGTACCATACCAGCCATTCCTTGCTACTAACCTCATTGAGACGTCGGAACTCGTAGATAAACATTACACTGTTTTCATAGTGCTATTAATATGTTGATCTACTTCCATTCTTCCTCCCTTACGGCCAGGTCAATGCCATACCACACACTACACATTTTCACAAAACATCGCATACACATCAAATCTGATTAGGTGACGTGATATGACAACCCATATTTAGGCTCTTAATTAATTTCAATCGGTTGTCAATGATTTGAATCATGGCTAATTGGATAAAGAAAAAAATCAACTAGAAATTTGGATGATAAGGGCTTGCACAATATTTGAATTGCTGTTTACATATTTTTTCTGTAATAATGTCAATGGAAATAAGAAACTTAAAACAAAAGTAAGAGATCTACTTTCGCGTCTTTTACCATACAATACGATTAAAAAAGAAATATCACTAAGCATATGCTAATACAGAGAACCATATAGTGTAGGATAATATCTAAAAGAATTAAATATCGGACTTGAATATGTATATAGAGGCTTATTCAAATGATTGTATCTGATGTATATATTACTCCATATGATGTAAGTTATATTTTATCCTTTATTAGTCACTTGATTTTTTTAAAGAGATGTATGCTGCCTATTATTATCATTTTTTGCCACCTTCTGATTTTCAATCCATTTACTACACTATTCTTTTTGTTTATTGTTCACTTTATTGTCGTTGAGAAGTAAATGAATGTGAATTTTCATTCAATTCAATTCAAAGAAAATCATGTATCTGATGTTATGTATTCTATATATTACGATATTCAATGAAAGTCATGCATTAGATATGTTATCCTATCTGAAGAAAGACGTTCATTTTATATATTGATATATTACTCTATCTGACGAAAGTAATATATATCAGTTATATTACTCCATCTGATGAAAGACGTTAATTTGATATATTGAGATGTTACTCTATCTGACGAAAGTCATAAATCTAATTTTATATATTACTCCATCTTATGAAAGACTTGTATCTGATACATCCGATGAAAACCATGTTTCAGATATATTACTGAATCTCATGAAAGTTTTATATCTGATAAATTATACTGTGTAATGAAAGTCATGTATCTGATATATTACTCTTATTCTATTTGATATATTACACTACCCGATGAAAGCCATATATCTAATATATTACCCCATCTGGTGAAAACCATGTATCAGATATATTACTGAATCTCATGAAAGTTTTTATCAGATAAATTAGAATGTGTTATGAAAGCCATGCATCTGATATGTTACTCCATCTGATGAAAGACGTATATCGGTTGAATCACTCCACCTGATGAAAGTCACGTAGCTGATATATTATACTTCAGTATCTGATGAAATCCATGTATCAGATATATTACTGAATCTCATGAAAGTTTTTATCAGATAAATTAAACTGTGTTATGAAAGCCATGCATCTGATATATTACTCAATCTGATGAAAGACGTGTATCGGTTGTATCACTCCACCTGATGAAAGTCATGTAGCTGATATATTATGCTTCAGTATCTGATGAAATACATGTATCAAATATATTACTGAATCTCATGAAAGTTTTTATCAAATAAATTAAACTGTGTTATGAAAGCCATGCATCTGATATGTTACTCCATCTGATGAAAGACGTATATCGGTTGAATCACTCCACCTGATGAAAGTCATGTAGCTGATATATTATACTTCAGTATCTGATGAAATCCATGTATCAGATATATTACTGAATCTCATGAAAGTTTTTTATCAGATAAATTAAACTGAAAGCCATGCATCTGATATATTACTCCATCTGATGAAAGACGTGTATCGGTTGTATCACTCCACCATAATGAAAGTCATGTACCTGATATATTATACTTCAGTATCTGATGAAAGTCATGTATGTGATATATTTATATAGTATTGACTGGCCTTGAGGGAGATATCACATATATTGCCCAAACTAGAGTCATATTGCCCCGAGTCAGACATCTAGAGCAAATACATAAACCAACCATGACAATCTCAAAGAACTGAAAAAACTTTGTCAAACCAGTGTTCGACGAAATATTCGATACACTGCAAACAGTGTGCCTTTGGTGTGATTATTACGTCACAGTAGAGTGCGCGCAAAGTGCATCAAAAATGTGTTGGTTTTCGATTTGTTGAGAGCTCGTCACGTGACCAGAAATATTTCAACTATGTTAGGATTACAACAAGTGTAATATGATTTTGTAAAACCACTGCTCAGATGTCTGATACGGGTAATAATACTATTTATATCCCATATACCAAGAATCTTGCAACAAGATTGGTCAAAATGAGATCACATGCCAAATAATAGATTACATATCTTGGCGGTCGTAGTGATAGTCATATTTTCGCTGATGCCGAATAGACATACACGCTATGAGCTAATGTACCACGGGTTTGTGAAATACGCGAACGCTGTTAATTTTGTGACATAGGTCAAAACGAAGCGCGTAAAACTATGTGCAACAACGCTCAAGCAGCTCACAAACAGTTCATTTGGTGCTGACTTTTGTTTTAATCATTCCTCTTATCTTTGGAGAAGTATTGTCGATGTCGGAGATAAAAGCAAGTACTCATAATTTCCTTTACTCTGGCGGGTTGACACACTATCATGACCTCTGTGAGCTCGAGGGCTATTCTATGTTCCATCGCCTTCAGCTTGGCAGGACTGTAGCCCCGATATCACCTCTGCGATGAAAGTTTGTCCCAATGCCAAAGTAGTTGATAATTATCTGCTTACTATCAAATGAGAGAGTCATGTATTTTATACTGTCTCATGAATTTCAATCCAATCCATTTTTCAATATAACTTAAAAAATTAAACCTATTTGTAATTATACAATCTTAATTGAGAAGTAATCAAAGCAATTTAGGATACAAAATATATAAGCATATCATAAATTAAATCGAAGTCGGAAAAAGAAGAGAAATCCAAAAAAAGTAGAAGTTGCATGAATGTGTGGATTACAAAAAAAAAAATAAATAAAAGAATTGAAGAAAGAGAAAAAGAAAAAGAAAAAGACAAAAAAGGGGAAAAAAGTAACGGGGGAAAAAAATTGAAAAAAGACAGGAAAGAGGAAATATTAATAATTACATTGACGGAAAAACGTTACAAATAGCAAATACACACAAGTCATGCACTGCTCGGAAGTGTGAGCATTCGTAGACATGGGCAAACACAGTAGAGCAGTGCATGTAGGGATAGAGGACTATATGCCTCAACACCCACGAGCGGTCGAGGGCTTCATAATTTTATAAATTTAGTAGTTGCGTATATTTGTAGGCTGATAAGTAGAAAATTGAAACACGGTGACGTCAAAGGGATGAGGGAAGTCAATGCAAGCACAAGTCATGTATCTGATATATTACTATATATATCTGATGAATGTCATCGAATTCCTACTCTATCAAATGAAAGTCATCTATGTGATACTTTATTCGGTCTGATGAAAGTCATATTGCGGTATAGTATTCTATAATGATGAAATATAAGGACGGTGAATGTCGTGTAGCCTCTGTAATATGCCTGATCTGAGAAACAGTATAATGGATGCTGAACGTGTCACTAATGATACAGGATGTACGAGAACCTCATCTCATCATGCAAATATGCAGAACGTACCCAGCACTTTGATGATAGATTATATTCATCGGTGATTTCACACCTAAATGTCATTTTGTATTTCCTTTCATTATTTTGAAGCATGCATAAACAAAACGTTACCCCGCGCTTCCCGTCTTATTGACACTAAACAATAGATTAATGGCTTTTGGTAACGCTCAGAATACCCGGAGCAAGACACAAATCTTAACCAGTTTCCCCGAACAGAGTGAAAGAGAAAAGAAAGGAAAGAGAATTGACAAGGAAATGCCAGATGCAATTAATCCAGTTAAAATAGTTTACCAAGTGTCCTTATGGGATAAGGTTACCCTTCATGGCGATGACCCAATTTAGGTAAGGCTTCAAGCTTTACATCTCCACAAAGCTGTAGTGTGCCTCACTCGTTAATACCTTATAATTTATTTCATTTTTCTTACACAGCTTTTCTAACATGAGGAAATCTTTGGTTTTAAAATGTAGAGAGCAAGAGAGAGAGAGAGAGCGAGAGAGAGAGAGAGAGAGAGCAGGAGAGGGAAGGAAGGTAAGGGAAGGAGGGAGATGAAGAGAGAGAAAGAAAGAGCGCGTGCGTTTTTTGTGGTTTGTTTTGTTTGGTTGTTTGTTTGTGATTGCTGTTTTTCAGGCAGAAATGACGTGCACTATGAGCATTAATGCTCATTATTTCATTTTCGAAATATTTGTTTATATAGGCCTAGATATATGACAGTGATTGTACGTTCTTGCATGACAAGAACTGATATTGATATAAAATAATATTGTATACTAAATAGGGATGTTGTGGTATAGTATATATGTCGTCGGATCACATAGTTCACGGTTCGAATCCCGTCGCGGCCCTATTGTCCTTTGACAAGAAATGACTCTACATTTGCCATTCACCAGCCAGGTGAGCACCAAAATCGGTAGCCTAGCAGAGCCGGGTAGAATTGGAGCGCCTTGAGCACCTTGCGTGGTGGATATGTGAGCTATACAAATATATCCATTACTATCATCACTATTATCATTATGCTTGTATTACATCCCTAGTATCCTGATAATTTGTTTAACATTAATTTGCAATTGACAATTGATTGTAATTTTATTTCTATATTATTTGTGTTTGTTATATGGGACGGATGTGTCTCTTCAATTTCATTTTTGTTTTAATATCCCTCATGTTTTGAAACTTTAGATTTCTCATCAATTATTTGGATCAACATTATTTGATAATGTCAACGTTGTCGTTTATGAGAGTGTGATACGAAGCTTATACTGCACAACGGAAATGTATATAATATACAGCAGATAGCATTAATGAGAGGGAGAGACGGGGTTGATATGAATAAAGTGAAAATAGAGTGAATGATAGATAGAGAGGGGGAGAGAGAGTCGAAGAAAGAGAGAGGAGAGGGTAGAGAGAGTCGAAAAAAGAGAGAGAGGAGGGTAGAGAGAGTCGAAGAAAGAGAAAGGGGAGGGGAGAGAGGGAGTGGGGAGAAGACAGAGAGAGAGGGGAGAAGAGAGGAAGAGAGGGGAGAAAAAAGGGGGAGGAGAGAGAGAGGGGGATAGAAAATGGAAAGAGAGGAGTAGAGAGAGAGAGAGAGAGAGAAAGTGTGTGTGAGAGAGAAAGAGAGAGAGGGAGAGAGAGAGAGGGAGAGAGAGAGAAGGGGGGGGGGTAACATAGATAGCACAGATGGGTTCAGGTGCACTTAGTGTGTAACTTTATCTCATTTACAGAAAATAAGAGCAAAAGATCCAGCGCCATGCTGCGACCAAAATAGATGAGAGTGAAAGATACGGTGGAGTTAGGTTGCTGAAAATGAACCCTTCCATGATGTTTCATAATACCCCAGGCTGGCGAGTCGTTCAGTAAACAGATGGATATCAACTATGATCAGACCCATTTCAAAGAAATTTCATTGAAGTATTAACTTTTCCATGTTAATGTAATCTATCAGACAGTACAGTCATACAAAATAAGAGATGGATAAATGTAACCTTCTCGGTCACCACTTATACACATACCTAGATTTCTAAAATAATTGATTTTTTTGAATTTGTACATGAGAGAGAGGGGATTGCATACTTGCTATTGATTGAAGGACTTATGATTGATTTGGATCAATCTCAACTCGTTATATGACGGATTGACGAGGGCCTGATACATTTATTGAGTGGGTAATGTGTATACCGATATACAAATGTAAGTATACAGTTGAAAGAACATACATACATGTAGCTGTAATGTTTATCACGTATAGTCATTCTGAATACCTAAATGCTTATTCCAAACTCGTAACATACAGGATATTTAAGCATTGAAAATGATTTATCATCAAGTTGTGACTACGGACTAAAGGTTATGCAATTTTCTTTCTTCACTGGAACTCCTTCACCATCGACCTATATCATGGTACGAAAATGATTAATGTTATTATCCATGATAACATATAATTATTTGTTATTATATAATACTCCTGCATGTCAGGATACTCGCTAAATAAACAATTTTATTTGATTATTTTGGTTAGCAATAATATCGACAAAAACTACTACCCGGAAAAATTCCCCCTAGAAAGGATATCATGGTCAAATATCCAGGAACAAATTTACTCTGACGACATCTTATAGTTTATTTTTTATTTTACCTTCCTAACCTAACCGATTGAGCCATCATATATTATTGTGACCATGTGATATATTACCCTTAATGAAAATTAACTACTTTAAAATCAATTGAACGCAAAATTACGAATCTTGACTACTGAATTACACGCATGGGTTGGGCTCTCTTATTTGAAATGCATATTATAATGATTTTGACTTACAAAATCAAAATCAGTCTGGAAACCGCAGCTATCGACCGTCCCTCACGACGATTAATGTTGGCCGGGGGAAATCAGTCAATAGAAACCTGGGCAGCCGGAGAGGATGGAGGGGGAGGGGAGGGGGATGGTGGAGGCAATAGAGGGGGAACATAGCTAGGGGGTGATTGTACGGATGTGTGAGAGTGGTGTCGGCAGGGTAAGATGACTAATAGATTTTTGTTCTTCCTTTAGACCTTCTCCTTTTTCACTTGAGGAGAATGAAGTGGTGTGTCTACGGCAATGATGAATAGCTAGAAGCCATTCTATCTTATCAGACATTATTTGAAAAGGACATATCACTTAATCATAATAGGATAAGAGTGCTCTTCGATACTCAATCACTCTACCATGTATTTGATGATTGAAATGTTGAAAGGTTGACAGGTTTGAAAGGTTGAAAGGTTTGTTTTATTTCTTAAACGGCCCCACCTGGAGCATGCCATGGCAGAAATACAGATAATAGAATAGTACAAAGATATTTTACAACTAAGACAGTTAAAAAAAAAAAAAATGCTTTACAAAAAAGGTTGTTTTACCTCAAACAACACATAGTGAAATGAAAGCGAGATTAAAAAAAAATAGAAAATAGGTAAAACTATAAACGCTATGCTAAATTATCAATAGAAAGCGGACTACGTTTAAGCTATACCTTAACACCTAACCTACCATGTTTATATATATAGATATAAATTTTGAATATGTATGCCTAATACCCCCTTCACATAGACGGATTTTTCTTACGAGTCCTTACGGATCGCCAACTCGTAGTCAATCGCAAGCATCCGTAAATAACTCGCTGGTACTCGTAAATAACTCGTCACAACTCGCAACAACTCGTAGACACTCCTAAGGATCCGTGAAAGGAGAGGCAAATTTTTTGACATGTCAAAAATCTTCTTACGATTGTCCACGGATTGATTTGTCCGTAAATAGCTCGTAAATACCTCGTAATAATCCGTAACCATCCGTAAACCGCTCGCAACAAAACATAACCATCCGTTAACTGCTCGCAAGAATCCGTAAATGACTCGTAACAGATATTTGTAACGATTCCTTACGGTTAGTTTACGATTTGTTTACGGATTATTTACGCATTATTGCGAGTAGTTTACGGATGGTTACGTGTGCTCACGTGTTGTTTACGTTTTTATTCGGGTCATTTTACGATGGCTTTACGGATTGATACAGGTTATTACGAGCATTTTACGTGTAGTTACGAGGACTTTACGAATAGATAAGTATACTTTACGTATGCTTACGAACTGTTCATGATTTAGGGAAAGGTATAAAAGCTGCAAGTCCGAACACTTCATTTTCAGTTGTTATTTTTTGGCTAAAAATCCTAAGGACTCGTAAATACTCGTAACTTACTCGTAACTATTCGTTACAACACGTAAACAGGTCGTAACTAACACGTTAGTTGCTCGTAGTTATCTGTGACAACTCGTAACAAATCGTGGACTGTTGCCGTAAATACATCGTAATAACTCGTAATAATCCGTAATAAACCGCAAACAGCTCGTAATAACTCTTAAACCGGTCGTAAAAGTGGCAAAATCGTAAGGATCCGTGAATTTGTGCGATCCGTAAGGACTCGTAAGACAAATCCGTGTATGTGAAGGGGGTATAAGCTAAATTCAAGTATGATTTTTTTTCTACAGAAGTGCTACTTTTAGCAACTTGTTTGTATCATTATCTCTATATGAATTACTGAAAACTGTCTCTATGCGTACGCGTAGTTCCGATCTGCTTCCAATTATTGTTTGTATCTCTCTACATACAATCTGTTGCTTACGTAATTGTACGTAGCCGCTTAAAGGGATCGTTTAACAATGTTAAATATGAGATACACGATCCTACATGTTACCAGTGTCTGTGATATGGTGTAATATTGAAGCCCTACAAAAATCGCGCTTCAAAATGATCAAGAAGTGCCTCAAAAAAAGTAAAAATCTTTGAGTGACCGGTTTTGCCATACTTGTTTTCCCCAATAGACTGTAGTGTTATGAAAACCGGTCGGCGAACGGTTTTCAAAATTTGTAATTCCAATCATTAATATCTTGATAATCAGACAGGCGATCGGCTCGTAAAAGTCTTGGAGTTCCTGACTGACCTAAAGGTTTATAATTATCATTGCAGTCTGAGCTAAATCAAGGATTATTTTTAAAGGATATAAGACAAAGTTACCGGATCCCTTTAAGCACCCGAAAAATTGAAAGAAACTTTTTTACAGGTATGAAAGAAAAACTTAGCGACATGTACTTCTTAAACACATCCCTGATTTTCGTAAAATGAACATTCAATACGCCGCTATTAATCTTCCCTCCTATCAACTCTAAACACCATACCTCTCTCTCCCTCACTCTCTCTCTTCCTTTCTCTACTTTTTCACTCTATCTGACACACACAATCCAATTGACAATCGCGGTCGTGCTCTTTTCTGTTATGAAAGTAAAAAACAGGTAAATCAAATGCACTCATGGAACGGTGTCTTTTTTTTTTGCGGTACCTTTATTAGGTTACCACGTGTGTATGGGAAATATGAAACCAAAAAGTTTAGCAAAGAATGCTCCCTGATTGGTCACATTGCATGTATTTTTGTAGATGATTCTAGGAGACCCTTTCACAGCAGTCGCTTACTGATACACTTTCTTGAATAGGAATGAAGTCAACTCGATCTACTGGAGGAAAGTAGGCAAATTATAGTTTAAAAGTATAACTAAGTGGCGGGAAATTCAAATTATCTCAAAGCATGGAGCTTATTTTCTTATCTATTAAAGTAAACTGATGTGAGAATGAACGAATGGCTGAATAAAGCAATGAATTATCAAATAAATGTATAGGACTGTAAGAGCGACGCTGGGTATGATATGTACAAGAAAAACGTTTTAAACAAACCCTTAAAAGATATAAACATGCAGCGTATCTTCATTTATCACATCAATGTAAGTAAATTGATTTTTAATACACTTAAGATACCACAAATAGATATGACAACTGAATTAATGAACAATATACCTGCTTTTACTACGCTATGTATATAGTCAAACTGTTTTTTTTAACAGATAAATTATAATAAACACAAATATTTGAGAAAGAGAAACACAATAAACGCAACAGTTTCATGTAGATGGGAGGAGAGACAGCATAGAGTGGGAAAACGAGAGAGATAGATAGACAAAAAGACATACATACAGACAGAGAAGGAGAGTTTGTATTATGTGGCGACAGACAGGTACAGAGTCGTATATAATAAACAAAACTATTTAAGAAAGAGAAACACAATAGTATTAACGCAACAGTTTCATATAGATGGGAGGAGAGACAGAAAAGAGTGGAAAAAAGAGAGAGATGGATAGACAGAAAGACAGACACATACAGACAGAGAAGGAGAGTTTGTATTATGTGGTGACAGACAGGTAAAGAGTCGTATACGACGTTTAGGTTTATGTGTGAACGGCTGATAGCAGGCGGGTTTCGTCTCAGGTGTCCAGTCAATTTGATTAGGCGGGAAAGAGAAGAGAACATAAATCGAAATTAAACCGCTGTTGACAAAGTGACCGTCGGTGGAAGACGTTCGTGGTGTATCTCAGCCTCCAGACCGATGCCTTGATTGCCTTCACTGTAGTGCCTTAAAGATGGATACGTTACTGAGATAGATATTTAAATAGACATGCATTGTAAAACACACACCCATTCTCAATGGAAATGGTTATGGATATTTTGAAGGCACGTTTATTTTGTTTATCTCGTTTATGTGACGCAGTAGCTGTATAAGAATACGAATCGTGTGGTCCCTTTCAGTATGATACAGATCTTCGTTGTGAGCTCAAATATGGACCATTCAGTAACGCACGAAAAATATATATACAAAAACATATGAATCAAGGACTGATACAAAATCTTATGCTTTAAGTATTGAATATTTCTATGTTTATCAAAGTTCACTCTAAAATGAGTATGTTTGCTTTTCTGTTTAAGTAATGAATATTTCTAATGAGTTTATCAAAGTTCATTCTAAAATGTGTATGTTTGCTTTTCTGTTTATTATTTTATATTCGAGTTACTTCAACAGGTTAAATGTTTCATTATATCACTTATCTAGACGAGAAGAAGACAATTAACACAGGAAAGAAAACAAATCGCGCAACACTCAACTACATTTCTTAGCTTAAATGTTCTATTCTTTTGAGGTTGTAACAACCTAGGGGACTCAAAGTCCGTATAGAACGAAGATATGCTAAGTGAAGATTTAACAACGAACCTTTTTCAGGTATGATAACTGCAAGTTCTTGATGGAAATTGTGGGAGAGATTTCCTTCAATATAATAAAGGACAAGAGTATTATTGATTGTGTACATTGTGTGCAGACACTTTTGAATTGTCTCGATTCAGGAAATTTCTGCTCTTTAATATGCCTGTGACGAGTGAAAAATAATCATTGTAGTTTCGATCAACGTTACCCAAGAATCCCTTTAAAAGTCTCTTCACCCGAAAGACAAAACAGATTGGATATCCTCCAGTGAATATCAACAGAGACAACCAGGTGAACTTAGGATAAAATATACGAGCTAGATACACACTCTGTCCTCTCTATGGCCATCCTAGTTCATTTCCGAATTCTACTGTATTTGGTTATACATAAGGGGGGATGTAAATGGGACGGAGTATCACAAAAAGAGCTATTGATTTTAGTCATCCTCTCTGACTGAAAAGTAATGTAATATAGGTTTTAAGGAGGACTGAGGAATGATAATTCTTTTAAATGTTAAATGATTGATTATAATAATAATAAGGCATATACAGGGGTGGGTTTTGTTTTCTAGAATATAGAAAGTTATCTTATCATCTTTTGCGATTAATAGGTCTAGTTATGTGTCGGATTTGATTATCAAATCTATCATGGTTAAAGGGTTTCCGTTTGTGATATGGTTTGATTTGTCTAATTTGGTGCGATTATATTAAACTCGTATTTTACTTAAAGATATCTAACAGTTAAGACAAATTATTATGGTTACGTGCTATAACATGCATTAAATGGTATGAAATATGTTAACTGTATTTTATTTCGTTCATTTATTTAATCACAGTTAATTATAAACAAGAGAAAAATATAAATGACAACAATATAAATAACATTGTAATGGAAGACGTTATATAAACAAGTTTTACAATGATTTATTCAACTAAGGGTATGATAGACGGAGGCAACGGCAGTATTTAGATATGGGTGTAAAATGTTAAAGCAATCGCTGGAACATACAATTTCGATAAATCGTTTGAATCGGAACAATCCAAATCATTTACAACTTTAAGATCTAAGTAATACGTCCCTTCACGATCTCATTGATGTGTCCCTATAATACCTAAATGATGCGTGCCTTTAGGCTAAGAGATGCGTTCCTTTAATATATAGTTGATATCTCCCTTTAAGATCTAAGTGATGTGTTCCTATCAGACCTACGTGATGCGTCCCTTTAATACCTCAGTGGTGTGTCCCTTTAGGGTCTAAGTGATGCGTCCTTTTAATACGTAAATTATGCTTCCCTTTCAAGCCCCAAGTGATGCGTCTCTGTTGGCTCTAAGTGGTGTGCGCCAGTAAGATGAGAGTGATGTGTACCTTTAAGAATGTTAATTGTACGGTATCTGAGTGAAGTCTCCATGTAATTACTTGCGTTTAACGAGCATTAATCGGTTTGATGCTTCTCGTCATTTATTGTAATTACTAGCGATTGAGTATTTTAAATAGAAGAGATCTGCGAGATGCATCCCTTTAAAGGATTTTAATTAGGGATAGTGTGGATGATGCGTCGCAAAACACTTGTGTAGTTAATGAGACGATTCACTGGTTAGCTTGCTCTATATCGCCCTTGGTCATAAATCATTATGTCTCGTTCAGAAGCCATTTAAGGCAGCTACAAATCAAATTAAAATCCATCGATGTTGTTCCAAGGACAGTCATACAAGCTCCGTGTATTGCTCATCCCATTTCTCTTCATATAATTTTCTTTAAAAAGAAATTTATCAACAAAAATGTCATCATTTTTCTTTCTTGATATTTGGAATTCATACATGTAACGATAAATGCCGGCTCCTCCATTAAACAGTTTCGGTGCAGTACTCGAATAAGATACGACAGCTTTCCAAATACGACTCTCTTTAAAATTGACTTATACATTGTATTCATCACGGCCCATCAGACCATAAAGTCACTCGACACAAACGCACACCCACACACACTTTACGTATAAATACAATGTTTGTTCAATTGTCTATTTTTCATCAACTGATGTAGGGCTCTCTTTTAATACATTGTACATATATTTTACATTTCCTTTTAACATTGTGAGCTAATACATAATTCACTATTTGACTCGTTCACATAAAAAGTCAAGAGAATGAAAAATTTAACGAGCCAGTGGTGTTTTTTAAAGCATTTTTCTCAATGTTTCCTTTATTAATGTTAAGTTTCTTTAAAGCATGTTATAGAAAATCTGTAGACAATATCAAGGTTCAAAATTGATTTCATTCCTTCATCATACCTTGAAATAGATTTTAAGAAACTTATTGATTATGTTAAGCATGTTTAAGTTGACTAATATCGAACATACAATCGTAATTTATGTTCTCTAATGTAGTAACGATATAGGTCGAATTGTCTTATCCAGAAATTAAACAAATAATCCATTGTAATAATGTATGAATTATTTTTCCTGAACCTACAAACCGATAGGTAAAGAGGCTTATGCGTTTTTTTTGCATTTCACTTTTCACGATGGGCATTCCACGATGGTTTATAATTCCTTAATAAGCCCCTCTAAAATGCCATCGTCGAGAAATTATAGTTGTACATTATGTTTCAATTAAGAGTAATTTTCAGGTTCTAAAATCGATTTCGAGAAATGAATTGGAGATTAAGCCACTTCTCTATCTTCTCACTGACCACAATGTTAACGTGCATACCTTTTCATAACAAATTATAACACAACCAGTTACAAATAGTACAAATATATATGAAAAAAAATTATGGAAAGTATTGCAGAAACAAACATGAACAAAACGAATTTTGAAGAAATAGGTAAAGACATATTAACTATAAAGACAAAATGATATGACACTAAAATACAGACAAATATTTGGAGGGGCAGTAGGAATCGACGTTCTGTATATGCACGGACGTGTGGGTGAGCGCGTGTGTGAGGTGGAATATTTGCTTGTGTGTGCGTGCCTTAGTGGGAGAAGAAATGTTGGATGGAAAGAAGCGATGTAAGATACAAAACAGTGGATACAGAGAGAGAGAGAGAGAGAGAGAAAGAGAGAGAGAGAGAGGGAGAGAGGGGATGTGCGTAGGGATGTGGAATATGTGCATGTGGGTGTGCATATATGTGTGCGTGCCTTAGCGAAAGAAGCAATGTTGGATGGAAAGAAGCGATGTAAGACATAAAACAGTAGATACAGAGAGAGAGAGAGAGAGAGGGAGAGAGGGAGGGTGCGCGTGTGTGAGGTGGGATATGTGCGTGTGGGTGTGCATATGTATGTGCGTGCCTTAGCGAGAGAAGCAATGTTGGATGGAAAGAATCGATGTAAGACATAAAACAGAGAGAGAGATAGAGAGGGGGAGGGAGGATGCGCGTGTGTGAGGTGGGATATGTGCGTGTGGGTGTGCATATGTGTGTGCATGCCTTTGCGAGAGAAGCAATGTTGAATGAAAAGAATCGATGCCAGACACAAAACAGTGGACAGAGAGAGAGAGAGAGAGGGAGGATGCGCGTTTGTGAGGTGGGATTTGTGCGTGTGGGTGTGCATATGCGTGTGTCTGCCTTTAATAACGAGAGAAGCAATGTTGGATGGAAAGAAGCGATGTAAGTAAAAAAAAAAACAGTGGGCAGAGAGAGAGAGAGAGAGAGGGAGAGAGTGAGGATGCGCGTGTGTGAGGTGGAATTTGTGCGTGTGGGTGTGCATATGCGTGTGTCTGCCTTTAATAACGAGAGAAGCAATGTTGGATGGAAAGAAGTGATGTAAGTAAAAAAAAAACAGTGGGCAGAGAGAGAGAGAGAGAGGAGGGGGGGGGAGAGGGGGATTTGCGTGTGTGATGTGGGATATGTGCGTGTGGGTGTGCATATGCGTGTGTCTGCCTTCAATAGCGAGAGAAGCAATGTTGGATGGAAAGAAACGATGTAAGACACAAAACAGTGGACAGAGAGAGAGAGAGAGGGAGAGAGGGAGGATGCGCGTGTGTGAGGTGGGATGTGTGCGTGTGGGTGTGCATATGCGTGTGTCTGCCTTTAATAACGAGAGAAGCAATGTTGGATGGAAAGAAGCGATGTAAGTAAAAAAAAACTGGGCAGAGAGAGAGAGGGGGGGGGGGGGAGAGAGGGGGATTTGCGTGTGTGATGTGGGATATGTGCGTGTGGGTGTGCATATGCGTGTGTCTGCCTTCAATAGCGAGAGAAGCAATGTTGGATGGAAAGAAACGATGTAAGACACAAAACAGTGGACAGAGAGAGAGAGAGAGAGAGAGAGGAAGAGAGGAAGAGAGGGAGGATGCGCGTGTGTGAGGTGGGATATGTGCGTGTGGGTTTGCATATGCGTGTGTCTGCCTTCAATAGCGAGAGAAGCAATGTTGGATGAAAAGAATCGATGTCAGACACAAAACAGTGGACAGAGAGAGAGAGAGAGAGAGGGGGAGAGAGGGAGAGAGGAAGAGAGGGAGAGAGGGAGGATGCGCATGTGTGAGGTGGGATATGTGCGTGTGGGTGTGCATATGCGTGTGTCTGCCTTCAATAGCGAGAGAAGCAATGTTGGATGGAAAGAAGCGATGTAAGACAAAAAACAGTGGGCAGAGAGAGAGAGAGAGAGACGGAGTGAGCAATGGGAGAGATAAGGGAAGAGGGATGAGCCTCGCATCTCTCAGCCATCGTCCTAATTAAGCGGAGCAAACGCGTGTGATTGAATGTTTACTCTGGACAGGCGGTGTATATTGACACTGGATTTTACTTTCGCGCCCAAATGGTTTTCAAAGATATTCTGTACGGACGGCAGTTGGTCTCATTTTAGGACTAGGCAAAATCTAGGTAATTTCAGTTTAGGAAAGCAAATCCATCCCTCATCTTGTGTTATTGAATCTTGATTTATATCAAATGCTCACAGACTATTTACACTGCTACTTTATTAACCGCATCCAATGAGAAATGTTGATTTTGTTCGACTGTTTTGCACGTTGTCTACTTTGACTGTCAAAGTAATTCCATTCAAGAAGGCCAATGCCTCATCTAAAACTTTTAAAAGTATAATTATATATTAAAGCAAAACGAAAAGTCCAGGTTTATAATATCGTTTATCTATATTATGCCTGAACATGAATAAAAATAGAAAGGGGAATCATAAACGATCTTTAAACGCATAGAAAACTTAAACCAGTTACATAATTTATATAAAGTTGTTTTTTAATCAATCATAGTTTCTACACAGAACTTTCCTGCGAAACGGGCTATTATTGGTTAGTAATAATTTGAAGTCAAAACTACTTCAATGTGAAGCATTGACATCCATTATCATCTTTCGTTTTCCCGTTGTTTTATATAGGAGTAGACCCAGACTTGTACGAAAAAGGATGAGGTCTAAAATTTACCGAAGAATATGATGCGATGAATATCGCCAACCCTCTCCAATCCCTCTACTCTCAATAATGAGGGGGAGGGGGGGGGGGGGGGTTAGGAAGAAGGTATTTTAATCTCCCCCATGTTTTTTCTTCATTAGACGGGTCATGGACGTTTCGGCCACTTAGATCCGCCTATGGAAATATTATCAATTACCTGATGTATTAATTTCCGGTTTTTTAAGGTAGGGCAAGATGACATGGAGGGATAGATTCAACCTAGTGGAAAAGAAGGCTATTTTCTCGCTGTGATATTGCACAACAATCATGTTCTTTAAATGGCTAATAGTACGGAGATGGACTCAGTCTGATATCTTGGAAGCTTAAAACGATAATAATACACGTTCACAGTAAAATACTAATTACTTAAGATTATATTTATGCTGATAATGATAACTACATTCGTTATTGTACTATTATGTCTATTACCACTCCTCGTCCTTTTTCCTCTATCTCCCTCTACTACTGTTATTACTACTAATACTACTACTACTACTACTACTACTACTACTACTACTAGTACTACTACTTCTACTTTAGTACTACTACTACTAGTAGTACTAGTACTACTAATACTAATTCTACTACTACTACTACTACTACTACTACTACTACTACTACTACTACTACTACTGCTGCTACTACCATTACTACTATTTCTACTACCATCACCACTACAACCACCACCACCACCACCACACCCACTACTACTACTACTAGTAGTAGTATTAGGCCTATCAGGTCCCGGATGCAATACAAAATACTTATTCTCACCTTCAAATGCATCCACGGTCTGTCTACTCCCTGCCTATCTGAACTTATAACTCTCGGGCAACCATCCCGCTTCTCCCTTTACTCCTCTCAAGGCATCACACTGAAGCCCCCATCTCCCAAGATGCTACCCACACTTGGTGATAGAGCCTTTACAACTGCTGCTCCCAAACTGTGGAATAACCTACCGATATCTCTTCGTAACCAACAATCTGTCAATACCTTCAACAAATATCTTTAACAAAAAAAAATCGCCTCTTCTGCTAACAATATAACTGTAAAACGCATTTAATCATGTATGTCGAAAATGCGCTAAACAAGTACATTATTATTGTCATTATTATTATTACTACTACTACAAATACGAAGACGACGACACGAGTACTACTATTACTACTACTACTAATACTACTACTACTACTACTACAATTAATTTTACTAGCGCGATTCAGTTAAGGGAAACTTGCATATTAGTACTGACATGATTTGACTTTGTCATTTAAAAAAGACTTATATATGTTTGATGATGGGAATACAAAACGTGTATACTAATTTCACATGTGTCACCCAGTATGCTACCAGGGCAGGAGAAGGTCGCGGGTAATATAAGGGAAACTCGTCACCTTTATTTACCAGGTTTAAGTGCCCTGGAAAACGAACCTGTAATCTGACCCCTAACTTGACATTATGCCTGGCAGCACCTAGCTATATGTAGCTATCCTCTCCCTATATATAATTAGTGCCATAGGGTAATGGAATGAGATGGTTTTTAGCGTTGGTCTCAAGATAAATGCAAATATAAAAATATTATTAATAGCAGTATTGAAACAAAGAGAATACTTGAAGGAATCCTGGGGTGCTGAGTTGGGTCGACATTGGGGACAATTTACCCCTTACATTTCCTGCTGACCCTGTAATTTCCATGCTCCCACGAGATACCTATTGAAATCCTCAATGTCTTCCAGCTAATCTGTGCATCGTATTGTAGTACCGCATATATTAATCATCGGGAGGTTTTACATGAAAATGGCGTATTCGTTCTCTGCTGGACCCAACAAATAACACAAGCTCAGAGTGTGGGCATCGTTGTTATATTGGTCAAGGTTCTTAGCTGTCATAGGAGAGTTCCTTGGTTTGACCATCGTTCGGTGCTTCCATACTGACTGGGACGTCTTTCCCTATTTGTGCCGCTCCAACCAGGTGTTTATTAAATTGGTATCTGGCTGTACAGAGGTAATAATAATTGCAGGGTTGGCTGAAGAGCAATATTGACTCGCTTTTTGAACATTTTCGAAAGCAATTTTATGCAAATTATGGAATTCTACTTTTGTTATTATCAGACACATTGTTATCGGGAATGCAACAGCCACATACTTTAATGTATTCTTTTTCTCTTTTTCTCTCTTTCTGTCTCCATTTCATTTTTTGTCCGTGTCTTTCCTATATCGTGTCTTCTTGTTCAATATACTTACCCCCTTCTCTCTCTCTCTTTCTCTCTCTCTCTTTCTCTCTCTCTCTCTCTCTCTCTCTCTCTCTCTCTCTCTCTCTCTCTCTCATAGTCTCTCAATTTGTCTTCCCACTTGTTTCTTACCCTCCCAATGTATAGGTCCCTCTCCCTCTTCGTTTTCTCTGTCTCTCTCGTTCTTTCCCTTCCCACTTCTCTCTCCATCCTCCCTCGCTTCTTTCTTTGACTTTGTCAGCTCTGAGCGTGAAAATTGGACTGCTATTCAAACATACTGCTCAACATGCCATATAGACCAAACGTGACAAGAATCTCTATTCCCGCTAGTTTCTAGATGTAGTGGCCATGACGAACTGCACAAAAGATGTCGATGAAATTAACTCATGTCCTCGAATTATCATATTATAATTTCAAAGGACGAGATTATTTTTTTTTAGGAGTGATACAAAATAGAGATCCTCTAGGGAATAACAAGACATCTTCTGAAAGCAACTTTGGAACCATTACCTATTATCCTATATGTTATCTGACATGACAGTCATGATGATTGACTTGTCTGTTACGAACAGTGCATTCTAAGAGGGACTATTGAACGATCAAGAAATATCTTTAGAAAAATAATTTACTAATTTTTGCACTGAACGAAAAAAATTGGCAGTGACGCGTCTGTACAATGGCGGGGAGATGGGGATGGGATTTGGTATATGCAGCTACATAATTACATTTTAGGGCTTCAATTTACGTCGAACGAGGAGAGAACTAACATTCTTTTGAGCAGTATTTTTATTTCTTTTTGGAAGGAATTTTCTGATCTTTATCGATATTATACAGCCAAGTATTTTGTGTATAAAGAGGTTCATTAGCACGGCATTTTATTCATAGTCATTAGTGATCGACCTCATCGAGCGAGCAAATCGAGCGAACAAAATAATGAGGACATTATTTTCATTTCGATGCACATTTTTTTTCACAGGTTGATTCTTAATCATAATTACGCGGAAAAAAGATTATTCGTATTTTAAAGAATGTTATTCTTAAGGCTGGCATAGACATGTCCACTGTTTATTAAAACTTCATGTGGATGACCATACGTGCCCCAACGTCCTCCCCTCTTTTAAATCTCGATTCCAAAACTCATGCTTATCACGACTATTCTACTATGTCTCATTATCCATAATTAATGGTGTTCAAAGAGCGATTTAATGATTCCCTACTTTATAAAGATTAATCTCGCTTATTTACGTAAAAGTGGAATGATGCTCAATGTTAGATTAAAAAACGTTCAATCTATCTATTTCATCCCTTAGTAATAAAAAAAACAAAGTCGTCAAAATCATTTCAATTTATAGCAATAACAGATCCGCGTGAACCCTAAAGTTTGCCCCCCCCCCCCCCCCCCCCCCTCCGTCGCAAAGGTCTGGATACGCCAGTGTGAAGGAAGTGAAGAGTGGGGAAACCAACCATGGGCTTCATTTTGCCACTGATAGTACATGTAGTTCACTGTGAACTCTTCAGAAATCCCTTTGTCGGGCGAAACAAAACCCCTCCCCAACCCTTTATTGAGAATATTCTAACGATGGACGTACATTGGAACATTACAAACATCTAGCGTTAATCTCAGTGTTTAAAATGCAGAAATATTATAAAGAGAATGTAGGATCTGTGTCAACTTCGACGTTTTGATAATTGAACTTTAGTTTTTACAACTTGACTTATTCTTCCAATGCTTTTAAACTGACTGGCCACTCATGTGAAATGCTATGTGAATTGTTTGAGAATAGTCTTGTATTATTATATCTTCTTTTGGGTCATCATTCATTGTATGTTTGGAAGTACACATGCATGTTTCAATATTCCATCCATGCCATCGCCTCAAAAAAAGTTGCAAGTCTTGTATGCCAAAGATGTGTGCAGAGATCACCTTACACGTAACATTGAGTGAACGTGACATGAAGCGAGTAACTTTCATTCACTGTTCACACACGGTGTGATTGCGACTCTCGCGTTTGTCCAGTCCCAAACTTCCTATTGTCAGTAAACACAAGTCTTTACTCTACCCTTTAGAATATTGAAATGTAGCTTTCCATGTTTCTATGAAACCTAAACCCATTCCATGCTCTCATTCCCTGCTCGTATTTCAGCCAAACCTTACTGAGTACCCACATACAAACAAGATCTGCAACTTCACTTGGCATCACACTGGGGTATCACATGAAAAAATAAACGAGTAATTACACATACTGCAGATTATGTTATGTAAAGTTAATATTACTTAAAGTTGCTTGCACTATCTACTTTAACTCGCTAACATTAATTTCACTTCCAATGAGAAGTCTAAATGTTAAGAGAAAATATATAATGATATGGACAAACAAAATAACAGTAGTATGATAAGATTTGATTTATTATTTCCATATTCATACAAGACACTATGCATTTTGCAATACAATCAACGTATGGTTTAAACACAATCTTATGATGAACTTTATATTAGAGACAGAATCAGCTGCGAAAATAGTAATGAAAAAGAAGTGAACAAACTTTAAGTATGAGTATCTGAGAAACGGAGGCTGGGATAGGCTTGTGTGTATACGGAGCTTTAATGCGATGTCCTAAAAGGTTTTATTAGGCAGGCCCTAATTACAATTACAGAAAAAACATGAAAATAATAGAGAGGGGAAAATGAGGGTGAAGAGACCAACATACAGCGACGGAGATATCGAGGAACAGAGAGAAAGATAATAATGGAGACACGGAGAAAGAAACGGGAGAAGAGAGAGTAAATGCGAGTACTTTGTGGATGATCGAGGGTGCGTGCGTGAGTGTGTGTGTGTGTGGGAGAGAGAGAGAGAGGAGGATAGACAGTCTGCGTGAGTAAAGGTGCTTTTGGTGTGTGAATCTAGGTGTGTGTATGTCCGAGAGAGAAAGAGCACGAAGAGAGGGGGCGTGGTAGGAGAGAGGTGTGAGATGGATGAAATTGAAATGATATCGAGAAGGGGGACCGACAAGAGCAGACCCGTCGAGAGGAAGAGTTACGATTGCAATACCTGTATACCATTACTGTCTCAGTTAATCAATAATTTGGTATTGGCTATTAAAGGAAGCTTTTTAACAACGTTTATTTTTTACATCGCAAATTAGGTGCACCTTTAATATAAGTGGCTATCTCCTCCTTACTTTTTTTAATTTTAAACATTGTACATCAAACCTACAATTCTTCTAAATTATATTTGTCACAGGAAACTAAAAGTTGTTAAATTGGTCAAAAGTATCGATGAAATATCGAGGTGATCACACTATCACAAGAGTCCCCATCCCCCCCCCCCCCATTTAAAAAATAAAATGCATACAAATAAATGAATGGCCGTCATTGAATGAATGAATATATATTTTTTTCTACAGTTGTTTTGTGTACTATGATTCGAATGAATTTCAAAAATAAACTGGAATTTAGTGAAAACGATCGGATTTAAGTTGTTCAAAAGAAGTATTAATCTTCTGTAGTTTTTCTGTGGCAATTTTTTTCCAAAAGGTAGCATAACACAATCTATAACATGAAAATACATTTCTGTTTGTGTTTTCTTTCTTGATTAAGTTGCTGAAATTAATAGATTTGACTAATCAAACGTTTCGACGTTTCGAACTTTAATTAGCAATTCAGGCTAAGGAGAAAATGTATCGCAAATACTATCAGCATGTCTTCTTCGATTATCGACTTCTAATTACCTGTACATTATTGACAAGACAATTAAATGATGCACAGAGAGAAAACAGAACACATCATAATGGGGAGGTGTGAAGATCAGAGATATGGGCATTTATTTTAAGATTTCGGATGAAATTAAATAATTAAATTATGACAACCTAGATGATTCTAACCATTTCTGTTAAACACAAGTGTTTTTTTTTAAGGATAATATGAATCAGAGCAGTTTTATAATGCTCATAATATCTTTCTTTTACGAAAATGTGTAAGGAATGTAAATTATAAACTTCATGCTTTAATGTGCCGTTTTATTAGGAGAATTGGATTGTAGCAATGCTGTTGCATTATACCTTTAAGAAACCAAGTGACACTGTGCAGATGATCCTTTGCCTGGGTCATCCGTACCATGTAAGCCTACCTTACATAGTATATTGGGTTGATCAAATTCAATCAGACATGCGTCAAATTAATAGCCACCCAGTAGGATGTAATAGCCTTTGATTTCAGACTCCAATACGCCAAGAAATTATAACAGTGAATAACTGACAGAATACTTTCCATATTCAGAGTGTATAGTACAGAAAATTGCTCATATCATACAGTACGAATGATTCAAACATTCTTTACCGAAAGCTGTTTCCGAGGACATACTCGGTATCGCTCAAAGTCATTCTTATTCACCTACATGTATGTAGTAATAAACAGCGCTAGTTATTAGTGAAGGATTGGATGAAATGAGCGTGAGTTCAACATACATTGAGGTTATCTTTTCTGCTAGACGTGATTCGCTTCCACTTTACAAATATTTTTTCTGAAGAAAAAAACCCCCGTATATGCAATTTGAGATATATCACCAAGCCTTAAGGGAATGGTCATAGGTTTACCAACATTTATGCGCATAACCCGGAACTGTTCACCCATCGTTGCCATTTCCATCGTTCAATATTTGTTTCTCCAATGTTCAACGTTATTTTCAAATTCCCTGATCTCACGTTATAGCATATTGAATAATCATGCTGAACCGTTCTCAATATATACTATTATTATCAAGTATTTGGCGTCACCTGTGGCTAGGAGGGGAAAAGCGAACTGAATTCACTGTAATCTTCTCCCGATTTACGCTAACTGATTAGGATGTGCAGCTGGACCTCTACGCCGGGGTTTCCCCTACAATAATTATTCGAATAGTGCGGAGGATTCTTAACGTACAGAGGTGGTGACTGTGCCCGACAAGGGGTCGCCATTTAATTTCCTATGCAAGGGACAGAGTGTTTTCCACTGTAACCTAGCCTGCATCTATCCCGAGTATTTATAGAACACTGAGCATTGAAATAAAGATAATTTCCACCCACAGTATTCAAATTCGTGAGAGCTCTTAATGGCATCGCCACATTCGGGGATTTAAATCCATCAATAAATAAATCCAGCATAGAAATTTTGCAATTTTAGCATTGGCTTTCAATAACAATGAATTAAAAAAATATTTGTTAGCATGATAAGAGAGAGACAAATTATAACAATCCCTTAAAAGAGTTTAATACAATGAAGCAAAATAATAAACAAGTAACTGAGAGCGTTAAAGGTTCCATATGCAGCCAACATAAAATTCTGTAGAACTTTGCAGAAATCATGAAATATGTCACTTAATGTTCTTTCTTTGAAATTTAAGCGTTAGCAGTGTCTAGTTATTGAAATTATGGAAGGAATCCCGTTTACTTTCTAGACGTCACTGTCAGACACTTTTAAGTGACTGATTGACTTCTTTTGTTCTTCGGTAATAATATACATAACATGAGCTATAAAGGTACATGAGCATTTGTCTACATCTATAACCCACTTCTTGTAATGGCCCAAATTAAACTGATTGAATCTTTGTGCAGTACAAAACGTACGACCATTCGGTACAAGGGTTTGAAAATCAGACTATCTATAAGATGAATGCAATCACTAAAGACAATTCGACAACTAATGCTCGTTATTTCCCCACTAAAAGACATTTTCAAGCCCTTTCATTTTGAGGGAAGTTCCAAATTAGTTTTATCTTTCAAATGCCGTTGGAATTTAACTTTTTCATTTGTTAACCCTGCAAATGGGACATATAACCTTTAAGAGGTTTGAAAATAACGAGCCTACGATGCAGGGGGAGGGGGGGGGGGGGCTCGTACATGTAATATGTAACTATGAAGTAGGCGGGGGTGGTGAAGAGTTTATATTTTTAGATTCTTTAAAGCAGCTAGGGTACTAAAAGTAATCGCCACCTGCTTTGGCCCATATGCTATCAAATGAAGGGTGTGTGACCCCGCCCAAACAACCCACTCCCGCCCCCACCCTTTGGAGGCCCTGTGATTCACGAAATAAAAAAACAGAATGGAGAATGAGTGATTAACAACAAAATAAGAAACAAGAACCAAAAAGAGGGTTGTACGAAATAAGAAAAGCAAGCTATTGTCGTTAAATGTTATCATGTTTACATGTTATATATATTTTACTGACAGAGTTAAAGACAAGTGAAGTATAATATAATATTGGTGTTAATAAGCAAAGGTGTATTTTTAAACACATATGATCTCATTGTTGCAAAGCAAATGGTGGAGCTCCTGGTTACATGACTGCCATCCTAGAGTTACCTGACTGCTGAAATATTGGCGCCTCGCTGACAACTCTGCCCGCGACAACAAGAAATTTAGTGCTATCCTTCTCAATTACATTTTAGATCACTGGAATGCTGAAATTACAAAAGAAAATGTGAAAAAATCATTAAAAGTAAAGTATATAAATCATTTAATAATCATGCCATATCGTGAAACATTAAAAAATATTTTTCTTGAGGCATCTTGCCACCGAATACTTGTGGAATTCCAGTAAAAACTGTACAAAAAAAAGGAGTATGCACCAGTCAGAATCCAATAAAAAGATTGAATAAATTCATAAGTAGTATATTTTCTCAAGTGATTCTTTACGTAAAAGCCTTAGCCAGATATGTTTTAATCTAGATCATCTTCATAAAGCATATGGTTTTGCCTCTAAGCAACTGAGTTGTAATATGATTGTTAGAAGGGTAAGAATTTTGTATTGTTTGTAACAAGGGCCTTTTTCCTCCAGAAATGTCATTCAAATTAATTAAGATGGCTGGATTAATATTCCAACGATTAGCTTTTTGTTAGTCCCGTTAGCTTGATAAACTAGCTTCAAGCTAATAGATTGAATATTCAACTAACTTGAATTTATGGCAGGTGTTGCTAATGTGAATGATCGTGACATTGGTACAAATGTCTGACATGAACCAAAAAACTCACAAACAACAACTAAATCAATGACCCCTTTAAAGAGTTCCATTTCATGTGTGAAATAGAAAGATTGCAGATTAAGAATACATTTTTCTCTAGATTAGTGTTAGAATTGAAAATATTTAAGCCAGTATTGGGAAAATAACATGTATGTTCTCAAGTATAACAACAGGACAGTGTATAAAAAAAATGATGTATTTATGAGATACTCTCATGTTGGAAGGAAACGCCGAGCTTAAAGGTTGAATATATTTACCTCCTTATAGAGGCATCACCAATGTGGCTCGCATCAGTTTAAATTATAAAGGAGGTTAGAACTCGTGCTAGAAAGATTACCAACGTTCCCTTAAGGGTATTGTTATTATGATACCGGGTTAGTGTTGTCTTCTATGATATCATAAGTTAACATCCATATTCATATTTGATTGTTTCTTAATATCTCTCATCTTTCTATCAAGGGCCAATAAGAGTTTTGATGCCCCCAACTTCATCACAAATATATACCATTTAATTTAAAGCTGGTATTATTATTTTTTTCTTCTTTTTTCTTCTTCAATTTTTCCTTTTTTAAATCATCACTATCCTTATTATCAACATAATCATTATCATTATTATTTTTATAAACATTTTCATTATTAGTAGTATTCGCATTGTTATCGACATTGTTGTTGCTGTTTTTGCTTTTGTTATTCTTGTCGATATTACTACCACCATCATTTTAAAAGATGCTTGTTCAAAATACTTCTTTGTGTGTTTGAGTTTACTTTCTCTACTTTTCTCTAGTATTTAGAATAGAATGTTCCTAAAGACACGTGATAAACTATGCACTGTAATGTGGGCAGGTATATTATTGGATGACAGTCTGTATAGCTTAAAGATTAATTTAGCGTTGTATACAGTACATGTAGGTAAAGAAGACTTTTGTAAAAACATTGTGTTAAGTAATACACAACAGCCATAGTGCTAGCTAAATTTTCTCCCTTCCTATTTACTTTTAGGGCACTATTGTGAGATGTGTATTTCTTAAATAAAGGATGAATTTTTAAGACTTTTTAGTAAGTATACACTTCCCTTTTTTCTTTGTTAACAAGACATCAGTAAAAACATTATTCTCGTTTATTATTAGTCCGAAACTGGAAATTTCATATAATGGAAGAAATAATATATATTAAAAAAAAGATATTCGTAACAAAAATAAATAAAAGTACAGGTCACAAAAGACTTACTTATGCTCTGAAAGTTCTCTAAAACGAAAAATGTTTACAATTGAATAATCAGCAATTTTTCCCTCGATCTTTACGCCCCTCCTTTAATATATATATATTACAATTAAAACATCGTAGAAGATTCCAGAGTGTGTTTACAAGTGTCAGAGCACGCAGTTTCAAGTGCGGTTTGGACTATGAAAAGCAGGGGCGACGAGCCAGTGGAAGGGATATGGAGCAACGCCTTGCCCTCGAACAAATGTTCTGAAAGAAAGAGCCACCTCATGAGAAAAAAAAATCAAGAAGTCTTTCTTATTTTACATTGCCAAAAGCGTATTTACAGAGAGAAAAATATGATAGCATCAGAATCATTATGTTGATTTGTTTATGAGAAAGTGCTCTAAAATACAAAGTTCCCAAATTAAAATTAACTGCTAAATCCCCCCTGCAATGATGATATAACTCCCCCCTCCACAAACCCATTGATAAATTGTGATATATCATTGATTGTATACGAGTCCCCTCGGTAAATCATGATATATAGCTGGTTGAACAAGTCCCTATGGTAAAAAGTGATATATCATAATGGTATTCGGTACACCACTGTTTGAAATTTGAACGTTGGTTTTGTGGAAGCTCTTGTCGTAAATTGTAATATTGCTCTTTTATAGGTACACACGCTTGATCATTGTGTATATCATTAATATTCTAAACAAGTCCGATGTGCACATTGTGAAATATCATTGAGGCTGAGGTAGATCGTCCAATATAGATCACATAAAATGTTTTCAGGCCTCTGATATATGAAAACTGACGGCATAAAACTGACTTCGATATGTAATATTCATGGAATATTAATAACCGGTCAACAGAGTAACATTTTGATCGTTAAATTAAGTATTCCTAAAAATTGAAAGAAATACTTTACTGTTTAGTTTTCGGTTTGCGGGTAAAAAAAAAAGCAGTCATCTAGGGACACATGTAACTCGTTAGTTAGGACAAATTACAAAACGTGATTAGTTATTCATGACCTGACTTGTGATTAGTCCCAACTGCGTGAATAGCGCGAAATTTTCTTATTTTTCACATCATCTCACAATCCTCGTTGTAGATCAGTTGATATTTTGAATGGTTAGGTTTTCACCATCTTAAACACGGAAGCGCTATATCTAAGCAGGTGGTTCATTGAATACAGAATGACATATGAAGCTGGTCATTGATTTATTGATACTCTTTAATAATGCCAAGGAGAAAGGTGATATTTCAGCAAGTTGGCGACAACAAAGAGCTGAATAGTACATGATATATGCAAGGAAGAACAGTTTTCATCATAATTTTAGATTTCTAGCTTCCATTACATGACCAACACCCTAATGATTAAACCTTCAATGATACTTGTCCTAGTTGATTGTTTGATTGGATTTATTTAACAACAGCAATGCAGCAATAAATTTCACAGAGTGATATTTACATTATATAAGAAGAGAAAATATTAGTTTATTAAAAGGGGGCATGATTACACATGACTTGTGCTAGTCGAGCCTAACCCCTTACAGCTAAACAAAGTATTTGGTACAATTAAAGTTAGGAAAAAAAGGTTGTTTAAAACAATCCATAACAAAAATAACAATAAATACTGCATTAGCAATGTAGATTAAGGAAAACTGAACATTAATTCAATACTTCTATTATTTGCCTAGGCATGCAACCTTCAAACTAGTTTTCCAGAATGAGGGTACCATCCAGCTATATTCAATTTTCTTTGTTGATATTTTCCTACTTTTCTTTTACTTTTTATGGATTTAATATTCTATAGGTGGTGACGTACTCCCCATATACCCCACCCCGCCCGTTGATGCGTTACTTAACTCATGACACCCTCGATCTCTCAGCCCGAGACTGTCTTTATGATATTCAAATATTAATCATGTAATATGTCTACTGGGATCAAACACTTCTACGGAGGCCAATAACATGGCAATCATCTCTTGCGTGGCTATACCAAAGACGGCAGTCGCAATTCGTATGACGACTTTTAGGTGACTTTTGTCAAACAATGACACCAAGCATGCAATGTACATCACATTTATTGACAGAGTATTTTCCATGTGAAAAAAAAAGAAATCCTCCATCCCGATTGAATCACAAAATGTCATTATAAAGGTTAAATACTTGATTTGATAAATCGATTTCACCATTACGTGCACGACATTTCTGCATGCAGCTATGTGCTGCAAACTACGGAAGACCGGGCAATAGCAATTTCCTTTCAGCAATTGCGAGCAGAGTAGTCTTTTCGATCTGTCCTCACGCAATGCTATTTACAATGGATCATTCCCATCGATGCACTCTATAATATTAAATTCTTATCCGAAAAGAATCTTTATTTTCACGTAAAGCTTGATTAAACCGCCTCACATTCAGGCTGTACCCTCTAGTTGAATCTCTGGATAGATCATAATGATCATAGACGTAGCGATTGACTTTGTAGGAATCTATTGCGGGAAATTCAATATCCCGGTAAATTGTAGAGGAGGGGAGGGGGGGGGGGGGTGGGGGGGGGGGGGGGTCTGTCCACCAGCTCTGAAAATTGAAAGAAAACAAAAAAATAAAAAAAAGTACAGTGATTAATGAGTTAAGGATATGTAATACTATTTTGGACTGTGAAGTATTTTTAATGCAAACTTTCGCCTTTCCACGATGGTGAAATTCATTCTGTTGCTACGCTACCTCATTAATTGTAAAATTGATATTATATATAAATTCGATAAACCATATCTATAACGTAATAACAAAGGAATATCAAACTGCGTTCCCAAGTGGAAGAGAACTTGGTACAAACAGATATAAGATATAGGGCATATACACAATTATATAAATGTATATTTATTAAAATGTTGTCCCAACATTAATCAAACATCATAGTTGGACGACAATGCATTACCACTGCCATATTATGCTGTATTTATTACCCCCCCCCCCCTCTCTCTCTCCCTCTCTCTCTCTCTCTCGCTCTTTATTTTCACATCTCGAATATATACGAATTTTCGGGTCTAACTATTTGTCAATTAATAAACCGCCATAAGAATTGTTTTAAATTATACATATATATTTATTTTTCAAGTATGATCAATTATACCTCCCTTGTCTTGGCGTAACAATCGCTATGTTTACTATCATTAGAAAATGTGTTTAGGTCAAAAGTAGAAAGCTACAAAATGCATTGCTCTTTTTTGACTGAGCATCCGGGATTTTTAACAGTTCCTCACCTATAGGCATAATATTTTACACAATTTATGACCGAACAGTAGCGAATCTTGCCTGACATGTCAACATAATGCATGAATTTTCAATTTCGGATTCTTTATAATTGGGTATTCATGGATGACCAGTTGGGAACAATAGCCCCAATGTCATTTACGAGAATCACACCTTCTATTTCAAAGAAACAAGAGTGCTCTGCTCTGCTTAAGAATACCAGTGCTTACCAGTTCATTTTGCAACTCATGACTTTTTACCCTGCCCCTTATTCTGATGTACTGCACACTGCAGGGCTGCAAAGTCATGGCAAATACGGTATCATTTTAAAGATGAATTAGCATACTTTCTAGGAACAATGATCAAAGTGATGATCATACAATGTAACCATGATAAGAGAGCCGTAATCACCCAAACTTGAGTTTCCAAACTTTGTTAAGAATATATAACTGAATATATAAATATATGTATAAATATATATATATCACAAGTAATTCAATTTGGAAATTCTTCCGTTACGGTTATAGAAATAATAACAAAAACAGAGTTTCAATTCAATTCAGTATTACTATTACCGGTTTCAGTCTGACGAACTGATATGAAACAAGTCATAGTAAATTGAAACTCTCAAGGATCAATCTTTCAACTGTTTTGATTGTTATATATAAAATATATTTATATAAATATACTTTATATACACACACTTATACATAGGATTATACAGGCCCATTGCGTACATTCTTTCAGCATGTATTTAGGAAAGCACACACACTGAAACCTAACACGTACTAGGGAGATTCATGGATAATGGAGGAACAGACGAGCTATCAAATACCTGCCTACTTGGGAATATTTTCTCACCAAGTAGTTTGACGGTTGGTGTTGGTAAATCGCTCACGCGTAATTGATTAATGTAACATGTGTGACATCATCTCTAGATTAGCAGACGGTTGAATCCAATGTTATAGAAAATCAATCGCAATAACACGCTCTTAATGCATGTAGATGTGATCTCTTGCATTTTAAAACATCTCCTTCTTTATAGTGACAAGAGCGGACTCATTTTAAAGGTATTATTTTAGGTATTTAATATATGAATTTGCCTTAAGACATCTAAATTTATCGTTGACAAAAGGCCGAGCCTAGACAGTCATCATTATGCATGACCTGATATTATAAAGGACATAGGTGGGTTCATGTTAAAGCCATATTTCACCAGGACTGCAATCTACCATACTTCCATTTGGACGGAGACCTTTCTAAATGTCAACATTCATTAGAAAACTCTTTTCAAAAATAAAATAAAGGTTCAGCCATGCATATAAAGTACACTGAGAGATATGGATTTGGTGCTGACAATCTCAGTGACGATCACAATGGCAAAGCGAGAAGAGGAAGAAAAAGAAGAAGAAGAAGCACAAGACAAAAAGTAACATTATTTTGAAGAAAAAAAACAAGACGACTACAAAAAAGACATTTTAGGACAATTGCGTGACAAGTTATCGAAACAACCTTTTCTTGTGAAGTTCGTCGTTCCTAATGGTGTACATTTAAGTACAGATATTTCTTTTTTATTGTGCTAGGTGGTTTGAAAAATATAGTGGTGAGTAGAATACATCAATAAAGAGGGGGTAGTGGTATATGTTCCAGTAAGAGTGAATATGGTTTTATCATTCAACGGTTAACATAAACGTTGTCAGTGAATCCATTTTGGTTTTAAATCTATTGATTCGGGGTCTTTATCTGTCCATGTAGATGCTCGTGTGACAGTCTTAAGATTGATGCGATTTATCATTGTCTAGCTAATGGGGCGTCTGGCTGAGATACATGGTGTGCTGTTATGATAATGACTAGAATCGTTAGCATAGTCAGATGGTAGAGAGAAGGGCGCATATTGGTAAAGGTATAAGTACGCTAACACTACCTCGGCTTCAAAGCACAACTGCCTTGCTATCGGAAATAGAGGCCGAGTTAGCCATGGGTTGAATTAATCAGCAAAAAACAATTTTTATATTATGTATTTATTAAAAACGGATTTACGACGTATTTCTTACAAAATTTTGGTGCATTTTCCAACAAGAGGATTCGACAAAGAAATTACGACGTTTTATATATATATATATATATATATATATATATATATATATATACCCCCGGTGTCTTAAGATTGATGTAGGGATAAGGATTCGGATGTAACGGTAAGATTTCCAAAAAAAAAATTTAATATAACATTATCTTCCATAAATCAAAATAAGCATAAATCAATCCTCTTTAAGATGATATGCAGTTGGCCATTTTCGTAATGTAGCCAAATGTAATGCATACGTCTTTGTGAAGTGCCTCGATACAAATTATTTCATTCACCTGTTACAACTAATTGCATCTCTATATTCAAAATGCAAATTGCATACAGTATTTGTTGCTAGGTAGGAAATACATAACGGCTATACCCTACCTTACATAACATAATACATGCAGTTTGCATTCTGACTATTGAAACACATCTATTCTTAATAATTATGTGTATGAAAAAAAAATTGTTGGGGCACCTCAAGAAGACGTAAGCATTACAAGTGGCTACATTACAACAATAGTATATTGGAATCATACCATTCAGACATGAGTAAGCATAGCAATTTAACAATAAATGAGTTTCTGAAAGATTTTTTTTTAAACGAGGCAGCTGGGCATTTAAAAGCATTCCCATCTTATAACATTAAATTAAAACATTGACTAAAACGAGAAAAAAAGCGAAAAAAAAGCGAGAGACACGAAAGGAGAGGCATCTTGACCGTGCTCATCAAAACCATGCAGTCCTGAGTCTACAATTGACACCCTCAATCCCCCATATTTACTTTGATGAACCACTGTCGTAATATTGCACAGATTTATTATCCTTGAAAGAGGATAAGAACCCATGCCATTTAACAGCATGCTAGCATCCAACCTTCTGTTAGATAAGCAATCAAGCAAAACCTAAAACAGCTATATGCAATGAACCTTAACTGAGCAAGTGATTAAGGTTCCCATCCCGACTACAACATGATAAATAATGAAAGATATTTAAGGAACGGTATAAGCTTCGCCTACGGTAACGATTCCCAATTGCAGCGGGGGTAGTTATGTGTTCAATCAACGAGAGTAGAGTCAATGGCTCGAATTAAAAAGGGAGGTCCCACAGGGATATGTAATGTCACCACACCTATTCAATTTGAAGAGTGAAATATCAATGGGGGAGCAGAGTGAACACGAGGTAGAAAGGCATTTGACATAGTGTTATTGGAGGAATCATAGAGAATACTCACAGATTCTTGAATATTAAAATTAGGGAAAAGGAAATACCGGGTGTTTGCCATAAAAAGAAGAAAACGATGCACTTCCAAATTTGACGGATAAAACATTCGAGATATGACTTATTATTGGTATTATAACAACAGAAGAGTATGAACAATTTGACGTCTACAGCGAATTCTGTTCAACCATGAACATGGTTCAACTCAGTACCGAATTACTTTTGACCCGCCCCCATCGATTTCCCCCAAATGTTGCTAACTTCTTCTAGTCTACGTCTGCCATCATACGTCACTGAGTGCGTCCTCTAAATTGACTGGAAATGATCAATAAACGACTCTATGTTACTATAGGGTCTACTTGAGTGGGTCTTGATGCTTGTATTCAGGTTAAGTTTTCTACGACTGGTTGGTATCAGAGTCATGCCGGTAGAAATATAAATCCCTTTGGAATATCGCCATGCAGTGGAACTAGAATATTGTCAGAATGCAAGTCGTAGTGGTGATAATTCATCAGGTGCTTTTGAATACAGTTTGTAGATGATTCCTAACCGATGTAATATGCATACATACATACACTTATAGAAAAAGTGTGATGACATATATACAATATTTATATACAATAGATACTAGCTGTTTAGACTTGATAATTAGATGTTTTCTACGAGGTTATGATTATAATGTGGTCAATATTAATACATTTTTAAGATCAACTCCCCGATCATGTCACATTAGATGGTATATATACTTATCATTTCCCCATTTGTATGCAAATTCTTACTCCCTATCGTTGTTCTTTACTGTCTTAAAGAGTAGTTCTTATTTTCTTTCTCTATCAGCTCATTAGTGATTGACATTCTCAGTAATCTAGATTTCTTTCTCTTCGTTCGGTCGCTACGTTCCCTCGCATAATATACTTTAATTTTAGATCAAAGAATAACTGTTGAAAATTACGTAGAGAGATATTCCATCGTGTGTTTACAAAAGCTATGGTACAGGGAGTCAAATTTCGGGTCTTTCCCACAAAATCTGGGGATCTTTATTGAATTAGGAGTTCTCTTTTTCCGGAAGAAACTCGTATAATAATTTTTTTGTTTTATTTTGTAGGACATACAGCCTTGCAAAGCGACCGTTTACAGAGCTCACTCTAATACTTTGAAATTGTTGGTCCATTCAAAAAAGTAAAGTCCATTCGTTCTACAAAGTCAGACTATAAAATAAATGTATTAATATGTATGATTTAAAAAATCTGAATGACTAAACTTTCATAGAATTTTTCCTCCAATAGTCTGTACTCTCATAAGCCAACTCGCATTGTGCACTATGATAGTGCATAATAAGGCGAGGGAGAACATTTTCAAACGGGGTCGTCCCCAAACATTGGAGAGTCGCAAAATTGTGTAAATGGTGTATTAACTTTGCCTTCCCCGATCTCAGACTTGAGATGAATACTGCTCTAAATGCAATGTTCCAAATTACAAAACATAACATTTTCTAGCTCGGTCGTACGTGACCTCGTAAAAACAAGATATATAATTCACTGAGAGCGTCGTTAGAATGTGAATATTTATACAGGAAAATGCAAAGTCTTTTTATTTTATTTTTGAGAGAGGTGGAGTGGGCTATGTTTTGCCCCTTCCCCGATTCAACGAGTTGATAGCATGTATTGCGTTCGTGGTGATGCAAAAAAGTAGAAGTACATGTCTCTCAAATTTGTTAGCTCATTACGCCATCATAAAATGGTTATTTTACTCAACATGAGTTAAGCCTTGTGATATGGAATATTATTTTTGTTACCTAAGGCCTTTTTGAATACTTAATGTAAACAAAGATATACAATAAATATTCGTTGGCAACACCATTCAGTCTTTAGCATCATTTACTCATAAACCCTCCCCCTCCCTACCCACCCCCATCCTTCTACTCCTCTCCTCCGGGTCCGTCAAATCCTCGAATCATCTCATATCCTCTCCTTCCACTCACACGTCCTCTATTCCCCCCCATACCTCCCTCTCCACCCCTAACCCTCCACTTCTCTTAATCTCAGTGATATGCTAAAAGCCTAATGCAATTATATCCTAGGGCGATAGCTAGCACACGCTGTCCATTACCGACTACTGGAATGTTTACCTATCGAATGTCATGCTCTCATATTAAAATGATGAACAGCTTTAAGATCTGTTCCACGCACGGGACATTATCACCTTCAGTCTACTATCCGCTTTCTCGTACGCTCGGTGTTTCATATAAAGCCTAGTCTTCAATGTCACAAATGCCTATTACATTGGATTGCTTTTTTGGTTGATTATTATTATCATTATCATTATTATGATTATTATTATTAGAAGTAGTATCAGTATTATTATTATTATATTCGTTATTATCATTATTATTATCAATATATTGGTATTGACATTATTATCATTATTATTGTTATTGTTGTTATTATTATAATCGCTATCCTCAATATTATCATCAATATTATTATCAGTATTATTGTTATTGTTGTTATTATTATAATCGATATTATCAATATTATCGTCAATATTATTATCATTATCATAATGTGTATATTTATAATATTAATTTATATATATATATATATATATATTATATTATTGTGCTTGAAAGTAAAATTCGGCAGATACCAAAAAGAAACATCTGATGAAAAAGCTCCAGGAACTGATAACATACCCATAAGATTATTAGAAGCTGATGGGGTAAAATCCACCAAATCTACCACAAAAATATGTCCAAGTAAAAAACAAGAGAGTATCAACAATATATATAATATACATTTATATTAATGTTTTAATAGAAAACAGTAAAATATTTGACTGTGTTGACCACGATACAAGTATTATCCTACAACGTATGCGAGTAGCAGTCAGGGACGACTTGATGACACTGAACAACAACAACATCATGTTATTATTATTATGTTATTATTTCGTTACATGAATGTTTATTAAAAATATACCCCCCCCAAAAAAAAAAAAAAAAAGATTGCATTTTCCTCTATAAAAAATTCACATTATATCGACGCCGTTAGTTAATTATAATTATATCTTATTTTGCGAGGTCACGATTTCGCTGGAGTATTTGAGAAGACGGAACAGATTTTGCCAGTGGCGTAACGAACGAAGAATGTTGAGGGGACTGAGCCAGTATTTTTGTTTAAAGCTACGAACGAAATACAACATATCATATCATTTAATCTGGGAGAAGGGGGCGTCGTCTGACTCCCTCTCCTCCAACACAATAAATAAATAAAAACAACTTTGCGTCTTCCTGTATAAAACTTCACATTCTATCGGCGCCCTGTTTGATTTAGGGAGGTACGACGGAGCTAGATTTGTTTGCGTTTTGTAATGGGTAAATTTGCATTTTATAGCACTATTCATCTCAACTCTGAATTTACACTCTGACTTATCCACTAGACCACAACACCCCTATGGTTAAGGAATATTGTGAGAGGGAACGTAGCAACTGAGCAGAGAAATCCAATTTTTGAATTATTAGCGCACTTCAGAATCGAAATATTGTGTTCTATACTGTATTTTCGTTTTGTCGCTATATACGTTCCGTCGCATAACATATTTTAACTTTGAAATTAAAAAAGAACTGTAGAAAATTTGATATTGATTTTTCTTTGTGTTTCTATTATTCAGAATCCACCATGATCGACTCCCCTGCTCGTAGTAAATTAATAAATACACGATTCCGCATAGTGTTAACAGATTTCTAATGATAGTGAAAATCTCTAGATGATATTACTTTAGTGACTTTTTTTTATATGTGGTTTAAACAGAAGGAAGATATTTTATGCACTGTAATAAAAAAAGAAAAAGTCAATCGTATTAATTCCGTTCAGTTTAATTCAACTTAAATTTTGCCTTTTCTTCCCTTCATAATTTCATTGTCGAAACATGTCATTGCCATTCAGCCATATTTGGGGGCACAAGCAAAGACAAAAAATGAAACTAATGAAATCATGCATTTTGTTCGAAACGTTCTACATTAGATATGCGCTTGACATTAGTGCATATTGAAATCTAGGTTTCTGGGCAAAATATAAGGGGTATCAACAGTATATATCAAAACATGTGGCGGATAATTGATATTGGGCCCCCAGCCATGTACTGTAGAGGTTAAGGGGACCCCTGCCCCCAGCCATGTGCTGGGACCCCTGCCCACCCGGGATGTCTATGCATATGACCACGATGAGCGCGGGGAAGACCTCTCATTGCATAGGACATATTGAAATGCTTATCATCTGCACGTGTTACAGGATAACACAGCGTAGGCATGTATAGTGGAATTATGTTTTCGTCTTATGTTTTCTTTCTAAATGGAATCCATTTTGCGGGTTCTTTGTTCCTACGATCTAATTCAATACCATACCGTTTCTCTCTTTCTCTCCTCTCTCTCGCTCTCTCTCTCTCTCTCTTTCTGTCTCTCTCTCTTTTATTCATCTATCTCGTGTCTGCGGATTTCTGCCTTATCATTATACATTCTGTTTGCTGCATTGTTAATAATACTAATAATAATATTTAATTTTTATATAGCGCTTAATACAAATGTCTCTAAGCGCTTTACAAAATATACTATTGTTGTTGGCACTATTGTGAATGATATATTATTTCTTTCTAACATACAATATTGCATTTATGTGTATACTATGTACATAAAACAAATAGCTTAATTCGGATAAGCCTCCGTCATGGTAATATACACATAATGATCAAAACAATGGATATGGGAATCCTTCAGAATTCACTTCTTCACTAGGAATTCGAAACTGGTCAAAGTGAAGAAATGAACTCCCAAGGATTTATATTTCAATTGTTTTAATCATTTTATTATAAGAGACTGATTTAGGCAAAGGGAGAAATCGACCCCACCCCCCAAAAAAAAAATATAAAAAAAATAGCAAGATCGCGAATTACAACGTTCATAAATTTAAAACATTAATCATAACAAGGCAAATTGATAAGCAATACAATTGTTATCAGTACTCACAAAGAGATATAAAGAGAGAGACAGGAAACAAAAATAAAAAGTCAATACAAATATGAAGATTGCTGTAAATGTTTAAAGATATAAATCATAGATCCTTTAAAGTTAGAAGCAAATGTATGAGGAAACCAGTTTATATACTTTACTACAAAAAGAAAGTAAATTTACACACAAATCCTAGAAACACTGAAAGCAATCATTAATTTACTATTTAGCAATTTACGCTGGGTGCAGACGCTTCCATATTGCATTGTCCTCATTCCTCTGCACAAAGTCAAGACATTCAATTCAATTCCGCTCCTAAAAGGAGAAATTTGAAAACACTACCGAGGGCAATCATGCATATTCTCTCCTGTAAAAAGCAATAGAATTGAATCGTAAATAGTCGCTCGTTTAGCATGATTCCTTCCAAAGACAATTTGACATGAGGTTGTAGCTAAAATACCGCTGCCATACTAATAAATTGTATCGCAAAACTACCCAGCTAAATCGCAAAAAAGGAACAAGATGCCAACGAGATTCATCACATTAATCATAAGAAATTGTGCATCATCTTCAAACTGTGCTTTTCAATTTCATGCTCAATGTTTCATTACTGTCAATACCAAATCTAATTTTAAACCAACATGGACACATAGGCCTACTTGACTTGTTTACGTTACATGTAATAAGCATGGCGGTGGATTCGTTCATGACGATTGCCTATAATTGTGCATTCTGTAGGCAGAATTGCAGTTTTGAATAACCTATCCGCAATTTACTCTAAACTATTGATTACGTAGGAATAAGCATAATTGATGCTTTTCAGGTGTACAACGTGTATTGTACATTCATATTTATATTTATTTTATTTCCAACAGAAAGGTAAACAAAGATATTACATTTTTTTTCCATACATAATTCATTTTTTTCAGGAAACTATACAAATAAACTTTGCACATAATACAAATTTTACAAGAAATTATTAATTTCGGAGGAAATGGGGGGGGGGGGATCCACTAAAAAGCAGTGCTTGTAGTTTGTGGACCCCCCATTATAACAGCGTGTCCCTATATCTGCACCCCTGACAGCTCGATGAATCATCATTGACCCAGATGTCTAAAGTAGATCGTAAACTGTTGTGTTAAATGTTATGCCTCTTCCTGAATTATCACTAAATTTCATGTGAACGTATAAGAATGAACCTAGATACATTAAAGCCCCACTGCACTACTTAATATAGCTACTTGCGCCCTCTATATAGCAAACTATGCCTAATCGGGGTGCCTGTTGGTTCCCCATGATCCCCTTTTTCTTATGTTAATTGAGAGCTGATTTGATGAGATAACCACCTGTCAGTGACTTTGCAGGGAGGTCTAATCCCCCTGGTAAAACTAGTACAGACGGGCTTTAGGGTGACCGGGTTTTAGGAAATGGGCATGATAGTGATGTACAAGAACAATATACAAGATGCATAAAATGCATGATATCTTTATCATAATGTACAGCTGTATGATGTTATTTGATTTACTTATTTTTACTTTTACTGAGTCGATCCGGTTACTCGTGATACGATGGGCCAGAGGGGCGTTTCACATAATTTGTCATCAGTGACAAATGACAGGTTTTGTTATAAGCTACTGAAATCCTCGCTTTCGATTGGTTATCAGCAGATTTGTCAATGATGTTGTCATTTGTCATTGAAAATAAGGCTTTGTGAAACGCCCCCCCCCCCCCCGGTCTCTCCCTATCTGACATGGCATTCCCGAGGTCCTCAACGTTCAGTCCAGTGTCTTCTCTAAAATTCTTTATTTAACATGAACATCATATGCCCCAATTCACGAGAATCATCACAATAAATTTACTTCTACAGTTAAACCTGTCTATAGCGACCACCCAAAGGGAAACACAAAAAGTCTTTATAGACAGGAGGCCACTAATAAAAGCAGTGTACTTCTACTAACAATTAAGATTGGTAAGGTGCCAAATCCATATGAAATAATATCCTCAATTAAGGCGCACTAATGAAAAAGATCAAAAACACAGAAAAGCACTTTTATATTCAAAATTGCAACATGAGTAGGATAGAACATAAAAAAGAGAGAGAGGGAATGATTTATTATAGGCTAAATCAACATCAAATAGAGGCATTTAAAGATTATTTTTGAACACATCAACTGATCTGCTATGTAATGCTAACGTAATATAAATCATAATGTTTGCTATCTTCATGACCGTTGTGTATCAGCTAGTGTTTTTATAATGTTCGTCCATTCCCTTGAAACTATTTTGTGTTAAAATGACTGATGCTGATGGGAATAAAAGAATGCAGATTGATAAGATAGAATTAACTGATGCATTTGGTAATGTGATGAAGGTGTAAAACAAAATAAAACAGTTAATAACGGGGGGGGGGGGCCTTGCAAATGTGTGTGTGTGTGTGTGTGTGTGCGTGTGTGTTGGAGTGTGTCTCTCTCTCTTTATAAAGTGCAGCTGCGAGTCCATTGAACCCTTGTGGTGATGAAGCACATGAAAGTAAATGGATCATACTACAGTTAAGCTGAATCGAATACATTCATCTTCATCTTAGAGCCACTAACTTGACAGGCTCCATATGCAGTGTGTCATTCTGTCATGCCAGAAACTCTCTCTATAACTCACGTACCCCTTCTCTCATTCCTTTCTTTGCAATCCATGTACCTCTCACTACCTATGCATCTCTTTCTCTCTCTCTCTCTCTCTCTCTCTCTCTCTCTCTCTCTCACCCTCTCTCTTTCTCTCTCTCTCTCTCTTGCTCTTTCTTTCTCTCTCTCTCTCTCTCTCTCTCCCCTCCCTCTCTCTCTCTCTCTCTCTCTCTCTCTCTCTCTTTGTATTCCAGTTCTCTGTCTCTATTTACTATTTCTTACCGAAGCTAGGGTCGAGCTAGATATCGCTAATTTCATCATAGTCTACGGTTACATTACATATTGTGAGATGTGAGTATCACTTAAAAACTGACAGCATGCGACGAAATGTCAAAGATATAATACATATCCATCTGCATGTCTGTATTTCTTTTGCCTCTCGTCTCCCTATCCCCTGTCTTTCTTTCCCTCCTTCACTTTGTCGCTCTCCCCTTCTCTCTCTCTCTCTCTCTGGTACCTAACTCTCTACCCCTCCTCTCTCCAGTGCTATTTCCCCTCAATCTCAAGATTACCCCCTCTCTTTCTCTCTCTCTCTTTCTCTGTATATATCTCTCTCCCTCCTCTCTTCTTCCCTTTCCCCCTCAATCTCAATACCCCCTCTCTCTCTCTCCTTCTCTCTCTCTCTCTCTCTCTCTCTCTCGCTCTCTCTCTCTCTCTCTCTCTCTTTCTGTCTCCCAGGCAAAAGATGTATTGAGCAAGACAACTGTAATATCCCCTTTGCAGAGTGAGCTCCCAAGCACAGTACACAGGATGGATGGTCGGTATTAAAACAGAAGACCTCGATCCTCTAGCTCTGAGAGACACTGCCTCCCTCAATGATCATGCCATGCAGGGGGGTGTTTCACAAAGATTCTAAGTGGAACCTAACTCAAAGTTGGACTTAATTATTATGGAGAGCCATTTGTAGCCTTACAATGAAATATATTCAAAATCGAAATTTCAAGTATTTTAGACTTTTCATATAAATTCCACATCAAAAACATGAAATCTCCAATGATAATAAAAGATATGAATGATTTGAATCAATATTTTATGCCTTTTAAAATAACTTTTACAAAATATTTTCATAGATGCTAACGGATTTCCATAGAAGTCCAACTTAGAGATAAGTTCAACTTAGGATCTTTGTGAAACACCCCCAGATCTAATAGCCATGTACATGGGCGTATTTGGACACTCCGTTGTTGTTTATGATTTGTTTTTGTACGGCGCTTGTCTTTAATTTGTCAATAATTTCGCCGAACTCCTGTTTGTATAAATAAAAGAAGGGGTGGTCTGCAGCCTCTTAAAGGAATTATTACATTATTTTTGGCAACCATCACCTCATAATTATTCAGGCGACGGGACTGCCTTTTTGTGTTTTTTCTTCCAATATTAGCTTTTGTACTTTGATGGCTGTAGCCAGAGTGTCTTAAAAAATAATAAAACAAGTGTTTTGGTCTTTAGTAGTAGTAGTAGCTCTATACAGAGCGAATTTATTTCTCATTTCTTTTCACATAATATAAACAATAACAGACAATAATAAACGTAATGATATAACAGAAATGAGCATTGAAATATCTTTGACATTGTTTTTAGTCATTGTAATGCAAAATGATTTAATTACAGGAAATGAAGAAAAAACGAACCTATTTGAAAGCAAAGCTTGTTAGATGTAGGTTCGCACAATAATAATTATACCTTATACATTTATAACTTAATTTTGAAAAAAATTACGGACTCAAAAAACATGACAGACAATAAAAAACAAACAATTAAACGAGACAAAAACAAATCAGAAACATTAGCAGAATGACAAGATGATGATGATAAATGAAGAAAATAAGAATGAGAGAGTAAAAAACAGTAGATCCAGCCCTTTCGTGTTTACCACATGGTTCAGAGTTCTAATCCAAGCAGAATAAGAAATCACTTTCTAGAAGATAATGGTTGCAACTTGTCAATAGAAAATTTCGAGGCTGAAACGAAGACAAACAGAGCTTCTGTGTTTTATTTGAATTTGAATTTGTATTGTATTATTTCTATGATTAACTATCTTGCATGTTATGTCGTATGATTTAAATTATGCTAGTAATGGATTGAAAGAAGTGGAGACGGTGCACATTTTTGTATGAACTTGACATTTATTGTCCAGGATCCATGATAATGATTTGAAAGCACATTTATAAGATATGAAATGTTATTTGATAAAAAGTATTATTAACTTTATCGTTATTGTCATTTGTATTATTATTATTATTACCATTAAGTCAATATTTTTACAACAATAATACAGTAATATCAATAGCAAAAACAGTAACGGTAATGATTAAAATAATGGTAAAATTAATAATAATATCAACGATGTTAATAATATTAACGTTAATAATATTTAAAATAAAAAGAAGAAGAAAGAGAGGAGTAATAGATTTTTTTTTAAATCATCATTGTGATCGTAACTACTTTTAATGATCTCTACTTTCATTGTTAGCATTGTTTTTATTGTTTTGCCTATTATATCACAACAACCTTAACTTTAATAACCACCACAGTGCCTGGAATGGGCATGTGCTATGAAGTCCCTTGAGAAGTACTACTTCTCCATACACCACACGAACATGCAAGGGAACGTGATGTTCACCCCAAATTATATTGGCGCAGCTGAGTAGTGGCCAGTCTTTCGAAATAGACCCTTTAAAATATTAATTCTGATCACCACACCATGAATACCAGACTAGCTGACCAAACCCACAATAATTCAAGTAGCAAATAAGAAAATTAATAAACAACTGAAACGTCGAGTATCATGGAAGTCACGTACAGAATCATCATGAATCATTCCCGAATAATGCTAATAATTTCTGATAGCGTATACAAATATATATATGTGAATCTCGATATATTAACATTTTTGTTTTCTTGAATAAGAGACCAATTTATTTCACCATCTATGATGTATCATATTTAATTTGAATTAGCCTCTAAAGGCAGCAGGGCAAAGCCACTTTCGCTATACTTTTCAATTCAATTCAATTTAATTCATATTTATTTCATTTCCAACAGAAAGATAAACAGAGGTATTACATTTTTTACATACATAATTCACTTTTTCTTGGTAATTACACTAATACACTTTGCACATAATACAATTATTACAAGAAATTCTTAATTTCTGAGGAAATGCGGGAATCCACTACAAAGCAGTGCTTGTAGTTTGTGGATTCCCCCGAAAAATATAACATTGTTCCAAATTGTGCCTACGAAGACTTGGAAGACACAAGACAATATTACAAAATAACCAACAACCACGAAACCACAAGGACAAGTAAAACAGATACAAGAAGAAGGAAAATGGAAAGGGGGGGGGGGGGAAGGAAGAACCAGGTCAAATCATAGATTACGTTCTCATTGATTAATATAACCAATGGAGGGCTCATTAGTTATTGTCGTCCTTCGCATTCTACGATTGCGTTCGTTGTGCATTTCAACCCACTTGGTACATGGATCCCGGTCCAATGTGTCTCAAAATGCCAAGTGAAGAAATCACACGTACGGGCACAACGGTGGAAGAGGAGGAATTGAGTGAGTGGTTAAGAGGTCATCCTGTGGCGACAGTCTCTAGCGGCCACATGGAGTCCACTCCGATGCGCCCCCACATTGGCGTATCCAGACTTCGGTCTTATTATAGGAGGGCTTAGAAAGTTCACTGCGAAAGTTCACTGCGATCCATACACTTTTAGTCTAGGGAAACAAATTTGTGAGTGCCTTGTTTGTGTTACAGGAAGGGGTCGCCTTAAACATTTCAGTCAGGGGATAAAGAGTATTTTGAGAAGATATATATTTCGTGCGTTCCTTACGATTTACGATTACAATTCCTTAATGCCTGCTAACTACTTGTTTATACAAAAAGAAAAAAGTTGCTTCATCTTTTTTCTTGTCCGGAAATCGGTGAGGAGAGTCAAAATGCCCTCCTTGCCGCTCCTTCAGATACGCTGGTGCTGTCCCGCAGCTCAGTGGGATGGTATCCCTTGGAGTATATCACTTAAGAGATCTGTCAACAGATCAAGATTTAATTTGGAATCGGATCCGGGTCCGTATCAAAGAAACTTGGATTACCTGCAAACGGGATTAAGAGGAACAGTCCTGATACCCCCCCCCCCCTATACATCTTCATTGCAGCGCAAGTGGAGAAGGTTTTAGCCGTCGCTAATAAGCGCCACTAACATTCGCTCATGAAATATTTTCGTTGACATAAAAAAAGAAGGTCCGTCAATATTAGATTAACTGTCCCTACCTGAAACCGTTACTTATCAACCAGAACACTTAACGTGGGGTAAGGTTTTGAAAAAGTCAAAATATTATTGAAGACATTATCATTCAGAACTTTTGATGAGAAGGCCAATTCGTTTGATAATCATATAGGCAAGAAAAAGGTCTTAGGCATTTATCGACCTAGATTAAATCTATGCTTCATTTTTAATAATTATGCTTATAGCTTGATGAGAACAATATTAAAAAATATTAAAACTTTTCTTCGTTCGCGAAGAGAAGTATTATTGTTGTTCTTATTATTATTATATGATATAATATGAAGTATTATATGACCCTTACCTCCCAACCCCTCGCTTCCAAAGACGCTAGTGGTTTAAACAATGGAAGAGTGGCGAAAAACCTTGACCAATAGTAGAATGAAGGTGGTAAGGTGTCGTGTATAGTAGACTAGAGAGCAATATAGGTTACGTTCAATAGTGCTTTCACCGCTATTTGAGGCAAACAATGGCTCGGCCCTCATGAGACGTGATCTCGCAACAAGTATGTGATAAAAAGTGGCCAGATAGCCTTCTCTCATGAATAATTCATATATTAAAGCTAGATATTCGTTTGTAACAAGAATAAAAACAAGAAGGCCTCGACACAGGTGCCTAGATCTTATTCTGAATGTGCTCAATCTTTCTTCAATTTACCACTGTTTTCCTAATACTAGAACAGGGGATACGTTTATTAAACTGTTATTCATACACTTGCGACTTTTTCTTAGGGTTTAAACGGGTATTGAGCTTTGATAATATTGTTTAGAATCATTGTTTTGTTTACATAAAATGTCTTTCTTCATGACAATAAGGCATACGTGCACTTCAGTACTCTTTTCTCTCTCTCTTAAACACAGTTTATTTATAACAAAAATCTGTTTCGTCGATAAAACTTAGTTTTGATAAAATCATCAATTATTTGTTATTAAACTTAATTCTCTCATATGCCTATTACTATGTAATGGGATGATAAGATCATTCTTTAAAAGAAAAAGGTAACCTTAATCATTGATCATTTTTAAAACGTCTGTTGCTGTTTTGGAACCAAACTAAAATGGATGTATATGAGAACGTTGTGGTACCAAACTTATTTTATACTGCCAGGTTTTGATAATGCTCGCTTGTGACATTTTAGATGTGTTAATGAATATTGCCTCTGGAAATAACACCACTCGCGCCTAAACCCCCAAGCAATTTTAATAAAAAATAGATGTAACATGCCTTGGAAGCGAACTCTTTACATATTCGTTCTATTCGTTAGTCTTTGGTATTTTTTTACAAACAGATCCTAATGTTATTACTATGTACTACCAACACCATGCAGTCCAAGCCTAACTAAACAATAAGCATTGTGCCGACAAAATAATCCACAATCAACTACATAAACGTTTAGGATCGTACCAACAAACTAATGCGACGTGCAAGAACTATGTTGTATATTATAGTATAGTATTAATGACTGCTTTGAGAGAAATGGTTGTTTTTATACGCTCTCGGGAAGGTTACAATTGGGCTATTGCCCTCGGCGAATATTAAAGCAGTCATTAATACTTTTATATGCCGAAAAAAGTGTCAACTTATGACACCACCTTGGCCTTTCTCTAGTTTATTTGCACGTTTTTTTTTAATGAGTGTATCTTTGAGAGTTTATTTCTAGTCTCACTTTTTTTTTTGGGGGGGGGGGGAGGGGGGGGGGCGGGCCCCTGTGGGGAATATGGAGAAAAACCTGCTCTTTCATAAGACACCTCACTTAATATTGAGTATCACCTTCAGGATCACGAGCAATATTGGTTTGAATCTCATTTGGGTAATTAAAACATCGACCAATCGCTCATTATTTCAGCAAGAATGAACTATTCCCGGTAACTTGAATTTTACCCTCGAACTATTACATGGGCGTGGTATTTTTCGTTTATTTACGGGAATGGCTAAAACCATGACTGCAATTTCGACCAATCAGATGGCTGGATTTCTTAAGTGAGGTATATAATATTGCATGTACCACCAGTATAACACCGACTGCATCATTAATACGATAAATATTAGTTGCCAATGCCTCTGTATTGAACAAAAGCATCTTCGTTCCAGGACCATTATTCATAAAACCATTCTAAGCTAGGTACCAACTAAAATCTCCAGTTATCAACTATGGAGTGGCCAACTCGCCGCACAACTAGTTGGGAACTAGCCATTGTGTGCATTTTGGTAAAGTAGACATGGGTGGAATAAAGTAAAATGAAGTAAATTATTCTAAATTGTTAGTTTACATTATTTTGTGTGCAGTACTGGGAGTCTTTTATGTCGAGTTGCCAACTAAATTGGAATTCATAACACCTAAATACGAGCCTTGTTAGGTAGTACCAAACTAGGGAGGATTTTAGTTGCCAACTAGAGAATAGAATATTGTGTTCTTGGTAGAGCACACTTTGGTAGAAAGGAAGGAATGTGGAGACATCACTCTATCAGGCTAATTTCCATAACACTTTGTCCAATACTTTTACTACCCAAGGCAGGATCTAAAACATCCATTGATTAATACTTTTCCCTTAATTGCGTGTTGAGCTTTAGAAAAAGAAGAAAAAAGATATAAGAAGCTGCCATTGTCTTTTTTTCTTCCTCACATTATTATTTTTTCTTTGCATGTTTCCCCCCTTAACCTACTTTTTCTCCTCAGTCTCTCCGTCTCTCTAAAGTTCCCAGTTTCTTCCCCCTTTTTTTCTTCTTCTCATTTCCCTCTGCATTTTGTTTGTTTCTTTCTTAATTAGAAGAGTTCTAGTGATGTTAGGGCATGGTTCTTGAAATTATACACCATACATGTAACTGTACCGGTGCTCTTGTTGTGCAGCTCCCTGACAAATATGCAAGTGCATCAATGCACTGTGCAAAATGCTGTTTGATAAAAGGACTTTAATCTTTGAATGGCGGAGGGGGGGGGGGGGGGGGGGAGGGGCACAGTTCGAAAAGAATTATAAGAACAGCTGGAGACAAATTATCATAATTATCTCATATTGACTATTTTACTACATGTTGTGTATTGCTATTACAGTATTAAGGTGTCATAACTAGTGTCTTTAATACATCTTCATCATATTGCAATAGTGCTGACAGTCTTCCACATGTGCTGTGGAGCCCCTGTGTACTGTAAGTCAACGTATAATGGGTTGATTCCATGAATACCATTGATTAAAATCAGAGTTTGTATTTTGATCATTGTTTTTCAACCGCAGGTTACAAGTACTGTGTGTATAAAAGTGATTGATTGCCTTAAGGCAATGCGTTTAACCGTGACAATAAAGTGTTGTGATAACAATGTTATGTGGTTCTAGGGTGATATGGATTATTTTGCTTTCATAGTGCATCTCCACTCAGTCATTGACGGTCCGCTAACGGGTGAAATAATAGAAATATTTATAATGAGACTACAGAAAGCAGTCAGAAAGTAAAAGGAAACTCGATAAAAGTGAAACAGGCAAAAATAAAGCAGGAAGAAACAAAGCATTTGGTTAAATTTCATCGAGTGTAAATCAGTTTTCAACACTTTTATTACATTATCTCTTGTAATTTTACTTTGCTTTGTAATACTAAAAACTGCTTCGTATGTGCCAGAGTAGATTATATATATATTAAGTTGAAATAATTTCAGTGGCTCAAAATAAGAATATCTTTATCAGTCAGAGAATATACAATGGTAAATGCTTTGAAGAAAAACACACACACACACACACACACACTAAAAGGTGAACATTCCGAATATACTGTATTGTTCTACGCATCAAATTATATGCACAAAAGGACTGTATTTTCATTGCATAACCATATAATTATAGAGTAGAGTATTGTAAAGTACATTATATATATATTAAGTTGAAAGTTTGCTAACAAAAGAATATCTATATCAGTCAGAGAATATACAATGGTAAATAATTTGAAGAAAAAAACAAACACACATACACACTAAATGGTGAACATTCCGAATATACCTGTTCTACGCATCAAATTATATGCACAAAATGACAGCATTTTCATTGTATTACCATATCATTGGACAAAATAGATTATTTCGACAAACATACTATGGAGCCGGCGTACACTTCTTTTCCATAATTTAGTTTAAAGGACCCTACAATACAAATAATAAACCCAGTGGAACGTTTATTCAGAGAAAAATGTAAAACCAAACTCTCATTATAAGGCGTAAACAAAAAAGATGTTGTGTTGCCCTTTGCGACCGACCCAAACATTTTGAAATCTACGGTCGGCTTTAAAAAAATATATAAAAAAATAAAACCAAATTTTAGAAAAAGATGTTTAATGAATAAAAGAATATGTACTATTAAAGCATTCAAAACGGAGAATATCAGTACAAAGAGGGAGAAAGAAAAAAAACACCAATGCATCATAAACTGAGAAATATCAGCCCCGCAAAGAGGGGAAAAAAAGAAAAAGAAAAAAAGTAAAAGAAAACAAAAAGAAATTCCGACCGACCGACCCATGTTATGGCACCTAAAGGGCAATACGACATCTTTTTTGTTTAGGCCTAACAAGCAAGTTATACCGGTCCTCACCTTTGTATTCTATTTATTTACCCTAGTATAGATATTGTTTCATCGTTACCATAGTAACAGTGTTATTAACTTGGTCCAATGAATTTGTCTTAACGAGGTTCCACACTTTGTTTACGTTACGCGGGGCTGTTATGCCTTGCTATATTCTGCCAATCCATTCTCTATATGTAATGGAATCTGCCCCTACTTGAATACCTGGGCTCCCAGCTGTCTGGTGTGATTTTAATACCTTTTTATCCCCCACCATATCATTTCTAATCCTCATTTTGTAAATTGGTGTCCATGATAAGCTCATATTGTTAGTAGTCTCCCCTTATTTGTTCCTATATATTCGTATTCCCTACCTGTGAGACTTTGTCCTACCCAGGAGCTTATAGACATCTAATCCTACACCCTCGGTCGGTCCTACATGTACATGTCCAAGAAAAAGTACATGGTGAACCTTCATGAATTCTCCCGAGAGACCGCTCTCGATGGATAGATGGCGCCATTCAAGTTTCTTAGCATTTATATATAGCACTACTCCCCGGTCAAATTGGTTGGTTGCATCAAGAGCGATAAGAAAGCATGAGTATGTTTGTAGGTAAGCAACTAGGATCCGGCGGATATAAATCCTGTCCGAGGGACTTAGTATATAGCATTATACCTTACCAAAGGGCACTAGCGCATCGAATTGGAACCACCCGATTACGACAACACTGCTCTCCCATAGGGCCATATCGCGCCTCCTCAAATTCATCAAGACATCAGCCAAATTGATGCACACAGTCGTTCAGTTTCACTTCTGTGTCAGTTAGAGACCGGTTACTCCTGCTTATTCCGTAATTGTTCTTATATCAGGCCTGATATGTGGGGCATCCACCACTTCCCAATATCCGAAATAGTTCAACAGTTTCCTTGGAAACTTAGATACCCATTCATAAAGAAGGTATTTTAATCATGTTTTATCCAAAAACATTCTCTACCACACATACCCCATCAGTTTCAGTCACTGGGCTGACTATGAAACTATTGGTGTACGTATAGCCTTCATGGTATCATGAAAGGTCATGTGACCTGAGCACATGAAGACTTCTCTCTTCTCTGCTATTTGTTATCATAATCTTAATGTAATGTATTTCTTATTGTTTGATTTGTTTCAGGTGCATTTTCCATATCTGGACGATTGTTCGTCTTCACATTCGCCAGGAATTACGACAATACAAACGATGCCCACCTCCTGATAGTCAACCAAGCACCGGAGAGGGCGACAGTCGTCATCAAGGTACCAGGTCTTGACATAACTCGTTTCGCATTGGTAGAACGACATGCAACTACTGATATCAGTCTACCTCCCGCGGTCATTCCTACAGATTCATATGATGGAATCGGTGGTTATGCTGTAGTTGTGAATTCATCTGTAGATATATGTGTGTTTGGTATCAATGATGCTCATCCTAGATCGATGGATGGCTTCACAGCCCTGCCTGTATCCACCATGGGGAAGGAATACGTAGTGGCGTCTTTCAATCCTTGGACAGAATCACAAATCAGCATCGCAGCCGTCGAAGATAACACCGAACTGACAATCACGTTATCGAATTCGTGGAAGCATACTAATATTGATTTGAAACCGGGTGAAAAACTTCGATTTAACTTGAAGAAACTCCAAACAGTTCATTTACATGGAAAGACTGATCCTACCGGATCCCGGATACAATCTAACAAACCAATCTCTGTCTTGACTGGGTGTCGTTGCGCTTTCGTTCCACGTGATATAACGTCATGTGATCATCTTGTAGAGCAGATCCCCCCATTTCAGCAGTTAGGAAGGTCATTTATTGCTTCTGCGTTCATGGGACGGACATCATCCACTGTATTTCGACTCATTGCAGCTAGACCAAACACCCGGGTTGACTTCTCCGATGGACGCGGGAATAGAACGCTCTCTGCAGGTGGATTTATCGAGTTTGAAACGAATCAGATGGAAGCAGTATATATTCATGCATCCATGCCATGCCTGTTTATGGCTTATGCTAAAGGATTCGAATCAGATTCAAAAGGCGATCCTACCATGACTATAGTACCTCCTCTAGAACAAGGTGTTCATTCCGTGCGATTCGTCACATACAACCTGACTAGAGACATGGATGGCGTCCGGAGCTACATCACTATCCTCGGAGAATGTTTCACGTTGGAGAATTCTACTATTGGAAACGAGAAGGTTAGTAACATCGCTTACATCCATACAAGTCATGGGTAACTCTAATTAAGTAGAAAAAGATGGACATGATGGCAATTACAGCATATACGCCTCCACTCGGCCCACCCTCATCCGGCCTCATGTAGCCATCTACGCCATGGGCCCACCCTCTTCCACCTCCTTCGGTAATATTCCTCAGAAATTTAGACACTGAACAGAACAGAACAGAACGCTGTAGCAGGACCCCCACGTCCCCTCGCTGATATTGACAACTCACAACAGATGTTATCGTATTTAATAAACAATTGTCAGTTTTAAATATCTATGGTTCGTATACAGTATAATGAAAGTAAGCAGAAGTGTGCCAGTTTATTGTAAGATTGTAAGATTTTATTGACTCTATCGACCCCCTCTCGGGGTATGAGAGTACAAACATATTTACAACATAGTATCAATATAACAATAGTATAACAATGATAAACATGTGATAACATGAAAATTGATAAACATAATAGGATAATACGAACAATAATAAAGTTTATAGATTTTATTCTGTAACACGTCATCGTTTAAGTGGTAATTACAAATCATTGGAAAGACATCAACCATTCTCACATTCGTTATTTACTGTACATAAAATAATGCAACCCTTTTTACATTTCAAGTAAAATAATAATGAGCCATCGTGCCCCACTAATTTATGCAGGCGGTGTCTTATAGTGATGAAAATAAAGGCATTATTATCTAAGTATTGCCAACTTTGTAAAGCGCTTAGAAACATTGTAATAAGCGCTATAGAAATATAATGTATTATTATTATTATTATTATTGCACCTTTCATCTTTAGAATCTGAACCTAAATGTATAGCTTTAAATAAATGTATCGCTAAATCTTTGATGTATGTTCGCAGATAACAGGACTACGGGGTCGAGTCTCATATCGCCAGATTGGTAGCAGTCGTTATTGCGTGGCTCGTTTACCAGTTGATAATGGAGTTCATACCATCTCGTCCCATCATCACTACGTCCCATTCGTGGCCTATGCTTACGGGTTTTCTGATTACAACTCCTATTCGTTCCCAGTCGGAATGGCAGCAAACACGTTGACGTGCACCACACGAGGCGTCGAGCATTTCTGTGTGGAAAGAGTGGTAGCCATACTTCCTGAAGGAATGTCGGGAGAAACAATCGATCAACCTCAATGCGACTATTCGGAATGTGTTAATCCAAGTAAGTTTTTTTTTATCAGAGGCCCGTTAACGCTTGAATCTAAACTTGCGATTTTACTAAGACAGTGTTGTTACTGGGGAAGTTGCCTAGCAACTACATGTATGTGCTGAAATCATCGCGATGTGAGTAACCGCGATGTTACGATCTTAGTAGAAATGAACCTTTCATTACAATAAGGGAGTTTACAGATACAATCTGCGCATGGGCAGATCGATAAAGGTCATTTGTACCAAAAAGGTGAAACCAACAGAGATGAATACTGGATATGCGCGAATGAAAGTTATGTAACATTATTCATTTATGCACCAACGGTACATTCTATGATACGCAGGTGGAAGTATTCTTTTCAAGAGGGCAAACAAAAGGTATTCATGAAGCACATCTAGGACTTTGGCAGTTATTATTATTATAATATGCTCAAAGTGGAACTTCTCCATGTGTAAAAGATCTGTGGATATTTGGGGTCATTTGTACCATGTGCTATCTGTAAACTCCCTTATTGTTCTTTCAGGGGTGATAGGTCATTTCAGAAAGAGACAACATAAGAACGGCTGTCATTTTTTTTTTTTTAACGAATGAGACAACGAATCGCGGATTCATTGTTCTTGTAATAATTCACCACTTTTTCAACTGTATACACTTCGGATTAAAGCATTGTTGTATCCATAAAGTTCCTATAATAATTGTAATGTTTTATGGAGGATTTTCAGATTTCATATAGATTGTAAAGACGATGTTTTTGTTTTTGTTTTTTGCTTTCTCTCTCTCTCTCTCTCTCTCTCTCTTTCTCTCTATCTTTCTCTCTATCTTTCTCTCTCTCTCTCTCTCTCTTTCTCCCTCTCTCCCTCTCTCTCTCTTTATCTCTGTCTCTCTCTATGTCTCTCTGTCACCCTCTGTTAGTTCATGTGATTCTCATAGCGGCGGCTACAGGGACCGGTGCTATCATCATTGAGTACTACATGAGGAGGAAATTTTCAGAAAGGCGTAAAGAACGGTGAGAAATTATTTTCTACAAATTATTGTCCTAAGAAGGGAAAGGCAATCTTTAATAATCACTATGACCGTTAACCCTGGTGTATGTAAAGGTCAACCGTATTATCTTGTCAAGTAGCAAATTAAATTAAAGCAAACTGGTGCACGCCAAGCATCTATTTGCACTATTGTTGGCCTCCTCCTGGTTACCAATACTAGGGGGAGACCAACAAGTTGTATACAGCTCGACCTTTAGCATTTTGTTAATCTAGTTTACTGACCTGACTGATATACTCTCCTATATATTTATAATATGGGTTTTATTTTCACAGTACTTTGCAATATATCATTTGATATTTAAAGTTATCGTTATTTGTGATATAATGTTTTAATCCAATCAACGCGATATATTATTAATACACACAACTCCTGGAGTACATTATGGTAACGCTTTTCATGCAGGCCCAACTCAAGTTTCTTCTAGCTGAGTTTTTCTTTGCAATCTTCAGTTTCTTATTAGCTATGCAATTGTGACATCTGAACGTGAAAATATATTTTTTGAAATGAGGATGATCGATCAGTTATTTTAGAATGGTTTATTAGATTTCTTTTTATTGGTGATTACCTCCGACGTGGTATAATTTCAGTCTACAGGGCATATTTATACAGTCATGCAGATTTAAGTTTTCAATCCAAATTTGTGATGTATGAATACTTCGACTCTTCGAGGGCTTGCCCTTGACACTTTTCTGTGACTGCTTTCATCTCACTAACCTATTAAAAGATTCAACTCAATGCGATTATCATACGAGTAATGTTTAAACGGAATGTTTGTCTTTTCGCCTTATACAGGGAGAAGAAACGCCGGAGATCGATGAAGAGAATGAGATCTGCTGCAGCGGCCATATCTTCAATCTCATTCAATCGTGATCGTCGGCCAGCACTAACAGCACATGTCAACGAAGTATCTTGATTCCATCCTACAACACTTTAATACGAAGAGGATGTAGAGAGCTTGAGAGATAGTGGCAATATTACAAAGACATATAGGGACAGACAGATAGAGAGAGAGAGAGAGAGAGAGAGAGAGAGAGAGAGAGAGAGAGAGAGAGAGAGAGAGAGAGAGAGACAATCAGGCTGACATGCGGACAGACGGACGGAAAATTAAACATTGTTGGATGTGGGTTGTAAAATATATAGACAGACTGATAGAACGAAGACAGTCCAAGAAATTCCCAAAAGAAAGACTCACAAACAAACTACATGTACGTACAAAGAGAAATAAAGTGAACGAAAGGCCAAATATTTCGAGTAAAAAAAGTGGGAAAGAGTGGGGTGAAACTGACAAAAAGGAGAGATACAGCATACAGGGCGAGAGAGAACGTTATCACCAATAATGAAATAGAATGAGCGTGAGCTTGAGGTGATTAGAGTTATCCGTGGTCGTTGTAGTCCAGTTCCTAACTTCAAACCTGGACCTAACACTATACCTAACCCTAATCGTAACTCTTACCCCTCAACAAATGGAAGGTATACTAATGCTGACACACTAACGCGCACACGCACATATCCATCACACATACACCCACACTTATGATGATTTTAGTCTTCTTCTTCTTCTTCTTCGCGAGGTTGATTTATAGTTTCGTTGAGTTTATTTGTTAGTCTAAGCTTCAGAACGTATACAATAATTAATGAGGGAGGACTCTGAATCGAAATCGCCAACAAACGGTGGCATTATTGCTTCCAAACGCTGTGGATGTTGGAGGTGGATAATATAAAGTGGTATATTTTAGACATCACGTGGAATGCAGACGATTCCAATTTTTCCAATTTTTTAGGAAAGTTGAAACGACAATGCGTAAGTATAAGGCGTGAGTTTGCACAATTTCCCTACTTTCAAGAGAAAATATTAATGGTAAATTCATATATTGGGTTTGGGAGAGGGTCCCCCCCCCCCAAAAAAAAAAAAAAAAAAAAAAAATAGAGACCCACGAAGACGTATTTTAATGCCCAAATGTTCTTACTGTTTATTCGAAAATTAATGCATATGTTACTACATAATTAGTGAATTTGGGAGTTTCCAAACTGAGAAAAGTTTTGAGATTTGGAATCCCAGAATGTGTATATTATTAGGCCTATAATGATCAAAAGTTCTAACTTGTGGATGAATTACTACAACCTGAGAAAATGTTGAGATTGTTGAGATAAAATCCCCGAAGTTACTCATTATTTACAGATCAATGTTCACATAATGTTGTTAGCTTTTATCATCATCTTTCATTTTCCATATTGCTACCTGGTTTGATTTATGTCGCATAATTATGTATACTATCGATGTGTTTAATTTATATTATCATTATACTATATTTAGAGATCTGAAAAAGGGCAAGGAACACTCGAAGAGCTACCCATGCTTTTATTAGAATTCAATTCAATACTATAGGTGTTATTATCATTACTATTATTATTATCACTATCAATAGGTTTATAATGTTCATTATTTACATATTCATGTTTTTACCATACATCTGAACCAAGAAATGTTCTATTATACCGCTAATGTTATTGCTGATGATAAATAACATCAAATTAAATAAACTTGTGTGTGTATATATATAAATATATAAATGCCCCTAGAGAAATGTATAGCACACTAGACTTAATTCTTGCCAGCTAAGTTTGACTGATTTTGATTCCTACATTACTGATTGTTGGATGATTTTTAACAGAAGAGGGAGCAAGACTGAGTTGTAGATAGCTTCAAGTATAATACATTATCATGTATCAGACGTATCAATGTCGTGCCAGTATCATTATCATCATATCTTCTTTGATTATAGTTAATAATCATTAAAATTGTGACGTATTAGCCAGCATCTTTAGTGATACAACTTGGAGGATCTTATCTCATTCTTTCACGAAAAGCCCTATCACACATATTACTCTTCCCTTTTTGATGAACCTCAACTCCCCTCTTCCTCCTCCCTCTCTGTCTTGATCTCTCTCTCTCTCTCTGTCTGCATGTCTCCCTCACTCTCTCTCTCTCTCTCTGTGTCTGCATGTCTCCCTCACTCTCTCTCTCTCTCTCTCTGTCTCTCTTACTCGGCTCTCTGTGCCTGTCTCCCTCACTCTCTCTTTCTCTCTCTTTAAAAGTATATCATATCAAAATGCGATAAAGAATTTACTTCACATTTTAAATGTAAATTACGAAGTACCATCGAATTATGTATATTTATATAATATTGGATGGCTTTGCATGAGTATGATACAAAAATATATCGTCATAGCGAGAGTCCAATATTGTCATAGCTCGAGCAATATATTCTTGTATCACACGAAAACAAAGGTATACAACATTATTATCTATATCAGGCTGACTAGCGAAATAACAACATTTGATTTTTCTCGGTAAATGTTCCAATCATGATAGTTGAAGTTTCCGGATGACAGAGCAATACGAAAACAATATTGATCTGTCATCCGGGTACTGAGCTAAATAAATTTTAAAAAAACATATTTATTGTACCACTTGGAAGCCTTACATAGATAATAATCATTGGTATTCGTGATTAGAAGTGTTTTCTCTCATTTTCTATGTTCTTTGATATATAATGAGGCACAGCTTGCATTTTAGTTTTATCTTTTGTAGTTATTTTAGGTCAACTTTGTATAAAATGTTAGGAAATTCTAATCTGTATAGAAAACTCGTTATTGGATTTCATCTGGAACTTATCTTGAATAAAATCACATTTTAACAGGAGAGACTTATTATTGTGTTTCGATGTATTTTATTCACGTAAACTTCATACGATTTCACGTCCAGTCTACACTTTCTTGTGTGCGATGAACAAAATTCTCAGTTTCTGTTTTCCAATCACCCCCCCCCCCTCCCCCACGGGAGATCCTCTAGCTGTACTCTCTCTTTCTCCGATCCCCTCTTTCTCTTCTCTCCTCCTCCACTAGACATGTCTGACCTCTCTGCCTATCTGTCTCTCCCCCTCCCCCCCCCTCTCTCTCTCTCTCTCTCTCTCTCTCTCGACCTCCGACAGGTCACAATCACTTGGGGCATACGTGCTAGTGCAATACATGTATCTCATCGATATTAACACATTACAATCAATATACCAGTACATGACAAAGACACGACATACATGCATACACGGAAGTCTAGACTAAGAATATTGCATCATTGATTGGCATTTTCCACCTATCTTTATTGCCTTGAGACTGAGCAAGCACACACAGTAGCGGGTCCAGGGGGGGGGGGGGGGTGATTGGCTCCGCCCCTCGCCCCCCCCCCTTATTGGTGGCCTTTAAAAGCGGGGGAAGTGCATGTGAAAGAAGAAAATAATTGAGGAAAGAAAAGAGAAAAGGGGAAAGGTGAAAGAGAAAGGAAAAGGAAAAAATTCACCACCCTGAGTAGCGGGTTGGGCAATGTAATATTGCATGGGGTGTTCAACTCCACCACCCCCCCCCCCCCCCACCCCCGCAAGCTATGCGTTATGCATTAGTGTATTAATCAGTGACAGATCCGGAGGGGCGATTCGGCTGTTGCCCTGCCCCTAAAACTAAAAAGAGGTACAAGGGACTAAAAGAGGTATAAGGGACTAAAAGAGGTATAAGGGACCAAAAGAGGTATAAGGGACCAAAAGAGGTATAAGGGACTAAAAGAGGTATAAGGGACTAAAAGAGGTATAAGGGACTAAAAGGGGTATAAGGGACTAAAAGAGGTATAAGGGACTAAAAGAGGTTTAAGGGACTAAAAGAGGTATAAGGGACTAAAAGAGGTATAAGGGACTAAAAGAGGTATAAGGGACTAAAAGGGGTATAAGGGACTAAAAGGGGTATAAGAGACTAAAAGAGGTATAAGGGACTAAAAGGGGTATAAGGGACTAAAAGAGGTATAAGGGACTAAAAGAGGTATAAGGGACTGAAAGAGGTATAAGGGGAAAAGAGACTGCGACGAGAACATAGTGTAAGCATTAGGACCGAGGTAGAACAATACAAAACAAAATACGAAAAAGAATGAAATGTAATAAGTGCTGTGAGAATTTCAAAGAGAAAATTACAATCAATATCGCTCGTGAGGGCCACCTTGAAGGTTCTAAATTGATAAAATCCACTGATGGATCCATCGCTGACACATGTACACTCATAATGAACACACAATGCCATATACTTATTCAGTAAATGAAGCAAAGAAGGTATAGCTTTAATTGCTACATAGGATATGATAGGTATATTTATTCAACATGGAAATTGGAATCTTTAATGTACATGTGCATGAATTTATACATATATGATTAAGTTTTAGACATAAAAGATAAAAAGTCCTGCAAGAATAACATTGTGTACATGGTAATGGGCTTGTCTGTAACATTACAAGTGTGTTTCATTTCAGGTATTTTGATGTCATCCCCCCAATAAAACTGGATAATCTTAAATGAACTGTTCTTTAGAACCAGACCAGTTAGTCTAATGTACTGAAAGACACTTAAGGAGTAAGGTTACACTGTGATGTTACACAGTATAACCCATTACCATAGACAGACATCCATACACAAATTCATTCACAAAAATTCATACATATGAAATTCATACACATGTTTTCTTTCAATAATACATGATCAATAAGACTCAATATTTCTATTTCCCACAGTTACATTATTATAGTAATTCACCACAAACAGAGAGAGCTAAGGTTCATAGGTCGTATTCTGAAAGCTCAGTTAACTTTTTGTTCAACTTGACAGCCAAAATATAATAATAATATTCTTGGTTTTCATTATAGCGCTTAATAACACATTGACAATGTCTGAAACGCTCGGCAGAAATATTATTACCTGATTCAGGCTTGTCAGCACACAATGTTGCACATTCTCCACTCCCTGGGTAGAATTCCAGCCAGGTGCCATTATACAGACCCTCACATAGGCCTCACAATATATTGTAGGAATTAATACAATAAAAGTGCAGGGTCTTTAAAACAGGGGGAAAGGGGCTTGGAGCTTTGAATTTAAAAAAAAAAAAAGTTAATTGAAAGATAAAGTGACCTTCTAGATATAATAATGCTAGTACCTTATCTTGTGTGCACAGACATAGATCATTAAACAATGCATCTCCAGCCTGTCAAGTGAGATTTCAGAATAGTGTCCAAGAAACAAGAATTGCCAGTTCGCTGACCCAACTAGTGGCATTCATTATCATCCTACTAAAATACATTATTGCCATATTCAACTTTAAAAAAAAAAAAAAACCCAAAATACTAAATCATTCATGTACATGTACATTACACAAAGAAAAAAATAAAATAAATAAATAAAATAAAATTAAAAAAACAAACACTGACCCAACACAGTAAATCGGAACCCAAAATATATGGCACATCAACCCGGTATTAGAAGTCTTTACCCGGAATGTACATTAATGCCATTCTACAGGATCATCTCATATACACATCATATCTAATCTTGTACTGCTACATACACTGTAATAGAGATTTCATGAATTCTACAGAATCACAAATTCGTTCTTGGCTTTTGTTAATGCTTGCACATCTTCCAATAAAATTAATTTTCAAAGATAGTTTCTTTTTCCAAAATGTTTGTTCTACATTACAGAAGGCAATGTTTAAGACTATACAACAATATTTCTACAGAGTGGCCCATAGTTAGTCTACTATAGTATTCAATCAGATTGTGGCACGAAGGTAATACTATCGCACATGCCTGCCATCCACTACATAGTTCATAGTGTACTGTACTATCGCATGATCTGCTGGCAGAGTACAGTACCCCATCAAAGGAATAGGTCATGATGTACTATAGATTTCACTGATTTATACATGCAACACCTTACAAAGTGACTGACAGATCGTGTCACCTAAACTTAAAAATCAAAATAATGCAGAGATGATGAGAGACAGTGTGAGAAGAGAGAAATTGAGTGACAGAGTGAGGGTGAGAGGTTGAGAGAGAGAGAGAGAGAGAGAGAGGGGGGGGGGGGGGGGGGAGAGAGAGAGAGAGTGACGAGATAAAGAATGAGAGAAAAGAAATATCAAAAGAATATCAATATAAATATACGCAATACATTATGAAATACACCTAGAATTCCTCTCATCTTTCACTTAACAGTGAGATGAGAATCATATCCATGTGCTTTTCATCACAATACAGTCATATTGCAAATCCGTTACAGCTCTCATCTAAAACAGTTTCAAGAGGGATACATCTTCTATCTTGATCTACATAATGTTGACTAGTACACATGTAGTTGATTCGAGACACACATGACTACATATGTACAGGTCACATGTAGTAGTGTAAGTTGAAATGCATTTTCCCTCCTTCTTATACATGTACGGTAAGTCAGTTGCATTTAAAGAGAAGTTTGAGTTCTGGGAAGAGGTGGTAAAATAATTTGTGAGCGTTATCATTCTTATTATGCAAGTGTGGAAGAACATCAGATAAGACATGTTCCCTGAAAAGCATGGCTCTTCAAATGCCTTCATATTCTAAATATGTCATGTAACATTGTAAAACTCCAGGGTAGGATTTTTACGCCACGTGTTCGTGTAGTCCCATATACATTTTTCTGGGTACAGTGTTTGTAACTTTACTAAGACTTGGCCAAATTTTTTATCATTTTGATGATTCAAGAACCTTGCAATACACACAAATTCTTATATGCTAGATGATCAACCTTTTCTGGTCGATTCCACACAGTTTCTTTCACAATGCAATCGCATGACCAGAACTCAACTTCATCTTTAAACTGAAGAGAGGGGACTAAATGCAGCCATGGCTGACTGAACTAAAGCAATGAAGTTCACCAACCGATATTAAATAAATTACATGTCAAGTATAAAAGCAGTAAGTACTCTACATGTTACATATCTTAATAATCCTATGAACTCTCATGTTGTGGTTATAACTACAACTACACATTCACCCTAGAAAGCTTTGAGGGCAGTTAAAAAGACTGGGGGCATGATGCCCCCCCCCCCCCCAGTCTTTTTTCACCAAATGATTTAACCACATAGTATTCTCATGACAAGACGAATAATGCACAGCTCTACATGTACGTTAGAGATTTCTTCAATTCAGTTTCTTACAAATTACACTGATGGGATAGAAGCACCCCCCCCCCCCCCTCCCTCCCCCTCACCACGAAAACAAAATTGTCAGGAATACTTGTTCCTCATTCTTGGCAACAGTAACTGCTTTTTCTTTTTAGGTGTGGGTTATTATTTTTAAATGTTGTTCTTATTCGTCCCTTGATTGTTTTATGCATTACCCATAAACTATTGCCTCAGTTATCACAGGCAATAGTATTAAACAGCATACTGTAGAATGCAACATTTCCATTTGATTTGGCAAGAACATTATGGGTAAGTGATGTCAAGAGTTGGTTTTAAAATAGTCCATCAATAATTTGAAATGCATGGAAATTGAGATTACATCTCAATTTTTGATTAATTTCGTCTTACAATTAAGTATACTAAAAAAAGTACAGTGCAATATATTACAATATGAATGAACAGGATAGTATATTAACTCTAAATTAAGCAGTGTTCGAGATAAGATTATCCTTCTGTCAACCATACCTCTACCAATTGCATCGTCTTTATCTATATCCTATCTATGGCCAGCCAGTACTCATCTAGTCCGCAATGAAATGAGAGAATTGCCTTTGAATCTTGCTTTATTCCTGATTCTTTGACATGAGAACTAGCTACAAGAAACACGAGTGGAAGGCAGGACTATCTTTGACATGATTGATGTAAACACACACACACAGTTACTGCATTATTTACTTCTCCTTGTCAGCTGAAAAGCCTTTCAATTCTCCAGTCGTTCTTTCCTGTTAGCAAATCAATGAGAAATAGATTATGTTTAGTAAAGGAAATACATAGAAGAGTTTATGTTACACATGCAACATATAATCTACTTTTAAAGCCCCTCTGCACTAGTTTGGCCAGGAGGGATTAGACCTCCCTGTATGGTCTCTGACAGATTGATATCTCATCATGTCAGCTCTCAATTAAGATAAGAAAAAGGGGACCATGGGGGACCAACGGTCACCGATTAGGCATTGTTTGCTTTATAGAGGGCGCAAGTAGCTATAAGTAGTGCAGTGGGGCTATAACAGTAGATATTAAATATAGACATGTATGCATCATGACATGTAGAGGAGATACAGTGATGCATCATATAGGGGATGGGGAGACTATGGTAATTGTATCTCTGGGCTGATTGAAGCCTGAATCTTATTTATCTTGAAGATATTTAAAGTCCTTGAATTCTGTGACTGATTCCTTCTCAAAAAAACTTTGGGAACTTCAGTGAATTTTTCTCTTTGAATAGACAATTGTTCCCAACTTAGGTTCATATAAGGCCCATGTAAATTGTTGGGAATGAATAATACCTGTGTATATCATTATTATTATTTCTTTATTGCAACCAAAACTTGACGCACTGTATGAATATCATACGATAATCATATCAAGACGTTGTATGGTTCTACTTTAGTGAATGCCATAAATACAGATTATCTACAAAGACAAAATCACCAGGACCTTGTTTTCAGAATCCATGGAAACAGTGGCATAATCAACATGAACCTTAGAATATTTGGACTCACTTTTTGGAGATCATCTTTGGTTTTATCCTCCAGTGCTCGTATGTCGGCCATTGTCATACCATGATACTTGTCTAACCAGCAGAAAACTTGGCGATGGAAAAGGGTAAATAATCGCTTCTCTTGCTGTTGGATTCAAACATACATGGAACAAGACAAATGATTAAATACATAGCATTAAAAGCTACATTGTGATTCACATAAAGTCATTCTAAAAGGATGCTATTACCCATCAAGTACATGTGTGTGCATTACCCTGGCTTTAGTCAAGCGGACTTGGTAAATTGTTTTTTAAATCATTCAAGAAATTTCTTCCTACAAATCCCAGACGCCTGAGTCGAACATACAAATACACTGAACTTCAAGATGAAATATCGGATCAGCCAAATTTTTTATTTTTTTACTTCTGTAAATATTCTCATGTACCGGTAGACCCATCCACTGCTCTCCTGACCCTTGCAGAAGATACCAAATATTCCTACTTTCCTTCATTTCTTGCGGGAACATTAAATTGTGAAATGAAAATGAGATTCCTTTTGCTCCTTCACATTTTCTGTTCTTCATTTGTTTACTATTGTTTGAAGTTTGAACTTAAAGTCAAATAGAGCCTGAACAAATCTTGAATTAAAAAAAAAAAAAAATGTTTTTGTCAGACACAAGCACAACCAAAGCAAAATAGAAATAAAGCTCAGTGCTGTGTTAGTATAAGGGTGTCTCATATTGTACATTTTTGATAACTCTCTGCACTATTTCTAGAAACAGAAGACAGCACTCACGTTCATGACAAACTTCTCAATCCTGCCTTGAAGACCCCACCACTTGAACTTCATGTACACTAGTTTGTAGCAGCACATCAGCGGTTTCTGTGTCTCCTAAAGATATCATTTTGTTGAAAAGGAAAGAACATGACCAAAATCAGTTTCATAAGAATGGTTCATACATGCTCTAACAGCCTTGAAATTATGAGCTTCCAGAGTGTCACCGAGTTAAACAAAAATTGCCAGACAATCTAAAAAAGTTGTACCTTAGTGGCTTTGTAAGAACTAAACATAAATCAATCAACTAGATGCATGCCACATTGCCACTATATCTCCAAAATGCCTCTGTTGACTTCAACATGCTACTTCCTAGATAAAGATGTGTTTGAAAGTTGAGACATTTACAACCAACTGACTTTCTTATTGCAATTCTGTTTTATAAATGGAACCTCAAAATTTTGTCAGATTTTATAGATTTCATTTATAAATATGTAACGAGCAAAAAAAAAGAAAAAAAGATGGAAATTGATACCCAAAAGTGACAGATTCGTCGGTTCATAAAAATGCTGATCAACAACGATCCTGTGTCCTTTCTTCTAACCTCACAAGCCCAAACTCTTTTCAGGTGAAGCTTTCATACTTATACTAGATACTCATGCTTCACTGTCCTTCAATCAGTCCCTTGAATGGATATGTACTAGAAAACTTTATTTCTTTGCAGCCAGTCTTTAATACATCATCGTTTCTGTGGTTCGTAAACATGATAATAATCCACTTGATTCATGTACATGTAATACTTCAATACTTGATACCTTATATTCAAATATTTATATATTTTGTATAGAATTCATAGAATGGAATCACTGTTTAGTTATTTTCAGACACCCCCCCCCCCCCAAGAAAAAAGAGGAAATGTCTATTTCGAATTAATAATAATAATAATAATAGTGGGTTCTTGTATAGCGCTCATGTCAGTCAAATTTGACCCTCCTGGCGCTCCCGATTATTACCCTGGCTTTAGCACGGCTGCCATACGGCGCTCTAGCATTTCAAGGAATAAATTCCTACCAGGTACCCATTTACTTCACCTGGGTGGAGTGTGGCAAATGTAGATCAATGTCTTACCCTCCACTTTGGCTGCAGAGGGCCTCGTCCTGTCTTCTCTGAGTGAAATTTGGAAGGGTCCTCACTCTCTTTGTAATCCTAAAGGAGCAAATATAAAACCTGGAGTAACTACATGCATATATAGATTAATTGGTCAGCTGCATACAAGGACCATCTCCTTTCTGGCTGCTACCAGCATTAGCAATTTCCTTTGTATTATTCATGTTTGTAAATTGATTCTGTGTATTTCTGTGTTTATCTATGTGAGTACCGGTAATTGTAATTGTGTGAAACTTTGTGTGCTACTTTTGTTTTACCCTGTATGTTTTTTATTGCTTGGCAAAATAAATTGAATTGAATTGAATTGATATACGTTTGTAAATTATTTTTATAATCAATTCAACATTTATGGGAGAAAAGGTAGAGTATAGTAAAACTATGTAAAGCATGACTCTTATCAAGATTCTCATTAGTTTATCTAAAGTTGCTCTCTTATTTGGGCAAACACACATTATCATTCAGTGTATAAACAATAGTGATAGTGATATTGGTGGTTATTTTACCTGACAGCTAAGAAAGCAATAAATGATTGTTAGTAAGCAACCAGATGGCCGACGGCTTAAGGTCCTCTCTGAGGGACCTGGTAATGAGGATTGATGCCTTACCAAAGGGCACTAGCGCATCGACTTGGTTTCGAACCCGGGTCACCGGATAACGAGACCACTGCTCTACCGACTGAGCTATCGTGCCTCCTAGAGTAAGATGCCTAATTATAACATACATTGTAAGAGTATTACAGTAGCATGAATAAAATGAATAACAAAGAAGTTCCAGCAGGGATACGTACATTATGTAGGTAAAGAATGAGAGCTACACACAATGAATACTCACTTGAGATTTGATAGTGTCATTCACAATATCAATGTATACAATCTCCCTGGCGTTTAGTTCGTCTTCATTTAGATTGTGAACCTGAAGAGGAGCAAGGCAGAAATATTTTAATTTTGTTTCATTTAATTCATTTCCACTTCTCATAAAAAAACATATAACAATTTACATACAATCTGATTAACACAACAAAACAAGAAAGTAGCATAACAATATTTAAAGAATTTAGAGCATCTAGAATTAATACTTGAGACTGTGGTGGAGCCAACAGAGGCCATTGACCTATCAAGGGCTGGTCCGTCTCCAGGAATAAATTAAATATATATAGTCCCTTTTCACAATTTAACTACTTCTTCTCTCTATATATTTAAATTGTTAAAGGGGAAGTACATGTACACCCTGAAATCGAGTTGGCTTTAATAGAGGCAGACAAAATGAGAGGAACAGATGAGTGAATGTTTAAGTAAATTCCGATCAAAAATAAGAAAGTTATGAATTTTTGAAGTAGCTATCAATCAAACTTTCAGTGACCCGTTTGTCTCGTTTTCTGCTTCTATGAAAACCAACTTAATATCAGAGTGGATTTCCCCTTTAATGCACTAATAACTCTTACATAGGGATATTGCCTCAACAAAAAACTTAAAGGGGGTGTAGCATGACGAGACTATGTGTCTTTCCTGTGGCTCGACTCAGGGGCCAATCGGGGACCGCAGTATTCACATACGTGCAATATACGCAAAACAGAAGCATGTGGAGAACTTTGATCTGTTTCGTAGATGGCGTTATTTGCACCAGTATTTGCCATGCTACAACCCCTTTAAAGTTTGCTTTTGCAGTATTCATCGATTCCATGCTATCAAGCAATGTATTATAAAGTGATAACAAATGTTAAGGTGTACAATATCTCTTTCCCCTTCCCATAATACAGTACACTATACTCTAGACGAATCAGATTTTTACAAAATGGAAGAAGGTTTCAGAGGATCTTACATTATGTTGACTGCCATCATCCTGTTTGTGCCATGTCTTGATGCTCAATTCAAAATTGTCCTTCATGTAACCCTTATTCTGAGAGATGAACAAGTACAATAATACACAATCAGTAATTGGTAGCTTGGCTAAAGCCCAGTTAACAATATGATCAAGGAAGAGCAATGTTAATAGTCATGTGGTTACTCTGGGTGAACAAGACGTATCATCAACATCATCATCATTATCATCAACATCATCATCATTATCATCAACATCATCATTATTATCATCAACATCATCATCATTATCATCAACATCATCATTATCATCAACATCATCATCATCATCATTATCATCAACATCATCATCATTATCATCATCATTATCATCATTATCATCAACATCATCATCATTATCATCATCATTATCATCATCATCATCATTATCATCAACATCATCATCATTATCATCAACATCATCATCATTATCATCAACATCATCATCATTATCATCAACATCATCATCATTATCATCATCATCATCATCATCATCATCAACATCATCATCATCATTATTTTCAACATCATCATCATTATCATCAACATCATCATCATTATTACATGTTCTCTGTAGGTTTCCATTGTGAGTGAGTATTCACAATTTGAGGCTTTTGGTGACATCATGTGGTAGCCTTACTCAAGACTAAAACAATCTCTTATGGGGCTTTTAAAGAAATTGAGAAGGAAGTATAAGAGAAAGAAAGGAAGAGATTATAATGGAAAAGAGTTTTATTAAACACTTACACAAGACTACTTTTTCTGTTTTTGGTGAGATCAAAACGATAACCAAAGCAACGAGAGTGTCAAAAAGACAATTTCCAGAAACAGTGTACTAGTGTAGCATTATCGTAAGGTGGTATTACTTATTAGGTTAAACAATACTTAGTTGTTTGCAATGGTAAAATATTCAAGGGTTTAAGGTCATTCTTAATTTCATTCTTGACGTCCAACAAGACGATCAGTTAGGACAAAAGCTATTCAAATAGTTTGAATATATCAAATATTAGTTCCACCCTACAGTTCATTATTTTAAACTAAATGGCCTGAATTCACAAAGGAGGTTTAGCTTAACCCATGGTTTAAACCCTCATTTACATAGATAACCCATGGTTTAAAAGTTAGCAAAAAAAGAGCATACCTTGCCACGCGCGTGTCTAATATTGGACCTCTGACTGTGCCACGTTTTTTTTGGGGCTAATTTTAGACCATGGGTTATGCAATTGAAGATTTAAACCATGGGTTAAAATTAAACCTCCTTTGTGAATTGGGGCCAATGTACTGTACTTACCGTTATGATAGTACAGCAATATGGATATGCATTGTGTGCCTCTTCTTCCACTTCGAGAGCCCCTGCTGGGGCTATAGTCCTTATAAATCCTGGCACTTTTCTGCAAACACAAAACAAGATTTTGCCATCATAGCTTGTTAATTCAACAGAAGGCATTATATACTCTGAATAAAAATGTGAGAATTTCCCCTTTCTGTTAGTCAAAGTGTCATAAGAAGTGACATTTATCCACATCTGATGGTGTCATCACTCAAAGGGGCAATACCCAAGTTTTCATGTACATAACATGACATTAAATGACAAAACAAGGGTTCAGTGACACAAAGACGCAACTCCATATTTTGCCAAAATGTTCAGAAAAATGTGGGGTTTCCAGGAAACACAAAGACTTAACTCCACCCAACACCCCATTGAAGTCAATGGCTAGTGAAACATAGACTTACAAATTATGTAACTCCTTAAGGCCCAAGTGCTCAGTGACACATAAACCACTTTTTCTCAAAATGGCCACAATGGAGTTACATCTTTGTGTCACTCAAATGTACAACGAACCAAAGATTACTTGTATCTACTACTTCATGATATTAAATTTAAAAAAATAACATTACATGTATTGGGTACAATTACTGATTATTTTCTTCTCCCGCATTTAAAAAAAAATCTTCTTCCTCTCAGTGATATCACTAACATCTGATCCAATGATGTGCTTCAATAAATTCCTTCTTGCATACTGTTGATTCCCCTGACATTGCTCTGGGGACAATTGCTTAAAGGTAAAGAGCGGTAGTGGTAAAATTGCGGTTCAAGGGTTTTGTGTGCAAAATATCCATTCAACATTGTTTAAATATTGCGTTTAGATGGCAATACTTCAACCCAAATTCGCAAAAAAGCAGAAATATATGCCCAATTGTTCAATGTTGAAGTGCATTCGCTATATCTATCCAGGCCGAATTATAAGATATGATAATTTACCAAATATATTAATTAGTAGGCGGTTTCCCAGGCAAAATTTGTATCATCACGGATTGGTCAAAACATATTCTTTCACATGATTGGTAATAAGAGCTTCCATTTCATTTTTTGAGAGGGGGGGGGGGGGGGGGGGGGGGTGGGCATTTCAAAAACTTGTCTATACTAAAGGATTACTTTGTTAAAGATAACAGCTCCAGATTTCAAGCTGCAATTGGGTTTCAGGTCAGGTTTTAGGTCAGGTTAAAGGTTAGGGATAGGTCATATTAGGTAAAGCGTTTTATCTGGGGTTGAAAACAGGACTTCAAATAGTATACCTTACGTAGGATATTGGCCGCGTATTAATATTGTAGACTGATGCGTAGTGGCAGTTACTTACTCTTTAAGATGGTATATCTTGTTTGTTAACTGTCCGGACTCTTCTACTTCCTCGCCTTTAGAATTGGTAACTTTTCTTGTATAAGCTTCATTTACCACCACCTCCACGCCATCTCCTCCACCTGTTACTTCTTTACTAGCCTCTGCTACTGAATAGAGCTGACCAATCTGGTACTGTGGTGGGCAGAGAATAAACAACATTCAAAGTTAGTCAAAACTGTAAGGAAAAGTACTTGAGGAGATGTGGTCAAGTATTCTAAGGGTGCGTTCAAGCGACACTTTTTCACCCTAGAAACATGGTTTTCAAAGATGTTCAGTTTAAAACACGGTTGCATTCAAGCGATATCAAGCAATTTTTTATTTTTTATTGTAAAAATAAATGTGTTTCAAAACGCAAACATGAAACGCTAAAAAAGATGTGTTTTGTAAGATTGTGACGCAACGGAGATCTCAATCATGATTCTATAACGTCATTGTCGTAGCCTGCTTCTGGTTTGGCCGACAGTTGACCATAAACAAATTCAGGAAGCACGCAGCGAAGTTGACCTATACTTCCTGAGTCAAACTGTGCAATGTGATGAGCAGTGGTTGGGCTTGAAATGAGCAAGAATCAACGACGATGAAAAATAGCTTGAACGCACCCTAATGGAAGAGAACATGAAGAGTTCTGGTCGAGTCACAGTGTGAACCAAAGAGTACAGGGTTAGAAGCCCTGCCACGGCACTAAGGCATGATGCTTCAGAAAGTTGATGACCAAACAGTAGCAAATCTTGCCTGACATGTAACCATAGTGCATGAATTTTCGTTTTTATATTCCTAAGGATTTGGCATTCATAGATGAACAATCTGGGAGTAATACATTTGTACAAATTGTAGCCCCACAGTCAAATACAAAAACCATACCGGTACTCTCTAACTGTATGTCAAATAAAGAAGACTGCTCTGTATATTAATCAATACCAGTGCTTACCAGTGCAAATTGGAATTTGTCACTTTCGACTCTCTCCCTTTTCCAATATACTGCTCATTCCATGGCTGCAAAACCATACCAAATATGGAATAATTTTAAAGAGAAATAAGCACACCTTCTAATGATACTCAACAAAGTGATGATTATGCCATGACAAGAGAGATATAATCGATCAAACTTGAGTTTCCAAACTTTTTTTGAGGGGTTTATAAGGTACAGTGTACAGAGGACCAATTTTGTAATGTATCGGAACAGTAATAATAATTCCTTTGGCAGGGCACCACCCCACACCCTCAGTGGGTCTGCATGTACATCATGCATACATGTACATGTATGACCCCTGTTTAAAGTCTAAAACTTAGTGGGTCTAGAAATAAAATTTGGGAGCCCATGAGCACCAATCACCTGTTAGTGAAATACTGCGAAGCCATGCTTGTACCTTCATGGCAAATACAGTGTTATCTTTTTTTTATGGTGGAATAAGTTTGTACCCCCCCCCCCCCCCCTCTCCGAGCTTTTTGAAGTATCTTTAGCCTGTTTTCGGTTTTGCTTGCAAGCATGGAGTGAACATAGCCCATCCATTGCCAATATTTACTATTAAACTTGATGAATTCCAGCCATAAAATATGTTACAATTACATTCTTTAATTTGTAAAAGCAGTAAAATCACAGACATGTAATTTTAAAAAAAAAAAAGTTTCAGAAAAAAATTGACAAATACCGGTAATACCCCCTTCACATACACGGATTTTCCTTACGAGTCCTTACGGATCGCACAAATTCACGGATCTTTCACGGATCCTTACGATTTGGCCACTTTTACGACCGGTTTAAGAGTTATTACGAGCTGTTTGCGGTTTATTACGGATCATTAAGAGTTATAACGATGTATTTACGGCAACAGTCCACGATTCGTTACGAGTTGTCACGGATAACTACGAGCAAATAACGTGTTAGTTACGACCTGTTTAAGTGTTGTTTCGAATAGTTACGAGTAAGCTACAAGTTATTACGAGTCCTTACGATTTGTAGCCCAAAAATAAAAACTGAAAATGAGGTGTTCGAATTTGCAGCTTTCATACCTTTCCCAAAATCGTAAACAGTTCGTAAGCAAACGTAAATTATACGTATCTATTCGTAAAGTATTCGTAACTACACTTAAAATGCTCCTAATAACCCGTATCAATCCGTAAAGCCATCGTAAAATGACCCGAATAAAATCGTAAACAACACGTAAGCACACGTAACCATCCTTAAACTGCTCGCAATAATCCGTAAATAATCCGTAAACAAATCGTAAACTAACCATAACGAATCGTTACAAAAATCTGTTACGAGTCATTTACGGATTCTTGCGAGCAGTTTACGGATGGTGACGTGTTGTTGCGAGCGGTTTACGGGTGGTTACGGATTGTTAAGAGCTACTTACGAGCTATTTACGGACAAATCAATCCGTGGACAATCGTAAGAAGATTTTTGACATGTCAAAACATCTACCTCTCCTTTCACGGATCCTTAAGAGTGTCTACGAGTTGTTGCGAGTTGTGACGAGTTATTTACGGATACCAGCGAGTTATTTACGGATGCTTGCGATTGACTACGAGTTGGCGATCCGTAAGGACTCGTAAGGAAAATCCGTGTATGTGAAGGGGGTATTAAGGAAATTATGATTTTAAAAAACTACTGTACATGTACAGTATATGAACATTGACAACCACCCCCACAATATTCAATGTTTAAAAGAAATTCCATAGAAGATTCATTGCAACTATACATGTGTATACAGTGTATGTATCATGTATCATGTATCATACACGATGTATGATTTACATGTAGATGTATTCTTCACAATTATCATCAGGACATAAATGTACAGTGTACATACACATGTACACTGTAATAGAAGCACAGTTGAATGACACACCATACAGTAGATGCTGAGCTCTACCTTTAAAGTTGAATTGATTGCTAATTGTAAGCACCTACTGTACACAGATTGTTCAAAACAATTTTAATCAATATTAATCATCAGGGTGTTGCCTGCATTGGCTAACATACATTGGAACCATCTGCCATATATATAACAGGTCTTCACATGTATGCAGATTACTTTATGTACATGTAAAGTGTACATGTCAGGGATAAAATATTTAAAAAAAATTGGGGGCTACTTTTGGAGCTTGCTTGAATGAAGATAACACTCTTTAATTTGTTTTGCAAAAGTTGAACTTTATGCACATTTTTGGGGGCTCTTTGGGGCGAATTCACCCGAGCCTCCCCCCATATTTTCCCCCTGGTACATGTACAGGTGTACATGTACAACTCACTGCATAACATAGGAGATCTACATGTATACAATACTTGATGTTGAATTATCAATTAGTCAAATGGGGTGTTGCAAGAAAGTTGCGATTGACTGCAAGTTGCAAAATTTGCAACTGATATTTGCAATCGATTGCAACTCAACTTTCTTGCTATAGTCTCCTAAATTTCCTAGGATTTTGTAAGAATTAAAGTTTTATCAATTTAATTAAATTAAGTTAACTAGTTCTAGCTTTTATTCTCTCCCTCTCACTCTCTCTTACTAATGGGGGAATGCAAGAAAGTTGCGATCGATTGCAAATTTACAATTAATTGCAAGACTTACGCTTGATTTTGGGGATTTGCAATTGATTGCAACTTTCTTGCAATGCCCCATTAGAGTGAAAAAAAAGAAGAAAAAAAAAAACTTTCTACAAGTTTCCTTCAGATAAGTGTATTTAGTCATTAAAAAAAATCATTACCGTATTCATTTTGCCTTGTTCAGTTGGCCGTCTCGACAAAACCCCCAATTGGTTTTTTATGGCCATCCAAATTCCTATAACACTTTTTTAATTATTTGTACTGTATTATACTGTATCATGTACAGTATGTATATATTTCAGGTATTACATTACATTACATTTACATTGTACAGTACACATACATACATGTACAGTGTACATGTATGTATTTTGAATGTATTTGGTGGAATTGAATACATTGTACACAAATTAAATTGAAGAAAAGCAATCTAGATTTTGAATAAGAATACAATTACAACATGTAGTGGTATAAATATCTCACATCATATCATATCTAGAGGAGACATATCAAAAGCCTTCTATGACATTGTCACTTTGCATATTATCTTACTTCCTACATGTACTGTACATGTACATGTACACTGTGTTTTAACTGAGTTGTTAGCACTCCAAATTGACATGCTCCTTTAAAGAACAAGACTGACTAAGCTAATTCTCAACATCGTCTGTACACAACGTTTTCAAAATATGCCGGGCCATTACAATGTAATGAATCATTGCAAACATGTACCGGTACTACTCGCTTGATGCAGTACACAATACAGTTTTAAGAATCTAATGAGCGTTCAAAGATTTCATGGATGAAGTATGCTACATGTATGTGATGCGATGTGTCTTGAGCATTGATTACATGCAGGCTGCATATAATGCATTACAGTGAATCCTCTAGTACACATGATTGTCTTCAGCACCAGGTATGTATGATAAGAACAAAGATGTGACAAACAATTCATGATTCCTGTCTCATATATCTACGATTGCTTAGAATCAGGCACTTTAGCTTTATATTCAAGCTTTATATTAAACTTTCAACTCGACATGTACATTCTTCATGTAAGAGAAAAATGAAGGAGCCAATTTGCAATTGACAAGACTTTTTCAATCTACTCATGTATACATGTACACAGGGTGCTACAAGAATTTTTTTCACCACTTGCCCTGTCGGGCAAGTGGGTTTTCAATTTACTTGCCCAAACAATATTTCCACTTGCCCAAAACTTTAAAGCGAAAAAGGACTCGAGGTTAAATATTTATTATCTCGTAATGATAAGTTAGTGTTTTAGATAGCAAATTAATGCACATACATGTACAGTGTAACTGTACTGAATAATAACCTAATATGTCAAAGAAAATGGTCAACAAAGGATGGTTGAAGGTTTAAAAAACGCATTTTATTTTTTATGAATAAATATCAAACATTTGACTTTTTGTACTTACTAGAAAATCCCTGTTGTTTATTCCATTCCGATTCGCACGTGTTCATTTCCCTAGAATAATGACGTCATATTTGGCGTGATTCAACCAATCGGCAATCAGAGAATAGCAAAGGCCTGTCGGTGCGGCCTGCAGAGCTAGAGAGAGAGAGCGCGAATAAGCTCGCAGCTGGTACGATCGCGCTAGCTGTCTCTAGCTAGCTCACGGCCGGCCGTGCGTGGAGGCGGAGCGGCATTCATGGCTTGAAGTGTCACTGTTGCATGCGCGCTGAGCTAGCTGAGCTGGCTAGCAGTCTGTGAAGTTTTTTCGAAATCGGAACGATCGCTTTTTTGCTTCTGGATTTTGACGACGGGTAAGAAGTTGACGGGTGAATGGTAGAGTTCTTGGACACTAGGAAATTACTGTAAAAGTATCACTTGCCCGAATCGGGCAAGTGATAATTTGATTTACTTGCCCGACGGCTCAATTTGGTTGCCCCGGGACGTCGGGCAAGCGGGTTTGTCGCGCCCTGGTACAGTATGTACACTGTACATCACAACTCTACAAGATAGCCTGGGCCCTGGTCATGACCTACAGTACATGTAAATTGATTTCCATTTGATTCTAGAATTCCTGCTTTGCTGCCTACACACCGTAAATTTCAAGTACGGTAAACACATTTTTGGAAATACGGCACACAAAATGTTATGAAAGATTACAAATCGGATGACGGATAGGCGAAAGGCATTATTTCCTTCTAAAGCAGGGCTCCCACTTAATAGCCGAGTTGGAGCCTCGAGTTGTGGCGAGCTGGCACGATTTTATGGCAAGCAGTTTTATCATTAAAACATATTTCTTGATATCAAGAATTTATTCTTGATATCACGAAATCAAATTCTTGATATCACAAATTCAATTCTTGATATCAAGAATTACCAATGCTTTACAATGTAAAATTATTTCTTGATATCAAGAAATATGTTTTAATGATAAAACGGCTTGCCATAAGATTGCGCCAGCTCGCCACAACTCGCCACAACTCGGGGCTCCAACTCAGCTATTAAGTGGGAGCACTGCTTTACTGTGACTCTCACTCTTCCCATTTCCCTACAGATACCGGTACAGGGGGGTGTTTCATAAAGAGTTCGTAAAGTTACTCATGACTTTACGAACGACTTGTATATGAAGTGCCAGATAGGATGCCCAAAGTTTTTTATGATATTTCCAATAAGCTCAATTAAATTATGGCAAAAAATATACTTTGCATTAAAAATGATTGTTATAATAAGAATTTTAATCTACATGTGCACAGTTCAACTTAATAAATAATAATCAATAATGATTGAGCATCCCATTTGGCTTTTCATATACAAGTCGTTGGTAAAGTCATGCGTAACTTTACGAACAGCTTTATGAAACACCCCCCTGGTACATGTACATGTACTGTATGTACGTGTACATGTATAACAACATGGCCGGTACATGAAATCTGATAATGTGACCCGGATAACCACATCTTGGATAACCATCCTTTAGGACAACCACCCTCTGAGGCAACTACCCCCATAGGGCAACCCCCTTTAGGACAACTAGCCCCTAGGACAACCACCCACTAGTTCAACTACCCCCCAGACAACCACCCCTGGACAACTACCCCCGGACAACTACCCCCTAGGGCAAACACCCCCCAGACAACTACCCCCTAGGGCAACTATCCTCTAGGAGGAGTACATGTACACCTCGGACAGTCACCTGCATGTACCCGCTAGGGCAACCACCCTCTAGGAGGACTACCCCACAGACAACTACCCCTAGGGCAACCACTCTCTAGGGCAACCACTCTATAGGGCAACCTCTCTCTAGGGCAACCACTCTCTAGGGCAACCTCTCTCTAGGGCGATCACTCTCTAGGACAACTACCCCCCCCCCTAGACAACTAACCCCTAGGACAATTACCCCCTAGGACAACCACCCTCTAGGACAACTATCCCCTGGACACCTACCCCCTACCCCCCAACACACACACAACTATCCCTAGGATAACCATCCTCCAGGACAAGCACCCCAGACAACTAGGACATACATGTAACTCCTTGACATTTACCATCTACGGTAACTACTAGTCTGCAAGCACAAACCCTGGTCAGTCGTAAAAGAGCCTGCACTATAAGACTACCTTAGGCCATGTACTATAGCTGCTCCCTATATTGACACAACCAGTAGGTACACTGTAGCTGGGCTAGGCTTCTCTCAAGGCACAATGATTTTTTGATAAAGTGTCAAAGTAGGGTCTGTACTTGCAGACTAGGTACATGTAACTACAATCAGGGAGTGGTTGTCCTAGAGTGTGCTTGTCCTAGGGAGTGGTTGCCCTAGGGGGTAGTTAACTAGTTATCCTAGGGGGGTTTATCTGGAGGGTGGTTGTCCGGGGGGTACAGTGTACATTGGGGGGTGTTTCATAAAGCTGTTCGTAAAGTTACGCATGACTTTACGAACAGCTTGTATATGAAGTGCCAGATGATATGCCCAAAATTTTTTCTGATATTTCCAATAACCTCAATTTAATTATGGCAAAAAATATACTTTGCATTAAAAATGTTTTTTATAATAAGAATGTTAATCTACATCTGCACAGTTCAACTTAATAAATAATAATCAATAATGATTAAGCACCCCATTTGGCTTTTCATATACAAGTCGTTCGTAAAGTCATGCGTAACTTACGAACAGCTTTATGAAACACCCCCCTGGAACCATATGTATGTACAGTATTTGTTAAGAAGGTGCGACTGTGTATTCTATTTATTCCTGAGGAATGAGGGAGGGTTGAGGGAGTGCTCAATTGCAATGAGTCAACATGTAAATCTTTCCGACATGCACAGTTGAAATGGTGCATTATGGTTAGTTGTCTACCTTTATACTACATGCACCTTTGGAGAAAAAAAAGAAAAGACCTGAACACGCTGGTCTTTATTTTAGACAACTGGGCATCGTTTCACAAAACTGTCATACAGTGTAACTACTGGTACATCTTTGCCCAGATTCCATTGAAATGTGTGTAAATTTTAATAGAAGCATAGTAAGACATTTTTTGTTCTTACTGCATTTCATTAGATACTTTTTCTATACTTATTTGAGGGAAAAAAGCCATAAAAGTTTATTTATTGTTCTGTATATTGCTCCATACATGTACATGTGTCGGCTGTAATCTAATCATGTAGACCTAAACTTTAATGGTAAATCTCTTTTGTATTCAAATTAGATTGTTATCTTATCTCAACACTGGGGATGCATGTCATGATGCTACATGGTACTACTGTGGTTCAGTAGACAACATCTACATACCCTGTACATGTGTACAGTTGTACATGTATGTGTATCCTGAAAATGAAATGCTTTCAAATAGCAATTTAATGAAAATTGAAATAAATGTTGTTTATTGATCAATGTATACATTGGAATTAAAATGCATACCGTACGTAGTAGTTCACCTGTACATGTACAACTGTACATAGGGATACAATGAACACAGACTACACAGTACATCTACAAGAAATTCAAAACTCCAAGTTCTCCAATTATAGAAAGTTAGAAACAACCACTTTAAAAAGGTCAATTAAACAGTTCGAATGAATTTGTCAAAAATGGGTTGCTAAACTCAAAGTCAGAGACATTATACAGTTTGAATCAAACTTAACTACTACACATATAATGTGACAATGACAAATTAGATAAGATTTATTTTCTTCTTCATAAAACACAGTATCAGTGATGAGAGAAGCTTGTATAATAGAGGAGGGATGTACAATGTATACACCTACATGGATGTAACCTTTACCCTAGGACGGAGATACTGACTATTCTTTTAAACAACTTCACTATCTTTGTTAGATAACGGTCATGTCTTTCTCAGACCCAATCGTAAAAAGCTGAGATGGGTCCTCACTTTAATTTGAACAATGATGAATGATTAACAAACCTTTACTGTCACATACACTGAATGGAATCAAAATGATATGAGATCTATCCTTTAAGACCGTGTCACTTTGAGTACATGTACATGTATGACATATCATTCCATCCTTAGGCCTTGTTATAAGATGATGAAGCGGATCCTAATCAAAAATTGGATGAGAGCGTACACGTGACCAGGCATTTATTTTGCCTAACACGTAATTTTACTAATGACTGGTCATTAGTAAAAATCATGTAATAAAACATCATTTTTATAAAACAAATAAAACATCATCTCATAAAACAAACAATACACATTGTTTTGTTCGGGCATTAGTAAAATTACCTACACTGTACATGTACACTCACTATCTTTGACTGAGGCCCTCCATATTAGCACCTTATGGATACAAAGGAACAGCTATTAAATTAAAGGTGCTACAGTTTGGCATTAGCAATGTGGCAGAAGTTGCCAGAATAAAGTTGGGGCCAATATCAGACCAAGGGGGTCTGGTTCTGTCATAAGATATTCTCTGAAGACATCATTTTAACCATGGAAGGTTTCACTGTGATACATGTACTGTTGGTGTTCTCTTTCAATCAATTTTACACTTGCTCTCTCTCCTCCTCCTCCTTCTCCTCCCTGCCCCCTCCCCCTCCCCCAAACAAAAACAAAAACAATTACAAAAATTAACCAAACAATAAACACGTTAAACATTCCAATGTAACTCCTTAGTTTGCGTACTTTGCTATGGAAGAATATATGTTGTTCCTATGAATGTATCACAGAATGCCAAATCCATCATTGCAATTAAGCTTCTGTTTGTAATACAACTTTGTACAACGTTACATAAGGCAATTCTTTTTGTTAATGGTGTAATTTTGATGGGATACTGTATACATGTACATGTACATGTATGCCTTTAAAAAAACAATCAGAAGGAAGGAAGGGGGAATAAGATAGTGTCAACTTACCTCTTCTACTGTCATAGGAAGAAGAATCCGGCTGTATGACAACAGAGAGAAGGAGAAAACAGTGAAGACATTCAATTTACAAAATTTACAAAAAACTGCACAATGCAATGGAAAAAAGGTAGAAAGAGAATTAGTGAATTGTTATCCACAATTGTTTTGTCTCTTCCAAGAGAATGAGGTAATAAAAAGAAACAAGGATAGCTTTGTAAAGAGTAAAAGTAAAACCCCATACAAAAATCGTTCAGACACCCTATTCATCGGTACGATCCGTATTACCAATCCGCGCGTTGGCGATGCAAAAAAAAGGATTCCGCTATGATTCTCCATGATGCATTTCTCACTTACGCAGCACAGAGACTTTCACGTTATGAACGATAAATCCTCGGGAAGACGGACGACCCGTAAAAGTAGACAATAAACCGGGGGGTATTTTATTACGCAGAATCCGTTTTTCGCATTGCCAGAGCGGGGATAGGAAATCCTACACCTGCAGAGCACCGAAGAAAAAAATGTCTGCAAGATCGCGATCCTTCTTATTTTAAGGACGCGATTTGTCCGCGTTTATACAAGGATATCCTTGTTTCATGTGGAAGATCCTCATTCTCGTGGATCGTCCAATGCCAATGGGAGTGCAGAAACTCACTGTAGATCTAGATCCACAGTGAGTGCGGAAAGTACTTCTAAAGTTCTACGCGTAGCTGTGAGCTCCGTGCCCGTGCTGGAAAACGAAAAGGCGATTAGACTTTGATCACCTTTATTTTCTTTTTTAGTTATTTCTTTTTTTAGGTTTTGTCTATATCGGCCCTCACCCAGGGGTCTGGATCTGGCCAATGCAAGAATGGCCATCATGCATGATCATGGTCATGACATTGCCATTGGCAATGCAAATGCAATGCCATGACAATGGTGCATGGTGCGGTGCCAATGCATGGGTGGTGCCAATGGCAATGGCTAATCAATGCAATGGCAATTTCATTTCATTTCAATTAATACACTTACTATCCACTTTACCTGAATGTGTGAGAAATAAACGGTTTATTTCCTTAAATCTCATTAATCACTTTACCACAATAGATTTAAAAACAACAACTTACAATTCCTTCAAAAGGCCTATAAACGAAGGCATTGTGCCGGTTATCTTAGTATTCCACAGTGCAGCTCAGTACAATGTTTATCACATGCAAAAGACCATACCGGCATCACACCCTGTAAGCGAGTTATGCGTAGTCTTTTCCAAGCATGCCAATAAATCCAGGATTTCTTAAGGGGGGGGGGGGGGGGGGGGGGGGGCCAAATTTGAAATCAATTTGAAATATAGTGTGCTGAAATTTGAAAAACGTGCCGGCCAATATTTCGCTTAGTGGGGGGTAGGGGGTAGGATGGGGGGGGTAGAATTGGGGAGGGGGGTAGGATTGGGGGGGGGGGGGGTAGAATTGGGGAGGGGGGTAGGATTGGGGGGGGGGGGGTAGGGGGGTAGGGGGGGTGTAAGGAGCATCATTCTTTTTGTCTTGCTCAACACGGGGGGGGGGGGGGCTGGTTGTGGTTAGCACTATTTTTTTAATCAACACCCAACCCCCAACCCCACCTTGCGCCAGGGGAGGGGGTCCGTCTTCTTTTTTATTAATTTTTTTAATTTTTTTTTCTGTATTTTGGGCCAGTGTCTTCAACAAGGGAAATCCATTCCAACATGGTTCACAACGATATAGACCCACATAATTATGTAGGCCATATATAAATATGTCAACAGCTGTGATTCTTGATTTGAAGTGGGGCCACGACACAGCCTTGTCAGAGACTACCCCACCTCTCTTCTGCTAGCAAATCATTATATCTAAAAATATCGAGGGGGTCTGCCCTTTGGCTAGTGCGTGATGGGTTCTCCAAATTATTATTATTTTTCTAAAAAAGGTTTTTTTTTTCTTTTAAATTGTTAGTGTTTTATTTTTGTCTGTATACTTATGTTGTTGTTTTATGTGGTTTATATACGTATCGCCCCTCCCCTACCCCCTTCCCCCGCCTAGCCTAGCCCACGGAAACAATGAAGAACAATCAATTAAATTCACGGTCTGGGATAAAGACCAGAAATCAATGCTGGAAGGTATGGACGCGAAACTCACACACATCACATATGACAGAACTAAACGTGTGGGAAGTTCCCTTTGCTGCTACTCATATGTTTTGTGGTATACTGCAATAAGGGTACGGTAAAATATGAATTGAAATTTGAGCAGCGAAAGAACTTTCCAGCAATGACGTCACGGTGACAAATTTCGAGGAATCCCTCAACAAGGTCATCAGACAAGTTCTAGTTTCACGAAAGGGCGTACACGCTATACTACGTATACGTCTTACACATAACAGGGCCTTTTCTATGAATGCTGGTTTGTTCACATTTACGGGAATTTAAAATAAATCTGAATTGGTTAAGAATAGACGATGTCGAGTATTATTATAAGAGCTCATTTCGATTTTTAAGGTCATCCTTTAGTTGCCCCGCGGCATGCAGTCTATCTTTCTATCAAGAAATCGTATACCGGTATCATTTTGTCGATCTCAGCTTCCGTTCTTTTCTCAACCAAAATATCGTCTCCAAATAGTCGTCAAAGAACCCGAATCGCCAGTCGATCGTTCTGTGAATGGTCGTCTATACCCTTGGAAAAAATCAAATAGAACATTTTCCGCGATCAGCTTGGTCGGGAGACCAATCCCCGACCACTGGCGGCAACCAAAAACGTTTCTGCGACCTCTGACAAGGCAGTACTAACTCCCGACCATATGCAGTGGTCAGTTGGTGCTGAGATATCGGCGATGGGTCGTACACTTTAGTGTGACTTAGGCCTTAGACAAATTTTCTGCATATTATAATTACTTCTCTTTTAATTAAAAAGAAAAAAAGGTGCTGGAAAAAAGATTTTGTTGCTGTAATTGACCTTTATAAAAGAAAAGTATAAAAAGTAACATTGTCTCTTATATAATCATGTATTGTATTGTTTTACGTTTTCCTAATATGAACAAGCCGTCTTCCGAGGGTGTTATGAACCAATAATTATTTAAAAGAAAAACAAATCATGATCAAGAGTAATATTCAAACTATGCAGTTTTTCATTCTGATTTGTACACAAAACTCAGAAATTCTTCACTTTTTGGCCGACAATAGATCGCAAAAGGTCACGGTAACGAACAAGTTCCTCGACAGTCGACACCCCCCCCCCCCCCCCCCCCTCCCTCGGCCCTACCGTGCAGCTGGGGTCCGCTCGCTATTCATAAGGACCGCTATTAATTGATTAGGCCTATAGGGACCACCATTCATAATGACCGCTATTCATAATATGAGAAAATGGTCGTTATTCATAAGGACCGCTATTCATAATCGGCGATGAGGGTCGCTATTCACCCTCTTCTTGTATTATGAATAGCGGTCCTCATGAGCAGTGACCCCCATTATAGATTACGAATAGCACCCTTCCTCAGGTTTATGAATAGCAACCCCGATTTCGTATTTTGAATAGCAACCCTCATCTCACATTATTGATAGCGATCCTTATGTCTTCATGAATAGTGACCCCCTTTCCGTTTTATGAAAAGCGGGTCCTTATTAAAAGTAAAGAAAGTTCCACTTTATGAATAGCGGTCCTTATGAATATCGGGGTTACCTCCAGCAGCTCAGCGATGAGAGTGGGGTGAGAGGGGCTATATATTTTTTTTTTTTACCTCTTCAGAGGGACTTTATTGTTCCATTTCAAAATACATATATATTATTTACAAAACAAGTAAAATGAAACATATGAATTAAATACAAGATCAACATAATTTCTTAAAATGATCATTTTAACATTTCTAATACTTTCTTAACTTCTTCTTCTTCGTTATCGAAGTATCTTATATTTTCTTTGTATTGCAAATAACATTTTAAAGATGAAATAAAATTATATTATTAACCTCTTTGGATTGGTTGGTACTTCCCCAAAGTTCCGCTTTACGTAGTCTTTGTATATAACCAGTTGAGCATAATTGATCAAAAAATTAAGTAAAGTAAATTTTCTTTTATCTATTTTATATCTAATCAATAACATTTTCATATCAATTTCAATTTCTATTTTAAAAATGAAATCTTGAGATAATTTTCCAGAAACTCTTTAATTTCTTGCAACGAAATATAAAATGTTCAATAGTTTCTTTTTCTCGACAAATTTCACATTCGTTGGATTGTACGATTTTCCATATAAAAAGATCGTCTTTAGATGGCAATATTCTATGAATTAATTTGAAATTATATTGTTTAATATAATTGTCTCTTATCTTATTAAATTTGAACTGAAATACATCTTTCCAAACAAATGTTTCTGGTAGGCCTAAAATATTTTGCCAGAAAAGGAAACTTTTTTTGTTTCCTTTCTAGCATTAAATTATAGTAACTTTTCGCTGTAGTGAATTCAATGTTTATAGCATCTAAAGTTGTCTCAATGTACATTGTTTGATTGAGACTTGAAGCTTGGTTTAAACGTAAATATTGTGACCAATATTTTGGGAATGCTTTTTTCAATTTTGACATTTTGAATAAAAACAGATTTTTTACATCAAAATGGTTATTGAATAGAGAGTTATCTATCCATGTACCTTGATTTTTAACATGTTTGATTTGACAAATTCCTTTTTTTTTCCACGATGGGAAATACAGAGGTTTATATACAGAGGGCTATATGATATAGCCCCTCTCACCCCACTCTCATCTCTTCCTTCTTTCCCACAACATTTCATCACATAATCATCCAACAATCATCCAATTTGCCCTAATCTTCCCATCTCTTCAACTTAAACCATCCCTTTTCATCACTATATCTTAGCCTTCATTTCCTTCTCGGTCTTATTTCCAAATTTCGCCGTTTTCATTCACTTTATAATTTTCCACCAAAATACATGCTTTAATCCTTCTCGTTTCTCTCATTTAAAATCAAAACAAAATAAAACAGACTCCCTTGAGGTTTTGAGGTTTTTGTTCCCTTCATTTTATGAATAAAAACAAAAGCAATATTTTGTTCCATGTTTACTTCGTGAAACATTGAACTATGTTCACATAAATAAATGAAATAAAAACGGAGAATTGAAAATTTAACAACCAATTAAAAATGGTAGGAGTTCATTTGCTAACAAATTTCTCATAGAAAAAGTAGCAATAAGTACAAAATTAAGGAAAATAAAGAAAAAGAATTATATATACATGACAAAAATATTGAACCACGCTTTAGCTTCGGTTATCATAAATTAAATCTAAAAACGGATAATTGAAAACGAAAACACCGCAAATTATTGATTTTTATGGATAGAATTTTTTTATGGAATGCTCCTCGTTTAACTGCACGTTGTAGGCTTATAATTAGTCCATAATGCAGCCATTAGACTTGGTTAATTACTCCACGAAAAACCTGATCAAAGCATCAAATTAAATATACAACAATCTTCTTAAAATCTTTGATGATTAGATTTATATCTAATCAGTTGTATAGAGAGTATAATACTAACTTCTTTGATTCTGCCTGAATGAGGTTGCTTAAATAGTTATTAGTAAATTCTTAGCCATGCGCTCTGCAGGTCCAAACTTTCATGCCAAAAAAGAAATTCACATATGCTGTGTCCGTAAGACATGAGAATATTATATACTAAGTCTCTGTAAACAAAATGGGAACGATTTTTTTTTTTTTTTTTTTTTTTTGGGGGGGGGGGTGGGGTGATTTAAAGTATCCTTGGTAAATATCAGGGACATCAACATAGATTTGTTTAACAGATGTGTTAATTACCATCCATAACAATCATGTCAGGTTAAGAAATTCTTGAATGTTCTAGTTGTTATCTTTTGGACGTCTTTGGTCTCTGCGTTGTATTTTTTGTTGAAGGTTGAGAGCGTTTTTCTTTTGAGGTGGAGGTTCAAAGTCAGGTAACAGATACCACCACGGGGGATGTTTCTTGGCCGTCATGAGAACCCTTCCAAACTCAGATTCACTGCGCTTTCCTGTATGAAAGAATAACAAATCGAACAACTATCAAACAGGGTAACCAATCATTCATTCATTCATTTCGGTTTATTGAGTCAAAATTCCATGTTTAAAACAGTCGGGAGACTGATACAAATAAAGATTTCAAAGATATAAAGAAAAATTACAAATAAATATGGAAAACAATCAAATATCAGTTCAAGGAACAAATTGACGATAATGATAATGGAAACCAATATATTGCACTTCATACATAAAATAATAAATCGAATTTACATACATGGATGAGTGAGAAAAAAAAGAAGATGAAAAAGAGAGTGGACAAAGCATTTCATTCCCGTGATTTAACTGATGCATGCTCATTATTCAGCGTATGTTCTGCCCTCGATTGAAAATCCAACACTCCTTACTTTTAAACGACAAAATAAACTGTTTATCAGAACCAGAACGAGCAAGATTTAAGGACAATTTTATCGTTTGTTTAAAAGAAAAACACACAACAACAAGCAGTGCTATGTGATACGAGAACAATCACGAAAGACAACCGAAGTGGTTTACATGTTGACAATAAAAACACATCAGAGAGAGAGAAAGAAAGAGAGAGAGAGAGAGAGAGAGAGAGAGAGAGAGGGAGAAGCTGGACTGATTTTATACTACCTTGGAAACGAGTTTTAATGACCACTTATCACAGGCGGCGTTCCGGGGGGGGGGGGGGCAAGGGGGTTAAAATAAGTGGGCACAGTACCACCCCAACCCCGAAGAAAGAAAATTTCAAGTACCCACCAAAGTGCCCCTTTTTTATTCTAAAAAAATTAGTGCTCCTTTTCATCCCTGATAAGTGCCCCTATTCAAATCTGATAGGTGCTCCTTTTATTGCGACAATTGCCCTTTTCCTTTGTAATAAATAACCTCTTCCCCTTTTTATAAATGCCCCCTTTCGCTTTTGCAGTTTCATATGTCCCTTTAGAGGCGCGAGACGTGCCCATTTTCAAAACTGATAGTTGCTCCTTTTACGTTTACAAGAGAAACACATGCATCTTCCCCTTCTGATAAGTGCCCATGTTCACATCTAATTAGTGACCCCTTTACTTCGACATTTGCCCCTTTTCCTATTTAATAAGTGCCCTTTTCCCTTTTGATAAGGGTCTCCTTTCCCTTTTCAACAGCCATATCCATAAATGTCCCCTTTTCGATTCTGCTACTTGCCCCTTTCAACTATGATAAGTTTCCCTTATTACTTTTGATAAGACAGTGTCCCTTTCCCTTTCTAATAATTACTTGTTGATTAGTTCCCCCTTTTTTTAATTTCCCACTGTCTCTTACACAGTGTGCCCTTTTGTGGTCGTCTAAAGAACCATATCCAGTGTCAAAGAATCAGAGCAACTTTGTGTAAGGTAACAGGTACCCCATTTATACCATCACAATGAAAGACAAGGGAGCCGGGGCAGGGGCAGTGGCCAAAATGCTACAAATTGTATAAGAACGAACGGCGTTCTATTTAAACATATTACCGCTCTCGTTTTCAACGCTATCAAATGTAATAATAAGGTCTAATCTATCGCAAAGCGACCTCAAACATTTTTTGCTAGCCCACGTCGCTCTCTGGCAAATGAATCTTCAGACCATCACACAAACATAGTTTCAAAGTTTGGCGCTGGAGCTCTTCCTTGGACCACATAAAAATAAAATCTTGAAAATCATCTCTGATAATGTATAAATTACAATGTTCGGATTTATGGCAATTTCTAAACATTTTCATTTTTTTCGCTTTGAGGTAACTCTTTGTAGATGCCCCTTTATTCAAGAAAGTGCCCCTTTTTGTTGGTATTCCCCTTCTTTGAAAGACGCTTCCACGTCCCTTCCACACATCAACAAATATGAACATGATACAAATTTAGAATTCGGAAGTAAAGAAGTCTGGAATTCGATGCGAATAGAAGATGCTTTGGGACATGCAATCGAGTAATAATAATACAAATATTCCGCTTTTATATAGCGCTTAATACAAATGTCTCATCGCTTTACAGATATACTATTACCCCGGCCATTGGATTAAATCCTTGTCCGCGCACACTGTGCACAACCTCCACTCCCTGGGGAGCGTTCTAGCCAGGCGTTACCTGACGCTCAAAAACTGTTTGACCAACAATGGCGGTCGCATCCTACCGGGTAACCATTAACACCTGGGTGGAGAGTAGCAAGTGCAGGTTAATATCTTGCCAAAATATATAAGTGCCGTGTCGGGATACATACCAGCACTAGTTGATCTCAGGTTAAGTGTCCCATCAATCCTCCAGGGTTCCAGACTTAGTCTTGGTATGATATTCCCATCACTACATGGTACACGTACATTAGCAAAACCAGGTAATTTGCCATCACTATCTGGAAACTGATGGCGGCTATTGTAATGGAAGAACGACCGTTCAGCTCTGAAATAAAAAAATAATTGTTTATAAACACTGATTGTTCTTTTCGTCTGTCATCATTCTGTTTGATCTCAACCCTTCATTGTCATGAAAATCCATTTAGAACCGGAATGGGTAAAGATCCTCCACCGGTGATGATTGGTATATATATTTGAATTTGAATTTATTAACAAAGCAACAACATAACACAATGTTACAAATGTATTCAAGTGGGTAACAAAATAACAAAATATCCATGTACATGAGTTACAAAGAAAAAGAAAATATCCATAGTTGAACCATGTGTACAAATTAATGTTCAAAATTCATTATGTGTCTGTAAGAACTCATATGGCCATTTTCGTAATGTAACCAAAGTATACGTCTTTATGAAATGCTTCGAAATAAATATCAATACGAATTACCGTATCGCAATAGAATGCGAATGATGTCATACATTAGTTTTTGCTAGGTAGGGAAAACACAACTGTCCTACTTTAAAACACGTTATACATGCCCCCCTTTTTTTACTACTTAGGTCCAATTATTCGTATCGGGTGGTTAAAAATGATTCGTATCGAGGCACTTTTCAAAGAAGTATGTTTTAAATTTGGTAACATTACGGCGATACCATAACAAAATGTTCACTTGCCAAATCATCCAGTAGACGGTATCTCTATAGTAATTGCGTCAATGGCAAATTTAGTATCAGACAAAAGGGTTCAACCAAGGGCATACGCACGATTTTTTTTAGGGGGGGGGGGGTTAAAATTTGAAAATCGCGCCGAAAATTTCGCAACGACTCAGCCAGCCGCTGAATAAGCGGGGGGGGGGGGGGAGGTAAGAGCACTTTCTTTTAAATATTGAGGGGGGTTCGAACCACCAACCACCCCCCTGCGTACGCGCCTGGGTTCAACCATGGACCTACTACGAGGTAGAAGGTCCATGGGCATGGTTCAACAATTAGCGCTTTAATCTGAGCGGTTGATCTATAGTTTTTCAGACGATGGCAATTTTAGTCGGCGTAAAGGTCGTGTTAAGAGCTAGTCGGCGTAAATATGGTGAGGTAGGTGTAAAGGTCGGAGTAGTGACCGTCTGAACGATAGTCGTGTTAGCTACGCATATACCTTAACGCCGACCCAGTTACTCCTGGATTTTATCCAGGAGTAACGCGCTAACACCACAAGAGGGTAGCGTACCGTGTTGATGCTCTCGCTTTGCATTCCCCAGTATCTGGGACCTTTCACGAGGATTGTTTGTTTACAATGAAAATTAGAGTTCGCAGGGTTTAGATGCGGAAGGTGGGGTCAGGTAGACTAGTGCGGGCGCCACTACTTCCAGGGCCGGATCCAGGGGACGTGGGGGCGCACGACCTCTCCCCCTTTTTTAACATAGCAAATCATTCAAAAATGCCTCAGAATGTACCATAAAAGCAAATTATCAAGGGACCTTAAAGGTAATACAAAGTTTTGGGATATTTTGAAAATTGATTTTTAGTAATTCTTTAAAATGTTGATATATTTGGATGCCCCCCTGTGGATGTGTTATAAGCACTAACAAATTTAGCCCCTAAAACTCTTCTGCTTTCGAGAAATTGAATGATCATAAATTTACCGGTGCTCCCGGTAAATTTCAAATATTTCAAATAGCGCCTAAGGCCATTCCTTGGTAGCTGCGACCATGGAAATCTCAGAATATGTAGTTCTGATATATAATTTCCAAACAGGAATAGCAAATTGGTCGATCACTAGTTAAGAAACATTGTTTTAGAGCTAAAGTAATATCAGTCTTGAGATATGGCGCTATATAACATAAAGAGTTTATTAGTTACAATTTCATCATTTAAGACTCGATTTCAACCGCGACAACGATCATTGGAGAACCAAATTCATGACCCCATACCAAAACTTTGTAATACCTTTAAGTTTGCTAAAATATCCTAACCTCAGGCTAATGGCAATCCAGAGTTAAAATTTTATCTTCCGGGTATACGGATCCATCCATAAAGTCCCATGTGTAATAACAATGCAACATAGTGTCATTGATAAAAGAATCTATATACATCGGGAGATTTTCCCTATCGAAAGGTATGAGAGAGCACTATAATGTAAGTTTGGCAAATCAAGGAAGGGGTCCTAAATCGGCTGGGAAGAGAGACTACTACTCACCCAGGTTCACTTTGAGACAGAGTAGGTTCTCTGAACACAAGAGACTGAATAGTCTTCATTCCATTCGTATGGTCACAGATCACTCGAGCCATGGTCACTTTACGTATCTCCTGCAGCTGATCTGTGAATAGAAAAGAAACATTATAGATCAGTTCAGCTATTTTTTTTTCTCTTTAACCTCAATCAGAGGAACTTTATTATTCAAATTAACATTCCTTTTTGTTTCTTTTCCTTCAAATAAACAAATTCAACTCATATACAATCATAAACAAACTAGACATATAATACTTGTTTGGAACAAGTATAGGTGGGCTGGTCAACTAACATTTGAGACAAAATAGAACAAAAATAAGCGACATACTGCTTACATATTCTTAAAAGACAATATCATGTAGATTCATAACGTGAACTAAATTCACCTTCTATAGGCATAACACGCAAATTATGAAGTTTTTGACATGAGGCCTTTAATCAAAATTTTCACTATGATGACGTCATCAAAATGAAAAATAGTTATTACTGCGCTTGTAGAGAATTGTCTTAGCTACAACTTATCGAAATTTTGAAGAAAATTGATCAATATTTACAGAGATACAATCAATTTTCCATAAATATGCTGACGTCATAATATGCAAATTCGTATTTTGAGTTCCAAGGCCATTGTGATGATGTCACGATACACTTAATGGCCAAATGAGACATGGAATCATATTTCCGACTCATACTCTATCTTAATATGAAAAAAAAAATGAGGATCCCGGTGCATTCCAAAGAGCTATAACGGATTTTGTATAGGCGTGTTTTTGCCCATATATGCTATGTATTAAAAGACCTCGCGCGCACTGACATTTATCTTGAATTTACGCTCATCTTGTTAATAATGGTCATAAAGAGATAAACATGGAATCAAATTCCTTGAAAAACTATGAGAAATATCATGAAAGAAAAACAAATGGCGATTCTATGTTTTTTAATGGTGTTACGCGCGAAAACGCGCGCGCATGCTCGTACGCGCGATTTTTTATAAAATGCTTAAAATGACCTGAAACGTATGCAAAATAAATTTGAGACGATTTTGAGCATTTAAAAATTTTGCGCGCGCATTGACACGCGCGCGTTTTTTGACCTGACATTGACCGGACTGATATTGACCTTGATCATGATAAATATGAATGAGAAATAACTTACCGTTATGAAAATATGATCATAAGTAAATTTTCAGAAAATTTCACAAAATGGCGCCTAGATGACGTCATCAGTCAAGGTCAAGGTTGAAAACCTTACTTTGTTTTGTCCATATGGCTATACATATGTGTGCCAAATTTCAAGTTATTTGATTGAGCCATTGTCAAGTTATCTTGCTAACAAAAAAGTGGTTCAAAATAAAAAAAAAAAATAAATAAATAATAATAAAGGCGATTTTAACAAAAATATAAGGTGGTCTGTATTAGATACAGCCCACCTGATAAAATATTGCAACGTCCCATTAGTTTGTTCATGAGTACATCTGTTTTCGTTGTCTACAGCATCTCAATTAATTTCTGTACCATATTGTTATTTTCTCTTTTAATACTTTTACAGTTCAAATAAAATGTCAACTCATATTTAAGACTACGATATAGAGTTCTCGCATGTGTTCTATTAAATGATTGTAAATTCTTTATGTGGTTTCTATATATTACATACTCAGCAAAATTTATTATTAAATTTACTAAATGACAAATTGAGTTTTCAACTTCATAACCAAGTATTAAAATCTGTTCAGTCATCTGAATATTTAGACCACATAAATTGAAGATTACACCTGAAACAATTCTCCAAAACAATCTTACGTTTTCACACTCCTAGCGTATTACATATCTCACATGTATTATAATCTAAGATCTTCCATTTGCATAAATTGTATCGTGATGGTAAAATCATATGCAAAAGTTTAAAGTTAAATTCTCTGGTTTTATTATTCCGTACAACATGAAATTTAAACTGTCGAACAGATGACCAATTAAAATCCGCATGTAAGTGTAGTCGTTGTTGCCATGCGTTTAAAATATATGGTTTTTTCTTATTTTTTTGCACAATCAGTGAATATATTATTTTCGTATTAAGTTTTGACAAGTCTATCATATCCCCTGTCGAAATCTCAATGGTCTGTAAATCAATTACTTCATCACGTTCTACATCTTGTGATTTACGCAACCATACCAAGGGGAAAGCCTTTTTCAACATAGCAAACTTAAAAGCAAATAACATTTTGGGTAACCCATATCTTTGGGCAGTTTCGTCAGAGTTTTTCCATCGACCGTCATTAAGAACATGGTGTACTCTTTTTATTCCTCCTCTCTCCCACACATTAAAATGAAGCATTCGGTTCCTTATTTTAATATTACTATTATTCCATAGTATCGTTCTCATTATGTTATTCGTCCCCTCAATATTTACATATTTTAGTTCAGACCATGTACAAAGCAAATCAAAGTAAAAATATGGCAAATTTGCTGTTTTACATAATTTTTCCATGTCTTTCTTGTGACAGTTAAATTCTAAACATAAGGGTATTCCCCCAACCTTGTCAATCCAATAGGAAAACAATGTTTTCCATGAGGTATAGATCAGTTCAGCTATAACTCTCTAGATCTCGGGCAGCTGATCTGTGAATAGAACAGACAATCAGAGATCAGTCCGTCTATTAATCACTCTTTAGATCTCCTGCAGCTGATCTGTGAATAGACAATCATAGATCAGTCCGGCTATAATCACTCTTTATATCTCCTGCAGCTGATATGTGAATAGAACAGACAATCATAGATCAGTTCGGCCAGGGGCGTACGTAGGGGGGGGGGTTTGTGGGTTCAAACCCCCCCTTTTGTATTTTTATGCGTGTAAACCCCCCTAAAAAAACCTAAACCCCCCCCCCCCCCTTTGGATTTTTTTTTAATTATATAAAAAAAAAAAAAAAAAAATATGCCCACGGCTAACATAAAAAAGGTGACCTTACCCCCCCCCCCCCAACGAAGAAAAATGTCAAATTTTCAAATTTCGAGACCAACAACAACAAAAAAAGTGTCCGCTTACCACCCCCCCCCCCCCCCCCCCCCCACCCCACTGAGCGACTTTTCGGCCGGCGCGATTTTAAATTTTTCGGGAACAAAATATTTTGGGCCAGATTTTAAAACCCCCCCTTGAAAAAATCCTGCGTACGCCCCTGAGTTCGGCAATATAGTCACTTCACAGATCTCCTGCAACTGATCTGTGAATAGAACAGACAATCATAGATCAGTCCGGCTATACAGTGCGTCCCAGAAAAAACGAAACCGAGAAGTATTGATGTTTTATCATAACTTAATCACAACCATAATTAACGTATGATACATATTTGGAAAGCTTAGAGTCTCCTCTTTCAGTTGATGCTACTGACGTGATGCATATTTCACGCATGAGTGAATAAAAACAATTTGAAGGAAGGAAACCCAAAAGTAATTTGGCGGGCGGTATCTGAATTTCAAAGAAAAATTCATATTTCTAGAAAGTTTATTTTCTGCTCTTTCATATGATACCTCAATCAAGAAAAATGAGCCAGGAATAACAAAGTTCTGTTTGTTTAAAGTAGCCCTTACATTTTCATAATTTTAACAAACGAATTCGTTTTCACTGGGTGCCTGCCGTAGCAAAAAGCAGATTTGACAAAAGACTTAACTCCGTTTCGTTGACAATCAGCCATGCATGAAGACTCTCGTCTACGGCTGATTGTTAACGAAACGGAGTTAAGTCTTTTGTTAATTTCGTTTATTGATACGGCAGGCAGCCAGTGAAAACGAATTCGTTTAATAAAATTATGGAAATGCAAGCACTACTTTAAACAAACAGAACTTTGTCATTCCCCGCTCATTTTTCCTGATTGAGGTGTCATATGAAAGGGCAGAAACTCAACTTTTTAGAAATGTGAATTTTTCTTCGAGATACCGCCCGCCAAATGCCTTTTTGGTTTCCTTCCTTCAAATTGCTTTTAATCACTCATGCGTGAAATATGCATTATCTGAGTAGCCTCACATGAAAGAGGAGACTCTAAGCTTTCCAAATATGTATCATTCATTAATTATGGTTGTGATTAAGTTATGATAGAACATCGATACTTCTCGGTTTCGTTTTTTCTGGGACGCACTGTACACACTCTTTGGATCTCCTGCAGCTGATCTATGAATAGAACAGAAAATCATAGATCAGTCCGGCTATAATCACTCTTTAGATCTCCTGCAGCTGATCTGTGAATAGAACAGACAATCATAGATCAGTCCGGCAATATAGTCACTTCACAGATCTCCTGCAGCTGATCTGTGAATAGAACAGTCAATCATAGATCAGTCCGGCTATAATCACTCTTTAGATCTCCTGCAGCTGATCTGTGAATAGAACGGACAATCATAGATCAGTCCGGCTATACAGTGTGAGTCAAAAAAAACTTTACACCTAGGAAATTACTAATAATTTAAAAAATAATTTATAAACAGTGAAGTATTATACATCATATGAAAGAGTGTTTTATCCTGAATCATTTGGTACCATTTTTGGGTGGTATGTGTTCACGCTTGGATGAACAGGAGGTATTGTTTGCGAGAGTGCAAAAATCGAATTGCGCCAAAGTATTAAAGTGAGAGAATGAATTGAATGTATGAAATGATATGCATTGCAGATGCTTTTTTCAGTAGCAAAGTCACACACACACACACACACGCACACGCACATATGAAACACACACACTAACACACCCACCCACACGCACGCGCACACACACACACACATATGATAATGGTGTTCATTTGGAGTAAAATACTTTATTTTTTACTTGATCTCCAAATTGTTAACGATCATCACAATTATGATGATAATGTTAATTCAAATGCTTATCATCATGGATCCTTTGAAGCTTCATTTGTGACCAGCAAGTAACTGTCCGTTCATCTACTCCTCGACATGACCTCAGTCCCTTTCGATGCACTTTCTAGCGCGATGGAAAGCATCTCCTGAAACACTCGACGAAGCATGCGCCTGTCTCTCCCAAGTGCTTCGCTCTCAATCCTGATCCTCTCTCGTAGGTCGTTGAGGTTCGCAGGTGGGCTCTGGTACACCCGAGACTTGAGGTAACCCCAGACGAAAAAATCAAGCGGTGTTAGGTCCGGGGATCGACGTGGCCACTCCACATGCAGGTTCGTTCAGAGCGATGATCCTGTTCCCGAAGAGTTCTCTCAACCTGGTCATCACAATCCTTGTCCTGTGAGCAGGGGCACCATCTTGTGCCCACCAAAGGTTTCTCTGACGCCTAAATCGTGCCATCTGATCCAGAGCCGGGACAACCTGATCATCTATCATTCTAAGATAGCGCTCCCCATTCACTGTCTGTTCAAAGAAGAAGGGTCCAAGAAGACTTCCATTTCCAAGAAGGCCGAACCAAACTGTCACATCTAAATTTGTTATGCGAGTGTGTGTGTGTATGTGCGTGTATGTGCGTGTGTTTGTGCGACTTATTGAGTGTGACTCTGTGTGTGTTTTGATATGTGTGACATGATTAATTTTGGTAGGGATGTTATTTGGATCTGCAAAGACCGAATTAATACCGAAATCCCAATTGTTTTATTCAAACATCACATAAGCATTATTTGGCGCAAGTCGATTTTTGCACTCTCGCAAACAATGCCTCCTATTTATCCAAGCGTGAACACATACCACCCAAAATGGTGCCAAACGATTTGGGATGAAACACTCTTTCATATGGTGTATAATAATTTACTTTTCATAAATGATTCTTAAAACTATTAGCATTTTTCTAGGTGTAAAGTTTTTTTTGACTCACTGTATAGTCACTTCACAGATCTCGTGCAGCTGATCTGTGAATAGAACAGACACTCATAGATCGGTTCAGCTATAACTTCACTCTTTAGATCTGGTGCAGCCGATCTGTGAATGACAATCATAGATCAGTCCGGCTATATAATCACTCTTTAGATCTTGTGCAGCCGATCTGTGAATAGAACAGACAATCATAGATCAGTTCAGCTATATAGTCACTTCACAGATCTCCTGCAGCTGATCTGTGACTAGAAAACAGACAATCATAGATCAGTCTGCTGATCTCAAGATGCTGGCAGTAGGCTCTTTTACCCTTTGTCCATGAAATTTCTTAATATCCAAAGTGAAATCATAGAATGAAAGGTTTCAATCATATTCAAATTAAAATAAATCACTTACGTATAGGAATTACACGTTATTATATAAATTGTATTAGCCTCAACGACTACTGCCGTTACATGTTATTGTCAAAATAATGTTGAAATGATCGAAAGCTAAACCTTACCTGAGGTAAATGCTTGCTCTCCCTGTGCAATCTCATACCAAAAGCGATCGCCGAATTTCAGTCTTTGAAATTGTCTACCTATGATACATGCCAGGGAAGGTCCAACTAACGCCCCACGCATAGGAATCTCAGAGATACTGCCGACGTACACATCGATATCATCTACATGTCTGACGAAAGGGATACAAACAAAAAATTAACTATTAATGTTCCTAAAACAGTGAACTACGTTTAAAAGGGACAGCTTTCAAACTGCGTATAAGTTTGTGAGTCAATGAAAGGTAATATAATTATATATAATTGAGAGAGAGAGAGAGAGAGAGAGAGAGAGAGAGAGAGAGAGAGTGAGAGAAAGAGAGTGATCAGGAGACGAGACTACAGTATAGTAAAGAATGTCCTCCCCCTCCTCCTTGAGATGCAATGATTGCTCGACAGCTTTAAACATAATGGCCTACAAAGCCTACAAACCTTGGTTGAAGCGCGTCGAAACGCGTCATAATAATGACGCACATAAACCTAGGTTTGTCGACAAACCTCCTTTTATACAGTTAATTCGGGCCATTATGTTCTGTGCCTTTCCTATATAATCAATGTATAGCTCAATATCCAAACAAAACCGCCAAACACAAACCGACCTAATTGTGGCCAAAGGGTATAATGTAATTGTTTTCACAGTCTGTAACCGGTCTGCTGTCAGTATGAATGGTGTGACAAAAGTATGTGTGTGTTTTGAGTGTCAAAATAATGTTTAAAATCTCGTTTTAACAATCATCATTATGACCGACAAATATTGACTGAGCATAGTTCTACTTGCGCGGATACTATGGGACGCAAAAAGCACGTGATATGATAACAATGTCAATGGACAGCCGCAATGCTGGTGAATTTCATGAAATAATCAAATAGATAAATCAACTTTGACAGGTACATTTGGCTAAATATATCTCTTTTGACAATTGACAAGGGGAATGCTTTATAAAACAAATACTGAATGCTTGTTTTCGGGTCACGGTTAAAACTATAGCTCCTCTGTGATCTCGAGACTGCTATGCCCCAAAACGAAGTCGAGGGACACAGCACAGTTTCGAGATAACCTTTGGCAATAGTTTTAACCGTGTCCTTCAAAGCAGTCAATGTTTGTATATTAACCCTTATTCTAAAACACCTCCATTACAATGACGTTAAAAAAAAAAGTATCCTTATAAATTATCCCCCTACTCAACACACCCCGCTCCCTGCTCACATGAATGGTTTGGAGTGGGCACCAGGGTCCATCTAATATTAACGAGGATAAGCTTATAATAAATTGTTCGATTGGCGGGCTTTAATTATAGGCCACCTTCCTAATACAGTTGCAAACAATAGGAAAAATGAACCCCGTATATTCCAAGTAGCCCCCCCCCCCCCCGCAATAAGAAATAAAAAGGGTCATTAAAAAGACGCATGACTTGCGCTTGCCTTTTAACATGTTTAGCTGTTTTAAATGAAGGTCACAAATATTTACAATTACCGATACGTTCTTTGGAACTTGACTATTGCCCCAGACTCAAACTCATTAGCTAGGTCATTGAAGTCTCTGGCTCTCCTAAGACCACACCATTGTCTCCACGTATTGTAGCTTGGAAGACCGTGATCTCTGCCTCGTTGGATATTCAAGGCTCCGAGATCTAAACCCAATCTGAGATGCACAACAAAATATCATTCTTATGATAATGATGATGATAATGACAACATTAATGATATTAATAATTATAATAATAATAAAAACAAAAATAATTAATACTAATTATAATAACAATGATAATAATAACACAAATTAATTGAAATCATTGTTATCATCGATATTATCAAATTATTGTTATCACTGTTTTATTATAATGATTACGATATCGACAATAATAATAGTGTTATCGTTACTACTACTACTGCTGCTTAGTAACATGCACGCATCTATCTCAAAAACTCGAAAAATTATTCTTGGTTGTTCGATTAGTTCGAATGTACAAACCTATCGTGTTGTTGAACGTTGTTGTCTTTTTGCCCTCTTTTACTATACCCATTATAACATGATAATGCCGTCATTAATTCCCATGAAATATTACAAATCAGCCACTATAAATGGCCACGATGTGGTTTCTTATGAGTTGCTTTCTTACCCGCCAGGTATATCTGCGAAGAGATGCGCAGTTAATCCACGGATGATATAACCATCTACCTTGGCTACTGGCTGTACCAACATGCCCCGTATTATTGAATCTAATCCACCGTTAGCTACATCGAACACGTGCGAGGCATTGAAGAACGATTCTACTGTTAGCAGTATTGGAAAAACCTGCAAAGTCAAACAGCTCAACAGTTCAGATACATAACATTCATAATCATCTTCTTATGATAATGATAATAAATAGTGGCTTCTTATAATAGCGCACATGATTGTCCGTCACATGGCTCCTGGCACCCCAACATTATTACCCCGGTCTTACTACTAGCGGCTAAATAATGTAGCACTCTGGCATATCGGGTACCCATTTACCTCCAGGGTGGAGAGTGGCAAAAATGGATGAATGTCTTACCAAAGGACGTTATAGTGCCGGGCTGGGAATCGAATCCTCAACTTTGGATTGATATTCAATTGAATGAACCACGAAACCACGACACCTCCATAATTATAATTATATCCCACATTGAATACTTCCTGTTCATGGACTGGGCACGAGCGAATTATGTGGACAAACATAACTACTAAAGAACAACTGCTCTACTATCGCCACATCGTTGAGGTCAGAGTAAGATCATTTTATTATCGATAAAATGTGATGTTAAAACATGCACACAATCTTCATCCGGTAACTCTCTGTCGTCTCGGCCACCATGATATTGCGATTCTTTGTGGGCTGCACTCCTTTGATAATAGTTTACCTCGTCCACACAAATTTAATTCGTCCTTCAGGAAAGAGTGTATTCTCTAGAACATATTAAATAGGCCTAATACTATCCCTTTTCATTCACACAGCAATCGTTTCGTATCATAATCAGAATACTAGAATTATACTATTCAATAATATTGCTCAATAAAATAAAAGAATATTCCCTCTATATGATGAACCGTGTTTGTATTTCAGTACGTGACTTAATATTATATTGATGTGGTGATTACTACAGAGTACCAAGTGTAAGGTCATACTGGCCAAGTTTTCAAGGTTGCTGGTTCCAAACAAAAAATTTGCATAAAATGACGTGGTATTCACATCAACGCCAAACACTGAATTTGCCCTGCTCCAGCCCGTTGGTTGATTATTCTTTCGAGGTGAACCTCATGCGCAGGCTATATCGTTTGGGACCAGTAACCTGGACGACGAGCGAATATGACGTTAGCACTTGAATAGAGACTGTAGTTAAAGGTAAAGACCAGTTCTGGTCGATCGATTGCATTGTGAAAGAAACGTTGTGAATCGATCAGAAAAGGTTGATCATCTAGCATATAAGTATTGGTGTGTACTGCAAGGTTCTGGAATCATCAACATTATAAGAAATTTGATATAATAATTTACCAATATATATCAAGTAAGCGGTTTCCCGGCAAAATTTGTCGTATTAGCCAAAACATACTCTTTCACATGGTTGGTGGTAATAAGAGCTTCCATTTAATTATTTGAGAGGGGGCGTTTCCCAAACTGGTCTAAACCTTTAAGCTACATGTACACACCGGTTGATAGTCTTCATTCAATCTGGAGAAGTTATTAGGCACTTGGCTATGACCAAAGCGGAACGCAGAGGAAGCGAAGACATTGGAGATTGTAGGGTCAACATCGACATCGTAACCGGTGAACTTAGCGCTGGGATGACCACGGAGTCCATCACTAATCAGTGATGTTCGACCAAGCAATGTAGGAAGGTATTCTGTGTAGATAATATGCTGCCATGATGCAACCACGATGCGACGTGCCTCTTCAAAAAGTCTGTCAAGAAAGAAAAAATATGGACTCGTGTGATAGATACTAATACGTGTACGCATTATTCTCTTAAAAAACACCAGCGAGAATAATTATTATCAGCAGGTTACCCGTAAAGTCCCCAATTGTCAAGTCATCATTTAAAATAGAAACTTATCGCCATACACAAGTAAACTCACATGATACGGAGAATCCTGGATCCGCCACTGATATTGGTTTTAACAGGCTAAACTGAGGGTAATAGTATCTGATCTTGATCGGTTGATCATTATTAGCTAACCGTGATAATATGAAATGTATTGATCGATCGTATTATATGATTTGTAATACTCCAAAAAAATCACATCACATTACACCCTGAATTAAAAATAAGCGATAAAAGAGAAAGCCATTGGAACCGATAGTCTAAAGTTATATACAGTTCAGAACTTTATCAGGGCCCGGTTGCACAAAACTTACCATTGATGATAACTGTTCCATCAATGGTAACTACCATGGATACATTGATTTTGATTGGCTATTGAGCCCTGTTACCATGGTAGTTGCAATTGATGGCAAAGTTACCATTGATGGTAAGTTCTATGCAACGGGGGCCTGGAATGATTTGATTTAAAGGGATGTTTACCTGTCATCGTCCCAAGAAGGATTTACAATGGCCAGGCTTGATGCAATGGAGTTATGCATACGAAGAAAGAGTGTATGGAGTGCTGTGAGGCCGGGTTGCTCTGCTGCTCGATGATCGCCTGCTAAACCACATTGCCTATCTACACGCTCAAATATACAGTCTTTATGCTCTTCATCTAAGGGGAGCAAGGGACGATTGGTAGGCGAAACTGGATCACGTAGAGAACGTAACTGACCACGCCCTAGAGAAGATAAACCGTCATCGGACTATGAATCTATGTAAGATGTTAACATGTTATATTTTGTTATATAGGGGATACGTGTGTCATTCCACTATCACTTGGTCAGAAGGAAAAACGAAGGTTTGGGGAATTTTTCAAAAATGGTAAGAGAACATAATTCACAAAAGGGGCAAAGGGGATATTGATTAATGCAGTAAGATATTAACTGGTATACATTTTGATAGAAAATTAAGTAATTTAAAGGAAATAAAGGCCGACATCACAATGACTCTACCATCGGTAACAAAATAATGCGAGTCACAGAAGGAAAAGCTCGGACCCAATCATTTCTTGTTAATTATAAAATGAAATGCAATTTTTATTTGAGTGGATTCATAACATTTAATGGTATATTCATATAATTATAGAAACAAAGAAATCGATGATTGTGTGTATCATAACCTAACTTACCGTTCATGCGGTATTTTATCTATGAAAACATTTTACATTTCAAGAGTAAATTTTGTTTTAATACATCTCGAGTCTTTCTAGATTTAGCGAGATAAACATAACGAGATATACCAGCAAAGTCAAGTTCAAAGTATATAAAAGAGGAAAAAATTGATATCTCCGTTCGCTCCGTTTGCTTTACAAACAGACTGCACACAATATAACATTGAATTAATACACGCTAGGGTGTGAATATGGCCCTGTCTTACAAAGAGTTATCGCAAGTCCTCTATCTAATCAATCGCAAGTTTTCAATCTTCTATCTCTTATTTACATATCGGAAATACGTTGCGGTGATTAATATCAACTCTTTTCAACTCTTTGTATAATAAACGGATAGTGATGTAAAGCAATAAATGCATGTTAGTAAGCTACCAGAAGACCGATGGCTTTAGGTCCTCTCCGAGGGATCTGGTAATGAGGATTAATGCCTTACCAAAGGGCACTAGCGCATCGACTTGGTTTCGAACCAGGGTCACCGTATTACGAGACCATGCACTGCTCTACCGACTGAGCTATCGCGCCTCCTCAGACAAGGCCCTGGTGTGCCCGTTTTAGTGCCACTGCCACCTTCTTTGTAAAAACTGATCCGCACCCCCTGTGTGACATTGTGATTAAGAACTATGGACAAGACAAAATGGCAGTACTTTATATCGATGGTTCATTGACACAAAGACGTAACTCCATATTTGGCCAACAATTTTGGTCAAAGAGTTAACTCCACCCACACCCCATTGAATTCAATGGCTAGTGAAACATAGACTAAACTCCTTAAGGCCCTAGTGCTCAGCGACACATAAACCACTTTTTCTAAACATTGCCAAAATGGAGTTACGTCTTTGTGTCACTGATCCCTCGATATTACCTCTTATTTTGTCCCTGAGGAAGTCTGCTTCAGCCTGGGACGACCCATAGATCTGAGAGCCATCTAAAAAGGAAGTGACTTGGTTGAGCTGCTGTCGAGGCCCTGGTTGGCAGTCAATCGCAGGACTAGGCAGGGACCGAACGAACGACATGCAAGGTTTCTCAAATACTTGGTCGGGTTGGTCTATCATGATCGGCATACAAAATGAAGACTCTCGACAGTCGTTGTCATCGCATTCCCCTGACATGACATCAGAAAAAGAACAAAGATGAATGATGATATAAGAACGATAACGGTACTCTATGTAGCGTCTTTACCCGTATATACTATGAGCTTGTTGAGTGATATGCTACTCTCTGCGATTAAATAATATTAAACAAGTAATTATGCTAACACGGGGAAGCCTCATTAGCTTAAATTATGTTCTTCCTGAGAGCACTGCAATTATTATTACCCCTACAGATGCAAGGTAGGCCTACTCGTTTACACGCGAATGGAGAGAGGGCAAATGTGGATGGATGCCTTGCCAAAGAAGTTTAGTGCCGGGCTTGGGACTCGAACCCTAAAACCTGCCTTGGATTGACCGGCAAGTGAATTAACCACTTTCCCACGGCGGCGCCTCCACACGATACATCCTTAATGCAGTAAGTTACAATATAAGTGTAATCAATTTAATCAAAACATCAATTCTTCTCGATATGGTTACCCATCAGATGCACTTGCAAACTTATTATATTGAATCACGCTGTCTAGCTATACAGTGCGTCCCAGAAAAAACGAAACCGAGAAGTATCGATGTTCTATCATAACTTAATCACAACTATAATTAATGAATGATACATATTTGGAAAGCTTAGAGTCTCCTCTTTCATGTGATGCTACTCAGATGATGCATATTTAACGCATGAGTGATTAAAAGCAATTTGAAGGAAGGAAACCAAAAAGACATTTGGCGGGCGGTATCTGAATTTCGAAAAAACTTCACATTTCTAGAAAGTTGAGTTTCTGCCCTTTCATATGACACCTCAATCAGGAAAAATGAGCGAGGAATGACAAAGTTCTGTTTGTTTAAAGTAGTGCTTGCATTTCCATAATTTTATTAAACGAACTCGTTTTCACTGGCTGCCTGCCGTATCAATAAACGAAATTAACAAAAGACTTCAACTCCGTTTCGTTGACAATCAGCCGTAGACGAGAGTCTTCATGCATGCCTGATTGTCAACGAAACGGAGTTAAGTCTTTTGTCAAATCTGCTTTTTGCTACGGCAGGCACCCAGTGAAAACGAATTCGTTTGTTAAAATTATGAAAATGTAAGGGCTACTTTAAACAGACAGAACTTTGTTATTCCTCGCTCATTTTTCCTGATTGAGGTGTCATATGAAAGGGCAGAAACTCAACCTCTAGAAATGTGAATTTTTCTTCGAAATTCAGATACCGCCCGCCAAATGTCTTTTTGGTTTCCTTCCTTCAAATTGCTCTTAATCACTCATGCTTAAAATATGCATCATCTGAGTAGCATCAACTGAAAGAGGAGACTCTAAGCTTTCCAAATATGTATCATTCATTAATTATGGTTGTGATTACGTTATGATAAAACATCGATACTTCTCGGTTTCGTTTTTTCTGGGACGCACTGTATAGGAGAAACATAATGAAGAGTTTTGGATAATCCTGATTAATAATTGGTAGTGACATACTTACTTGAATCCGCTCCCGAACTTGATATGTCATGGTCCAAGAATTGTCCGAAGTGGGAGATAATAGCCGTATAACCTGGCTCAAAGACGTGTTCAAAGTGAAGGATATTGGCTGATACTGTCCTGGCTGAAGGCAACGGACCTCCACTCACGCTCTGTCGAATGGATTGAATACCTGCATCCAGAATAAGATATCGTGATTGATGTACTCAATTATATCAATCCAAATCGGAGGATAATTTTGCAATATTCTGGTCCTTATGGACTTGTATCAGCATAGTGGCAGTGTATGCATTAATATTTTAGCTAATGTCTAGTCTTAGAAAACAGGTAATTCAGGCTGGGTATGGGTGAATTTAGAAGGACGGGTGGTGTAGGGTCTAACATAACATACTGTAGCGACACCCTTGTCTCGACCATCCCATGGACGATTATATTCTGGACTATCAGACATCAGGGCAATTACTTCCGGTATTATAATATCCAAAAACAACATTCTTCAGATAACTACCCAACTACGAGCAAAACTACCCATTATGATGAATACCATGATTACAAAATGGTGACTATACTAGTAATCTGGGAGTACTAGTCTCTGTGATAGCTGTCCAGGTGGTTATATCGACGGGTTTTATAGAGGCTCTTATAAAGGTTTAACAAATCGGGGATGGGAGGGGGCGTAGAAAGATCTATTACAGAGACACTTACCATCAGCGAAGTCGGGAGGGATGAATCTTTGATAAGGAGCAAATGCTTTGCCAACATTGACCTGGACGAGATTGTTACAAGCCCCATCAAATCGACGAATCTTGGTTGATTCAGGACAGTCTTTGAAAGAAAAGTTGAAGCCAGCCATACGACATAGGTCTGGAAGAGCGTTGGGCGATACCAAATTAATTTGCCTACACAATACAGAAAGAAGTATTTTCAATCTCTAAATATAAAGCGTTTTTAAAACTGATTATAAGACATGCATGGATTTGAGTACTTTAGTCGGATGGAAATACTAAACAACATTCTGTGATGGGCATCGCTAAAGTAAGTCCAGTATGAACAATATTAACCTAACTGGATTACGTCATGTTGGTAATCTTCCGTAATCTTTCTCTCTTTCTCTCTCTGAATTGAATGTATTGAATTGAATTGAGTGTTTCCTCGCACATGTAATAACATACTGATGCGTACATAAGATCAGGGGCGGCGGAGCGTCTATCAAATTTGGAGGGGGAGGGCACCAACAACTAAAAAAGGGTACTTTCTGAAAGTATATTAATTTCTCTTTACTTGGTCCAAGTAATGCTTAAGCATCATATTCTGTAGTTGCATGTGATGGTCTGAATATTCATTTACGAGCGAGCGAAATGAGCAAGCATACCTTTTAAGATTTTGTGAGGTGGAAAAGTGGAAAAACAACCCGGATGGGGCTCTAAGCACAATCTGATCATGAAAGACTGAAAAGACCGTTAATGAGAAACCAAAATTTTGGTTTAGTTGAAATTATTAAAAAAAACTACTCTTAGTAGCTTTATATTAGGAGCACCTTTTATGGTGACTGGAAAAGGGAAATGCCACTTATTAGAAAAGAAAAGGAGCACGTGTCAAAGTAAAAGGGGGAATCATCAAATATGAAAATGAGGCACTTCTCGCACCCGTTAAGGGGCGCTCATTAGCGATGGGCAATTAACAGAAGGAAAATGGCACTTATTAGAAAGGATGAGGGGGCCCCGTGTCAAAATAAAATGGGCACTTAATACAATTTTAAAGGGGAAGCCTCTCAAATTTGAACAAGGGCACTCACCGGAAATGAAAAGTGGCACTTATACAAATAAAAAAGGGGCATACAAAGGAAAAGGGGAATACATAGGAAAGGAGGCACTTGTCAAAATATAAGGGGCACCTCTCAGATTTGAAAAGAGGCAATTATATTAGGTGAAGGGGCTTTTATCAGAGTTGGTAACGGGCACTTCTTGTACCTGAAATGGGGCACTGACTCGAGAGGAATAGGGGCACTTGTGAGAATGGAAAGGGGCGCCTATCAGATTTTGTCAGAGGTATGAGAAGGAGCATTTATGAGAAGGGGAAGTGGCACTTATGAGGGCGTGTGTCAAAACTAAATGGGGCACTTATTAGAGGTGAAAGAGGGCATTCATCAGAGATGATGAAGGGCACTTATCAGAAGGGAAAGGGGCACTTTTTACAAAGGAAAAGGGCACTTGTTAAAGTAAAAGGGGCATCTCTCAGATTTGAATAGGGGCAATGATTATCATAGGTGAAGGGGCAATTAATCAGAGGTGGTAAGGGACGCTTATAAGAATTAGGAACGGACACCTATTAGAAATAAAAAGGGGCACTTTAGGATACTTGAATACTGGGGACACTGTATTCCCTGCCCCCTCCCGGGTCCGCTGCGTCTGCATGATGTACTGTGCAGAGTCGTTTATCAACTAAATGTATTCAAATGTATGTATACTTCCTTCCAAGGCGTTTGTGGTGTTGAAACATTTCATTCACCTGCTATTATCCTTTGTACTCTAATTGCCAGAACGCAAATTTCATGAAATAAGTATACTATAGTTTAGTATTTTTAAATAAATGCATTGTTACACTACCATTATACTTTTCACCATATGTGATTTTGACCTTCTCGTCTATGATAATTTTCCCTCATTGATTTAAACAGTTTTTCCAATTAAAGCTTGGTGCATGATACATGGTACAACTCCGCCTGGTACGTCACCATTTCAAGAAAATGGCGGCGCCCATGTCATCATACCAAAAAATCTTCATTTATATATCTCTTGTACACGTTCGTAAGATCTATTGTACATCAAAAGGCAGGAATTAATCTCGTTTTTCAGAATACCTATACACTTATTCTTTGGGGTTACGTCTCCTTTAATTAAAGGTAGGTCCCCAGACGTAAATAGTCATGTTTGATTGATACACGTCTGTAAAAACCTAATTAAACATACGCACACGCACTCACTCACGCACATGCATACGCACACGCACCAGGAATGAACGGGGGGGGGGGTATCCTGATCTAGCCCTCTCCTTCACTTCATATCTTACCTCTTCCCGTAGATTCTGGTCACATTTTCCGCAATCCTGGCGACCATGGCGAAGCGTTTGCTTCGTTTGTTCAGTCTGTTGAATTGCTGATGGAGATATTCAGGAGATCTGCGGCTCATTTTCTGTTGTCTTTTTCCAATCCCTATGGTAAGGTCAACATAAATCATATACATCATGACATTCATACATTTTTAAACCACAGATATTTTTTTATACAACTGTGAACATTACAAAATGACCATCTTCAAATCTACCCGAGACAATCAACAGTCTATAACAACTGCCCTAGGATAAAACAAAATAGACCCACCGAAAAGACACTTAAAGATACTATGTCCCTTTTGCAGCCAATATCAAATACTGTAGAACTTTGCAGGAATTATGAATATGTCATGTATGTCCTATCTGTGAAATTTAAACATTAGCAGTGTCCTTATATTCAAATTATGCAAAGAAAGCCGTTTACTTGCTAGACTTCACTGTCGGACACTATTGACCGACTGACTGGCTTTTTTTCTTCTTCGGTAATAACATACATAAAATGAGCTGTAAAGGGTACATGAGCATTTGTCTACAACAATAACCCACTTCTTGTAATGGCCAAAATTAAACTGATTGAATCTTTGCGCAGCATAAAACGTACGACCATTCGGTACAATGGTCTGGAAAATCAGACTATTACTTACTGGCTCTATAGCTCCTAAGTCGATTCGACAACTAATAGTCGTTATTTTCCCACTTACAGACATTTTCAAGCCCCCCCCCCCCTTTTTTTAGGGAAGTTCTAAACACTATGAATATGACGGACAAAGAAAGCGGACAAAATATACAGTTCTTCAGGTAGACAAAGGAACATCCCTTAATTCACTGCTATTATGTAAAAATGTGTAGAACAGGTGAATATGCATGTGACACCTGTTCTACACATTTTTACATAATAGCAGTGAAGGGATGTTCCTTTGTCTACCTGAGGAACTGTATATTTTGTCCGCTTTCTTTGTCCGTCATTTTCATAGTGAAATTAGTATTATCTTTCAAATGCCGTTGGAATTTAACCTTTTCATTTGTTTGGCCTGCAAATGGGACATAGTACCTTTAAGTTGTTCTTATTTATTTTTCAAATTATTTATTGCATATAATTATCTCTGTCTTGCCCTATGTTCTCCATCTAAATTAATTTCTCGTTTTAGTCAAGCTTAATTGTCTCTTAATTGTCACCCTCTCTTTCTGTTTGCCTGATGTCTATTTGCCCCCTTCTCTCTCTCTCTCTCTCTCTTGCTCTATCTCTCCATTTCTTCCCTCCTCTCTCCCTTTCTCTCACTCTCTCTTTCCTACCCTTCATCTCTTTCTCCCCCCACCAATTTCTCTCTTTTTCGTATCCCCTTCATCTCTTTTCCTTCTTATTTATCGCTCTCTCTCTCGTCTCATTTCTTCCCTCCTTTCTCCCTTTCTCTCACTCTCTCCTTCTTACCCCTCATCTCTCTCTCCCCCCACCAATTTCTCTCTTTTTCGTATCCCTTTATCTCTTTTCCTTCTTATTTATCGCTCTCTCTCTCGTCTCAATTCTTCCCTTCTTTCTCCCTTTCTCTCACTCTCTCCTTTCAACCCCTCATCTCTCTCTTCCCCCACAAATTTCTCTTCTCATCTTATTTTATCTTATTCTCTCTCTCCGGGCTCTCTCTCTGTTTCTTTCTCTTCCCCCACCTCTTTCTCTTTCCTTCTGCCTTATGTTCCCACCTGTGAGATAGATCTTTTCTCTCATCTCCTCCCATCTTGTTGTGTGTTCAATTGTTCTAGTGATCTCATCCAGACCCGGGGCTGTCATTGGTCGATGATGAACGTAAGATGAACTCAGCTCGGCTAAGAGAAGTGTAGACAACCTATATATCATGGGTAATTAGTGAAATAGTGCCCTTGGTAAGTATGATTATAAATCACATCACCTTCTTCCTTTTTTTTCTTTATTTTTGTCCTTCTCCTTCTCCTTATTATTATTCTGCTTAATCTCCCGCCTTGGATTTTATCGGGGGGGGGGGGGGGGGCTTTTAGCCATATATCGCTAATCATGAATACACAGAGAAGCCCTTTAAAATAAGAGTCCTAGCTCATGTTTAAATTCTGAACAAACAAATTCGTTTTAAACGGAATATCACAACTGAGCTACGGAACAATAAGAGCAAAATGACAAAGTCAAGGTGTTTTATAATTGTGGCAATTTCGACCTATAAGCTCATAGGTTCATAGTCCTGTCAATAATATAAGTATAAAGAGTCCCTTGGTATTAACTTTAACACGATTTTAGCGATTCCCTATTTTCGGTCAATATGTTTTCATTGTTTCACTTTGGGCGAAATATTGGCAAGAGTTCCATATGTACCCCCGCTAAAATTGAAAAAAATATATAGATACGACTCGGAGTGATATACCTAATAATAATATAATACAAAATATTGGAAACTACGGTTAGGGTAAGGTTAAAGATAAGTTTTAGCAGGGGTGCGTATGGAACTCTTTCCGAAATATTATTTGTTACAAATTAATCACAGTGATAATAGCTCAGTCCTTCCGGGATCATTGCCTTAAATACAGAAAAGCAACACAATGAAAATAACTCACATTACTAGACAGCACGATAAGACAAGCCTTGTCCAATTGGGTTTTAATCCATACGAGATTTCCATTTTCTTTTGATAGATTACAGTTGTAGTGTAGAAGTACTCGGATCACAACGGATATTGATATATCCTACCGAAGTCAAAGGCAATTCCTAGTAGTATTATCAGTATGATATGATCTGTACGAAGATTGTCGAACACCAATTTCTGCCACTCCCTTTTTAAGTACAATTGTTTCTAATGCTCCAATCAGAGTCTGAGCTAAATGATACGGATTTTTGGAGTGCATCCTCTCAGCGCCGCCACGTCACGCTACCCTTAAAATAGTTCTTTCATTGTAGGCACGTCTTGTCCAATCTATGGAATTTCCCCCAAATGTATTTGATACAGCTGTTTCAGTGTCTTTCTAAGGCAGCAGCATTCGGTGTGAATAGGCCATTTTCGTAATGTAACCAAATTTAATGCATAAGTCTTTGTGAAGTGCCTCAATACAAATTATTTCATTCACCCGATAGGAATAATAGTATTTAAATAGTCAGAATGCAACTGCATATAAGTGTTGCTAGGTAGGTCTAGCCATAATGTTTGTCCAACCTGGCAACAATTAATGTATGCAGTTGGATTCTGTCTATTGAAATACTATTATTCTTATCAGGTGAATGAAATAATTTGTATTGGGGCACTTCACAAAGACTCAGATCATGCATTAAATTTGGTTACATTAAGAAAATGGCCTATTAAAGATTTGTTGGTTCGCTAATACATACACATGTACATGTAAATTATTAAAATACTTCTTCCGAGTACTCTCGGTGATTATTCAATAGGCATTTTCATAATGTAATCACATCCAATACACAACTATTTGTTAAGTGCTTTTTCAAAAACCTCTTACGAATAATTGTATTTCAATAGTCGGAAGGCGAATTGCATACCTTCCATGTTGTTAGTTAGGACAAGCCATAATTTGTGTCCTACATAGCAACAATGTATGCACATTAGCATTCTGACTATTGAAATACAATTACTTGTAACAGGTGAATGAAATAATTTGTAACATGGCACTTAAAAAAGATTTATGCATCAAATTTGATTACATGCCTGCAATGATCTGTTGACCTGGGTCATTGCAGGCAGGCGCGTACGCAGGGGGGGGGGGGGGGGGGGACTAACCCCCTTTGGTTTTTTTTAATGTGTGTATTTTGGAGGACCCCCCCTTTTTTTCTATTTTAATTTAAACAAAAATATATATATGTCCTCTTACCCCCCCCCCCCCCCCACTTATTCAGCGGCTGGCTGAGTCGTTGCGAAAATTTCGGGCCGATTTAAAAATGTTAACCCACCCCCCCCCCCCCCCTTGAATAAACCCTGCGTACGCTACTGATTGCAGGCATATGACGGTCTGTGGTTTAATCTCAGTGCATTGTATAATATACTTCTTGTTAAATGGGGCAGGTTCGGAATATATTTTCTTCATCTAGAACAATGCTTCATTGAGAAATCTATGTGTGAAACACCCATATAAATTATGATTCATATGGGTGTTTCCGCGGGGTTGTTTCACATGATTATGGCGTCTGGTGCAGCACATTCATCCAATTGCATTATTTGAATGGGTTTCCTTTTCTATCATCTCAATGCCTGTCTTGCCTGACATTGTGCTAAGTTTACTGCATGTCGAACCCCTTTAACCTCTGTTGAGCTAAAATAAGGCCCAACCCTCTACCTTGACGCTTTTTATATTTTAATAAACAGCAGGTCGAGTGTTTGGAAATAGTGAGGGGCGTGGCCGAGCGGTGCACACTAATCGGAAAAGTGACGGCGCTATAGATGGAAAAGGCATGATTGGACCAGGGAGGTGAAAGAAGGGAGTGGAATCAAGCCGCTTCCCTTTGAACTCATGCTCCAAGCCGCCGAAAAGTTATGCGCTGATCTGCAACTGTTGACCAGGTGGTGAGATAAAAGAGCGCATGAAATTTCAGGATTTAGAATTCCTACATCAGAAAATGGTATTCCAGCAACTGTTCGGTGTCCCTTTCAATGCTTCCTCATCAATGAATGTGTAATGAGTAGAATAAGCGAACACAAACTTGTGTAATTTCATCCTTTCTTCCAACTGCAAAAATACAAAAAAAAAACACGCGAAAAAACGCATTAGCAAACTTGAAGTTATCGAAGATTGTAAATCATGGATCAAATAACGGAACATTAAAACACGCAGAAAATTAGCGCATTATCCTAAAATATTGAGTTTTGTCAGGATCTAATTTTTCTTTTACCAACTCTGGCACAAAAATTATAGGAAAGGCGGTTACTAAATTTAAAACATTTTTTGATGCACTATTCCCAATACAGTCCCCATATAAAGTTTATAACTTACACTGAAATTTTGTAATAAATGTGAAACTGGTGCCTGGACTCCAAAATACCCTGCAGTGGAAGCGCGGCTCGGAGCATTTAACTTCAAAGCCCAGTGGAATGTTACTCATCCCATTGTTGCGCTTTAGAACGCACGAATGCGTTTAAATAAATTACAAGAGTTTCCACTCCTTTCTTTCACCTCCCTGATTTGACCTTTCCCATCTTTCGCTCTTACTCTCCCCTCTCCGTCACACTTTCCTATCTCACTCACACACTCTCTCTCTCTCTCTTTTTCTCTCGACCCCATATCCCTTCATCTCTCGCTCTCTCCCTCTCTACCAAGCGCGTAGCCAGGATTTCATATTATTACTAGTGGGGTGGGTGCAGGGAGGGAAGCTTTGAAAGGAAGTTTCTCGACTCATAATCCTTGTCTGAATTCAGTCCGCCCCTCCTGCGCATAGCGCGGAAGCTTTTACGTATTATTAGACAAAGAAGACGATTTGTTGTACCTTTCTCGACCCTTAATCCTTATCTGTATTCAGTCCCCCGGAAGTTTTGACATTTCATTAATTTATTAGAGAAAGAAGACGATTCGATGTACCGTCTTGACTCTTAATTCTTATCTGAATTCAATTTCTTCCCCTCCCGCGCAAAGCGCGGAAACTTTGAAGTTTCATTAACTTATTAGAGAAAGAAGACGACTCGAAGTACCGTTCTCGACTCTTAATCCTTGTCTGAATTCAGTCCCCCCCCCCCCCCCTCCGCCTGCGCGAAGCGCGGAAGCTTTCAAGTATTATTAGACAAAGAAGACGATTCGTTGTACCTTTCACGACCCTTAATCCTTATCTGTATTCAGTCCCCGGCCCCCCCACTCAGTGTTATTTAGGGTACGCATATGCTCGTTCCCTCTTTTTGAAAGCACCCCCTATCTGAGGACTGCCAAAATTTCCGAACCCCCTTTCGCGAGCTTTTCACGGGCTTTTCCTGCCTTGGAGACCCCCCTAAATCAGGAAAAATGCTCAATGTACCCCCCTAAATTCGGAATAATTTCTCAGGAGTCCAAAGAGATGAGAGAAAAAAATAAAAAACACCCCCTTTTTAAAGAAATCTCCGGGTGGAAAGTTAAATACACCCCTTTTTTTACAATTCTCGGGCCGGACTTTGTCGCACGAAAAGTACCCCTTTACCGGACATTTTGGTAACACGCATGCGGTCATTCCGACCCCTGAGTGGGGGGGGGGGGGGGGGGGGCCGGGATTCAGTCCCCCTCTTTCGAAGCGCGGAAGCTTTGACGTCCATTAAATTATTAGAGAAAGAAGACGATTCGTTGTTCCGTTCTCGACTCTTAATCCTTAATTTGAACTCAATTTCCCCCTTTACGCGCGAAGCGCGGAAGCTTTGACGTTTCATTAAATTATTATAGAAATTAAGAAGACGATTCGTTGTACCGTTCTCGACTCCTTTTCCCTTTTTCTTCCCTTTCTCTCTCTTTTTTTTTGGGGGGGGGGGGGCGACCGCCCCACTGGCTACGCGCCTGCTCTCTACTCCCTTACCCTTACCAGTCTTTTTCTCTTTCTCTACCCCTTATCCCTCACCCTTTCCCATCTTTCCCTCTCTCTACCCCTTGTCCCTCACCGTTTTCCATCTCTCGCTCCTCTCTCTCTCTCTCTCTACTCCCTCTACCTTAACAATCTTTTTTTTCTCTCTCTCTACCCTTTATCCCTCACCGTTTTCCATCTCTCACTCCCTCTTTTCTATCCTTGCTCCCTAACCCTCTTCCCTTTGTTGCTCTCTCTAGCCCCTCTTTCTCATCTCCATCATATCTATGTCCCTTGCTTCCCCCTCCCTGTCCCCCCCTCTCTCTCATTCTCTCTCTCTCTCATTCTTGTCAATGTATATTCACTTATTCTGCCATCGAGGATATTCCATTTGATTTCTGTATGGCCATCTCAACAAACGATAATCCATCTTTCATCTCTCTTAACTACTTCTTACATGATCACATCAACTTTTTTAAATTAAATCAACATAAGGGCAATTGCAGTACCCTCTTCTTTTACTATAGAAATCATTGTCCAATCTCATAGTATGTCATTGTAATTTTTAAACATTTCAATCAGTGAAGCACACGGCTATTAAAATTACCCAAGGTTGATTTATTTCCAAAGCCTTTGAGATCACGTTTTTCTTCTTTTACACATTATCTGCGATAAAAGTTCTTAGACAACATTTTATGTTCGTTATTCAATTTTCTTTTTATATGATCACCTGTCACACCTTTATTCTCTGACAAAATATAACTTTCCTTTTGATATATAAATGGCATTGATATATAATACAAAAATTAAGACTGAGATATCAGTTTCATGAATATTCAATCACGTCATACATTATATCATATACTAGTACATGTACATTTTACAATATTTGGTCATCGTCTGCATATACAAAACATGTCTTACACCTGCAAGTAGTAACATAAAATATAATATTCAATTCTGAGCATAATTTGTCATCATCTCATATGTAAACAATTCTCTCCTGAGTTGAAAAGTATGGGTACAGGATTACCTTACCAAGTGATATTCACTACAGTTACATGATCACAGCGTTATTAACAGTACATAGTTTTGTAGCAAGGTAATATTCTCTTGTTCAAGAGAGATATCAACACTAATAATTGATTAAACATACCAGCTGACAAAATTAAAATTTAGAATTAAGTGTTAGAAAGTGTGCAACACGTGTTCAAAGATGTTATTTTGGTATTTACACAAGATCCCAGTTTAATCGTCCACTTTACCCATAAGAATCTGAATACACATAGAATGTATAAAATCAATTTAAAAAAGCTTTACCAAACATTAGTTGGGTTAATGATTAAAGAGTATGAAGAAAATAAAGAATAACTCATATCACTCCATACAAAACCCAAGTCAGACTTCGGTTCCATGTGGGCCCTATTTCACCTGGGGGTGTTTCACAAAGTTGAACCTATCTCTAATTGGACTTAAAAATTATGGGAAGCCGTTAGTGTCTATGTAAATATTTTATAAAAGATATTTTAAAAGGCATAAAATATTGATTCAAATCATTCATATTTTCTATTATCATGGGAGATTTCATGTTCTTGATGTGGAATTTATGAAAAGTCTAAGATACTTGAATTTTTGCTTTGAATATATTTCATTATAAGCTACAAATGGCTCTCCATAATATTTAAGTCCAACTTAGAGTTAAGTTCGACTTAGAATCTTTGTGAAACACCCCCCTGACCATGTATAGGTGTGTTGATAAGTCTACTCACAAGTCACTCTTATCATTATGTGAGTGTATTAAAACTTGCAAAACATTTTTACAGAAATAATATTTGGAGCTCATATCTGGACATAGTATACACATATAAGAGACAGAGCAAATAATTCTTTGGTGATTGATACAATTTAACACATCACTGACAGCATTAATAAGAATCTATACAACATAACTATGGAACAGTCTGAATCCTGGGGCAATAGATGATGGAGTGGTCATGATATATGTCATAGAAATTAATGACTTGTAATGTACATTCTCAGCCAATCATTTGAATATGATTTACATGTTGATTGCATTTGATAATCATTTGAAATGTGTAGCAAAATCAATGATTATATAACATTTGACCTACGTTTGTGACTGTGTCCTCCCCGACTGTGTCCTCCCCGGCTGGTTTTGTAGCTTCTTTTTTTCTCCGAATTTTTGTCTACTCATGTGGAATGTCCAACCAATTCAAACCAGCATGTAAAAGCTTAAACATTGTAATAACATACCTTGAACAATGGGTGTCAATTTGAATGTGGCATGAAATAGAGTTAGTGGATACTCAACTCACTAATGTTTAACTCTCCAGAAGTCCCTGTAGGGACCGCAAAAAGTAGTTTTACTTATAAAGTGTAAATAACACATGTGGCATGGTGTGCCAACAAAAATTATCAAACTTAGAGAAAATTTGACTTCAAGTTATGAAAGTTCACTGTATTTAAACAATGCTGCAATGAATAGAGAATTATACAATGTACAAATCATATTGAAGTATGCTAGAGTTTATGAAGGCAGAAACTTCTATTTGAGCTCTCAGGTAGTTCATTTAAATGTTCTAATCAATCTTACTTCTCTCTTGTTTCTTAGATTCTAAGACCAGGGACCCGTCTCACAAAGCCTTTTTTCAATGACAAACAACAAATATCAGTGACAAATCTGCCGATAACCAATCAGAAGCAAGGATTTTAGTAGCTTATAACAAAAACTGTCATTTGTCACTGATGACAAGTTTTGTGAAACGCCTCCCAGAATTCACAAAGGTTTATCTACGCTTTGGTTTAAAGAGAAGGTTGAGTTCTGGGAAGAGGTGAAAAATAATTTGTGAGCGCTATCATTGTATTATGCAAGTGTGGAAGAACATCAGATAAAAAATGTTCCCTGAAAAGCATAGCTCTTCGATGGCCTAAAAATGTTTAAATACAAATCGTGACAGATTTTTATGCCACATGTTTGTGTATATACATCTTTCTGTGTAGAGTGCTTGTAACTTTACCAAGACCGGGCCAAATTTCTTATCATGTTGATGATTCCAGAACCTTGCAGTACACACCAATACTTATATGCTAGATGATCAACCTTTTCTGATCGATTCCACAGCGTTTCTTTCACAATGCAATCGCATGACCAAAACTCAACTTTATCTTTAAGCCTGTGTAAGTTGATTATATGTAATGCCTCATGTCAAATGAATGGGAGTTTACACATATAAGTAAAACATTGATCTAGACCGTGTTTTTCATTAACACCTTCTTTGTGAATTGTGGCCTTAAAGATAAACTTGAGTTCTGGTAAAAAAAGAAAATTAATTCTCACAGAATCTAACGAAACTTACACTGAATGTTCAAGATTACAAATAAATGTCACATGCCAAACAATTTTGGAAGAAAATGTTTACTGGCTGAGTAATGAGCATAGAAAGATAAGGAAATCAGGGTAGTACTAGCCCCGACACCATGTGTGTTGTCCCATATACATCTTTCTGTGTAAGTGATTGTTACTTTACCAAGACTCTGCCAAATTTATGATGATTTTGATGACTCCAGAACCTTGCATTACACACCATTACTTACATGCTATATGATCAACTTTTCTGATCCATTCCACACCTTTTCTTTCACAATGCAATCGCATTACCAGAACTCAAGTTTATCTTTAATCAAAGTCTTTGGAAATATTTTCAATACAGGCAGTGATGATTTTAACTCTTTAAAAAGACCTTCATTGTATAAAGTCTGCTAAAATAGTGGCTACTTAAACTCTTTAGAAAGGACTTCAATACACATTAGTTTAATACTACCGGTATGCCTATTGGTTTAAATGTATTTATAGTTAATGGGCCTTCGAAGAGACTACTGAAGCGGCGCTTATACTAACAATTTCCGTACACTCTTTACAAGAAATGTAATGTCATGATCGGACATAAAATACAATAACAACCGATGATGATATAGAATGAATCATGAGAGTATGATACATGCAATAAGCATCGCATGAGTAGGCATATAGGTAAGGCAAGTACTTACATTCACCGTCTTTGGGGGGGGGGGGGGCAAACTATCTATATCAATTCTTTTTTTATTTTTCTCTTCATTTCAAAACAATGCTTGTCTGCCAAGACTCTCAAGCCGAGCAAATATGTGTGGCCTTTAGCTGCAACATTCACCACGCTAAAGGCACATCAGAGATCGACATACACAGTATAACTTGACTGAAGATGAAAGCCATATCCATGAACAAATTATACTACAGTTAACGCAGCATTCACTATGAAAATAGACATAAATCAATCAATTAATTGAAGTCTAAAGAACATCCCATGATTTGATCAAGATCCAATATCTGAATGAATCTCAGAAAAGTCAGTCAAATATTCAGTATTTTATACCATTTAGATTAAGATTCATTTACATAATTCCTATAAATTCTATGAAATTCTCCTTTCTCTTTGCATGATTTGGTTTTATTTCAGATGTTGTTCTGTACCTGTGCGGGATAAGTTGGACTAGGTAGGTCTAGCCTTCTTAAGCTCCATTCTAGCTATAGCCTGACGATGCACCTCATCTGGACCATCAGCCAGCCTCAAGGAACGAGCTCCAGCGTAGAAATGTGACAAGGGGAAGTCTGAACATACGCTTGCTCCACCGTGTGCTTGCATGGCACGATCTACCACCCTCAGAGCCATATTAGGGGCTACTACCTTGATCATGGCTATCTCTGCTGCAGCTCTCTAGTAACAAAACATAAGAAGAAAGCCTCCATCATTAAACAGGTCAAAAACACGATCTACCACCCTCGGAGCCATATTAGGTGCTACTACCTTGATCATGGCTATCTCTGCTGCAGCTCTCTAGTAACAAAACATAAGAAGAAAAGCCTTCATCATTAAACAGGTCAAAGGCACGATCTACCACCCTCAGAGCCATATTAGGTGCTACTACCTTGATCATGGCCATCTCTGCTGCAGCTCTCTAGTGACAAAACATAAGAAGAAAAGCCTTCATCATTAAACAGGTCAAAAACACGATCTACCACCCTCGGAGTCATATTAGGGGCTACTACCTTGATCATGGCTATCTCTGCTGCAGCTCTCTAGTAACAAAACATAAGAAGAAAAGCCTTCATCATTAAACAGGTCAAAGACATCCTCATGTATTAAAGCCTGTCTGCACTAGTTTGGCCAGGAGGGATAAGACCTCCCTGCGTGGTCACTGACAGGTGGTTATCTCATCAAATCAGCTCTTACTTATCATAAGAAGAAGGGGATCATGATGGATCAACGGGTACCGCTTAGGCATTGTACGCTATGTAGAGGGCGCAACAGCTACAAGTAGTGCAGTCCCGCGTTAAACATGACTTTTCGTATTGTGCGCAGATTGTTCAAATTAAATAATCTTAAAGATGGGAATATATTTTTGCGATATGCAGAAATGAATTTCAGCAGCTGTGATATATTCAAGGGAACAGTTAATTCTGCTAGTAAAGGACATTGTTTAAAAAAAGCTCATTGTAACCAAGCAATTTTGCTATTCTCTCATCTTTGTTTCTATTGTGTTTAGCCATGATTCAACAAGGTTTTGTATAGTGGTAATTCAATTGATTCACAGGAGCTTGCTAAAATGAAGTTCAACTGTGCAATGAAAACTCTGTTGGAGATGAGAAGATATTGGATTCTTGATACACGTATGCAAAGGTTGCAGACTCCTCTGAATACACACATCTACATCCACATACCTGCCAACATTTGAAAATTAGAATTAGGAAGTTTTAGCACGGTATGCCTTCGAAAATAAGAAATCGCACTTGCAGCGGTTAATATGTACCAAAAGGCGAATACAATCATTCAACGCACACAATACGTCAACTCTCAAATCGCGGCACATGATAAAACAAGTGTAATTTGGCTTTAGCACAAGAAAGGAAAAAAGGAAAAAAAGAAGAAGAAAAAAAAAAAAAAAAAAAAAAAAAAGAAATTTTGAAAAAACAGAATATTCCAGATTTTCAGGTCCTAGAAATCCAGAAAAACCAGAGAATTCCGGATTATTCGTAAGGGTTGGCAGGCTTGCATCCAATAACATAGTGATTTGAATATAAAGACTCTTACCTTATTTCCTACAGTATCCATCAAGTGAGCTGCTTTGAGAGTGAGTAGTCTAGCTTGTTCAATCTCTATCCTTGATTCAGCTATATCTTCTTGGATGACACCCTGTTCTGCTAGAGTCTTACCAAATGCTACTCGATTCAATACCTGCAAAGAGTAACAGATATATATTACTAAATATAATGTGGTAAAATATTAAAAATGAATATAATAATATACAATATTTATATAGCGCACATATCCACCCTGCAAGGTGCTCAAAGTGCTCCAATATTACTGCTAGGCTACCGATTTTGGTGCTCACAGCATTCAAAGATTAATTCCTGCCAGGTACCCATTTACATCACCTGGGTTGAGTGTGGCAAATGTAGATCAATGTCTTGCCAAAGGACATTAGTGCCGCGGCGGGATTTGAACTGCGGACCTTGTGATCGACAGTCCGGCTTAGGCTAATTAATCCTTTCTGTACCATCATTTTGTCGAGATAATTGTCACATATCGGTACAAACATTCAAGAGACTTTTTTTTTATTTTATAAAGATTTGGTTGATGGTTTAAGCATAGAAGAATGTATGGGTATACACTTCACTTTATATGTTCCTGATCACTTTAGCCATTATTATTCAGAAACAAAGAATATTTAAGTTATTAGGCTACTTGTTTGACATCTGCAAACGATAAAACATGTAGGGTCTTAAGATATTGTGGTATTTAAACACAAACTTACAATCAGACAGAATGAATATTATGACTATACAAACTGTCTTTAAAGAAGAGTGATGTAGTCTGATGAGATCTTTCAACACTTACCCTATGTATCATGAGTTCTAAAGACCTCTCTGCCATTCCAACCAATCTCATACAATGATGTATACGACCTGGTCCAAGACGACCCTTTAAACACACAAAAAAACGTGAACAAGAATTGAATAGATAAGTATAACTGGAGGAATTAACTTTTTAAAGAATACTCCTCAACATTATTACATGACCTACGTGCCACACACATACAATACAGCACATCTACTAAAATGAATAAGTTTCTTGTCAATGTATGTACATACTATGTAGGCCTACTATGTGACAGAATATCAAAACAAGATTCACAAACACTGTCATTCAAATATATAATAATGAAAACTACTGTATAAGCTGTTACTTTTTTGGGAGGGTTTATCTCCTAAGGATATTGGCCCCTCATCATTCCGGAGCGCGAAAATATCATCATAAAATTATGTGCTTGCGTCCTCTTGATTGCTAGCCACTAGTAACTATCTTATGTTCGTAATGCAATGCTGTCGCCTCCTGCCCCTCGCGTTCCTTCTCTCCCGTGCGTATATTGCACAGCTTGCATGAAGCACGCACACAATCCTTGTACCGTTACAGTACTCGTCTAGCTGTATGTGGTGCGATGGGCTGCCTAAACTTGTGTGTGTACTTGCGTGACTGAGTCTGTGTGTGTGTATCTATTGGCGTGAGAAAGTTTGTGAATACCTAATGCCCATTCATTAATTATGTGTGCTATTCGCGAAAGCAACGACTCGCGAAAATGTCTCTTAGCCTGTCATTCGCGAAAGTATTGTATAAACGAATATATCAGCTTATACAGGACTGTATATCATGACCTTGCTAGAAGTTAGGAATAACCCGGCAACAAGACAATTTGGTAAACCAATTGAAGAATAGAGAAAGATCCTCCAGTCAGTGGATGAATACACATAAAATTATATAAACCACTATAAACTACTACATTAATAAATGATTTACGATGTGTTTCTCAGGAGGCTTTCTCTAGTGAAATTTTGTATTGATTTGAAGGTCTTCATTTGAAATAGACCACAGTTAAAGCATATTATAAGATGATGATGTGGATGCTAATCAAATGATTGGTTGAGAGTTTACACGTGACCAGGCATTTATTTTGCCTGATGCGTAATTTTGATAACGAGCGATCATTATCAAATGCTAATGACTGGTCATTAGTAAAATCATTATATATACATCATTTTATAAAACAAATAAAACATAATCTTATAAAACAAATAATACACATCATTTTGTTTGGTCATAAAATTACCCACACTCAGTACTTTCAAAATAGTCTAAAAACCCTCGGCTATCGCCTCTGGCATGTTAGACTGTTCCAAATGTACCTTGTGTGGGTTATTCTTACTAATGCCCTCACTGCTGTGTATTATTTGTATATCACACCCAGATCGGTGCACTACTCACCTGGGCAATTTCAAATCCTCGCCCTGCTCCCAAGATCATGTTCCCTGCAGGAACCCTGACGTTATCAAAGGCTACCTCTGCATGCCCTTCAGGTCTATCATAGAACCCAAACACTGACAAGGGTCGTACTATGCTCACTCCTGCTGCCTCCATAGGAACCAGTACCATGGACTGCTGTTGGTGACGGCTGGCTGATGTGTCCGACTTGCCCATGAAGATGCATACCTTACAGTGCGGATTCATAGCTCCTGAGGTCCACCATTTGCGTCCGTTGAGAACCAACTCATCTCCATCAATCTCAATCTGAGCTGATATATTGGTAGCATCAGAAGAGGCAACCTGAACCAGAGATGGTTTAAGATTGAAAGATGAATTGATCTTAGCTAAAATTGATTGATGTTTTCCCCATTGAATTTAGTAATAAAGTCCATAGCTTATAAACATGCCTTTTTCCTTCACAAACTTTTAGATTGTGTAGGTCTAATGCTCGATTCTACATATTTAAGCATCTTCTTTATTTCTTACCATATCACATAAAATGATGTACATTTATCAATGCAACCACCAAACAAGCCATTATTATGGGTAGGAAGGTCCCTTTCTAGGTTCTTAAAAAATGTCCTCTTCTTCATTTTCTACCATATATTTAAATTTAAAATAGCAGTGCATAATCATTTTATCTATTCTTTTCAACTCTTTACATGTCTCCTGACTACCATTTTGTAATACATTTGTAATGTTAAGTAAACCAAATTAAATCAAATCAAATTGAAAGAATTTCATAGTACCGGTATATTTACATCAGTCTCAACAACAAACAGGTCATTGTAGAATTCTTAATTTCAACATTTCAAATTTTTAAAACGGATAAATCAAATGTCAGTACCTAATAATAATAATCCTAACAAAATATATGCCAGGGTAATGAATTATAAACATATGCGATTAATTGCAACTTATTTGCGATTGATATCAATCACCACTATGTACATAAGAGAGATAGGAGACTGCAAACTTGCGATTGATTAGAGGTCAACTCTTTGATATTGATCAATCGCACCTCTTTATAAGAAGCAGGCAGACCTGGCGGGTGTTTCACGAAGACTAAGATCGGCTTTAAGTTGGAATTACTATGGCAGGCTGTTCATGCCATTAGTTGCTCTCACCATTAGTCTCTCAATTATAATCTTTAGGTAATATCAAAAAAGGGAAATTCTGTAGATTTGTGACCACGATTTGTACGTCCCTTGAGAAACCAATGCCAGGAATGGTTAGAGGAGCTAGTGGCATGAAAGGCCTGCCATAGTTAAGTTCAATTTAAAGTCCATCTTAGTCTTTGAGAAATACCCCCCTGGAATGAATAGAGACAGACTTACATGCGGTTCAGTCATTCCAAAGCAGGATCTGATCTCGCCGGCCAGGAGAGGTTTCAACCATTGATCCTTTTGTTCCTCAGTACCATACCTGGCAAGTACCTCCATGTTACCAGTATCAGGTGCGCTACAGTTGAAGATCTACATAGGCATCACAAACACATATCAAAAAGTCTTTGTGTTACTCCGTGGCATACCTAGCAAAAGCATGCATGTTTCCAGTTTCTGATTAAAAAAAAATTAAATGTACAAAGATGATGCACTGGCTCAGCAGTAGAGCATCAATCCTCATTACCAAGTCCCTTGGAGAGGACTTAAAGTGGTCAGTCACCCGATTGCTTACTTACAGGCATACACATGCTTTCTTAGCATTCATGTAAAACAAACAAACAAAAAACTGTGAATGTATAATCAATTACTGAAATAAAACAACTGCATGTTTAATAGTAATAAAAAATACACAAAGCTACAAAGGGACCCTAGAACAAATGCATTCCAAGTATTCTATGCCAGCGCTCGGGCAAGTCCAAGTGAGAAGTTTGGGATCAGCTGGGCAGTGTGCCCATGGTATGAGCTATAACTCAGAGGTACCTGTACTTATCAGGTTTTGTGATTGTGGCAAGGCTTGTATCATATTTGACCTATGGTATTTTGTCATGTATCTTTCATCTTCTACATGCAAAATATTATTATCACTATTATATACTCTTAAAATGTGGATTTACAGAAGAATGATGAAAATATTCTGGAAACGAATGAAAACCAACAAAGAGATATCGCACATGGCAGGGCGTAAACAAATTGCACTGGTAGGATTAGTTAAGGGAGAGAAAAGTAAAATACTTTGGTCATGTTAAAAGGCACCAAAGTCTCTTAAAGAATGTGTTGGAGGGAAGAGAGGAAGGAACTGGACCAAGAGGGAATCCCAGAATCAACTGGGAAGAGAATGTCAAGAACTGGAGTGGACTAAAAATACAAGAGTACACCAGAATGGCAGAAGATAGGGTGAAAGGGGGAAGATACTTAGATAGATACATGTAGATAGATAGTTAGATATACTCTTACTTCTGGTGCGTAGAGACAGCGTCCCATTATCTCACATAGATGGGCATACTCTAGGTTGGTTAAACCAGCTCCATACTTGAGTCCTGGATCAGACTCAACGGGAAGAAACAGGTTCCATAACCCTTCTGATTTAGCTTTACTCTGTACAGAGAAAACAAAGATAACCATTGAGTTTAAATATTGACTTCACAACATATATCAAATTAAAGATAAACTCCAGTACTGGTAAAAAAAAGAAAATTATTTCTCACAGAATCAAACGAAACTTACAAAGAATGTTCAAGATTACAAATAAATGACATGTGCCAAACAATTTTGGAAGAAAATGTATACTGGCTGAGTAATGAGCATAGAAAGACAAGGAATCAAGGTAGTACCAACCCCGACACCATGCGTGTTGTCCCATACATAGCTGTCTGTGTATGTGCTTGTTAGTTTACCAAGACTCGGTCAAATTTATTATGATTTTGATGACTCCAGAACCTTGCAGTGCACACCAATACTTACATGCTACATGATCAACTGTTTCTGATCCTTTCCACACCTTTTCTTTCACAATGCAATCGCATTACCAGTACTAAAGTTTATCTTTAAACTATACCGGTATACACTGCTGAACAAATATTAGATGGTCTTTTTTTAAAGCCCCGCTGCACTACTTATAGCTACTTGCGCCCTCTATATAGCAAACAATGCCTAATCGGTACCTGTTGGTCCCCCATGATCCCCTTTTTCTTATATTAATTGATTGAGAGCTGATTTGATGAGATAACCACCTGTCAGTGACCTTGCAGGGAGGTCTAATCCCCCCTGGCCAAACTAGTAAAGACGGGCTTTAATATGTAAAATTGTGTCATGACAATGATGATGATGAAGATGATAATGATAATGATGATAGAGGTGTTGTTGTGTAGTGGATAAGTCGCCGGACTGTGATCAAAGGGCTAAGGGGCTCTAATCTATACCACAGCACTATTAACGTCCTTTGGCAGGACATTAATCTACATTTGAGACACTTGAACCAGGCAATGTAAAAGGGTACCTGTCAGGAAATATTTCCTTGAAGTGCTAGAGAGCCAGAATGGAAGCCATGCTAAAGCTGGGATAATAATTGGGGAGTGCCAGGAGTGTCAATTTTGACTGATATGAGCGTTATACAAGATTCCACTATTGTTATTATTATAATAGAAGATGATGATTGACGATACTTACATTGATAATGATGATATTGATGGTATTAAAGACAATGATGATGACTTTAATGATGATGATGAATTTCACTATATACTAAGTTTAGTACCACGACAGAGCCAAGTTTTCAACTAGATTTACCATGTTGTTCTGGAGATTTAAACATGACGTAAAAACTACATTTTGAAGCTTAGCATATGGCTTTATTTTGTATTGATTACTGATATAGACAACTCAAGTCCTGTAATAATTAAGAAAATTGTAAATTGTATTATATAGTATTTTTAACCTACAACACAATTTTATGCAAATGACATCACAGTCATGATCCAGAGCTTGTTATTTTGTTTGCAGTCTCCCTATTCTGCTCTCTCTCTCTCTCTCTCTCTCCTGTTTTTCCTCTTTCATCCACTCTCTGTCTGGTATTACCATACTACTTTCTCTTCTGTCTTCTCTATATTCTCCATCTCTCTGTCTGGCATTACTTAATGATGAAGTAAAGCTACATGTACATGATGTTTGAACATCTTTCACATTACAAAAATAAATAATAATATGTGATTTCATTCTATGTTGTATCCACACTTTATGTCAAGATGTTTGTGCACCCGATCAGGTGCGGGAAGGAAGGCCTGTGGGCCATGGACACTAAGTTGACCTGTTCCTTACCCAGGCTACCTGGTCGGGTGCGCAAGTGTCAAATTATTGTATGTATTCATTATGTCCTATGTACATTGTATATTGTTTCCTGATTTTGTTTCTTTTGAAAGTGCCAAATAAATAATAATAAAAATAAAATAAACTAATAAAATATGCAAGGATCATGTGATGCCACAAAGGGCTAATTGTGACTATTAAGTACCATGACTGATCTAAGTTTCAGCCTGATTGACAGCGCCGTTTTGGATAAACAAAAATATTGACGCAAGGTTGAAGTGACATCATTCATACCCATTTAGCTGATTATGACTATTAATCACTATAATGGAACCAAGTTGCAATGTGACTGTCAATGTCATTTAGGAGATATGTAATTGAGGTCGAAACTACCTGTTTTTGCGCTTTGCTGGTGTGACGTTTAAAGATGAAGTTGAGTTCTGGTCATGCGATTGCATTGTGAAAGAAACGGTGTGGAATCGACCAGAAAAGGTTGATCATCTAGCATATAAGAATTTGTGTGTATTGCAAGGTTCTGGAATCATCAAAATGATAAGAAATTGGCCAAGTCTTGGTAAAGTTACAAACACTGTACACAGAAAGATGTATATGGGACTATACAAACATGTGGCGTAAAAAACCTCCCCCCCCCCCTCCCGAGTTTTAAGATGTACATGACATATTTAGAATATGAAGGCATTTGAAGAGCCATGCTTTTCATGGAGCATGTCTTATCTGATGTTCTTCCACACTTGCATAATTAGAATGATAACGCTCACAAATTATTCGTCACCTCTTCCCAGAACTCAACCTTCTCTTTAAGTGAAGTCTTTTGTATCCATAAGACTGATTAAGACTACTATAGTATAACTGTGTAAAGTTTCAGCTTGATTGACCTTGCTGTTATGGGGATCCAAAATAGCAATGAAACGATTTGAGGCTTTTCTGATGCGACGTTGAGGTGATGGCACTGATCTTGGAAACTTTAATTTTCTGATAATGGGGTATCATTATGCCAAATTTGAAAAAGTTACTATTTGCTGTTGCTAGACATGACATGTTAATATATAAACATTACTAAGTCTAGGCAAAATGCATGCGCATGTGCAATTTTCTTGCGTTTACCCAGTTTTCCATGTCTTAAAGATACTATGTCCCTTTAATTCTGTAGAACTTTGCAGGAATAATGAATATGTCATGAATGTCCTCTCTGTGAAATCTAAAAGTGAGCAGTGTGCTAATATTCAAACTATGCAAGGAAACCCATTTACTTGCTAGACTTCACTGTTAGACACTATTGAGTGACTGACTGGCTTTTCTTCTTCTTTGGTAATAACATTCATAAAAAGAGCTGTAAAGGGTACATGAGCATTTGTCTACATCAATAACCCACTTCTTGTAATGGCCAAAATGAAACTGATTGAATCTTTGCGCAGCATAAAACGTACGACCATTCGGTACAATGGTCTGAAAATAAGACTATTACTTACTGGCTCTATAGCTCTTAAGTCGATTTGACAACTAATAGTCATTATTTGCCCACTTAAAGACATTTTAAAGCCCCCCTTTTTCTAGGGAAGTTCTAAATTAGTATTATCTTTCAAATGCCGTTAGTATTTAACCTTTTCATTTGCCTGCAAATGAGACATAGTACCTTTAAGGGCTCAGAAATCATCCTTAATGAATGTGTTCAATTTGTCATTTACTTTACCTTAAGGTCTTCCATCAGAGGGTGTGACTTCCAATGATTTGCATGTAGATAGTATTCTTCCATTTCTTTCTCTGCAGGATAGATATGTTTGTCCATGAAGTCTAGGAGTTTACCGTGTAGTTCCTGCACTCTCTCCGACAATCCTGATGGTGTGTATGCAAACCCACCTGGAAAAGAAGAGAAGAATGCATTATTAGAGAGGAGACCTACTGCAAACCTACAGGACAATGATGCAAATCGACAAATCCAAACCCGAGAATTATTTTCAGTTTGCTAACTATGAAAGAACGAGAGGCCATTCCATAAAGCTGACCAAAACAAGCTGCCATAAACTGCCATTGATGCTCCCACACTCCTCAGCTTCAAGCGACAACTATCCAACCTGGGATTTTAAATGGGTCCCACGGGACCCCCTTTAAACCGTGCCACACCACACTATCTACTAGATCTTCATCACCACGATAGAGGTGGCCTTGGTAGTGTGGCCTTCAAGGTATATTCAAGGTTTATTAAACGTTCCAGTGACAACAGGTCTTGCTTGTTCCTAGATTTTCCTCAAACACAAACTTTGCCTACTTTTCAAATGGCTTTCAAATGGATAGCTCAGTCGGTAGAGCAGTGGTCTCGCAATCCGATGACCCGGGTTCGAAACCATGTCGATGCGCTAGTGCCATTTGGTAAGGCATTAATCCTCAGCTGTCTGGTTGCTTACTTACAAGCATTTATGCTTTCTTAGCAGTCAAGTAAAATAACCATCAATAACACCAGTTAACACCAGAAAACGGTATGTTTCAAAGTTGTAGAAAAGTTTTGTGAAATGAAAGTTTCCTTTAGGTCATTTTCATTCCTGGTTCCCATTTGTCAATACAATTGATCAATGTTAAAGTGAGAAAAATTGTGCAGATAAAATGCTGATTTTCTCTAAAATTGTCATTGGTAGTATATAACAGTTTTCAGATATTTAGAAAACTGGATTCATGCCCTAAATATTGATATAAAATTACCACTAGACATATTTCTTGATAAAGCTAATTGTGAGTGAAGATAAGTGTATTTGTCACATATATGTGACACAGCACTGCAAAGGTTAAACCTTCCAGTGCCATGTCACCACCCTAGCTTAAATGTCATCAAATTGAATACCGCCCTCTAGTGACTAGTCATTTAAAAAAGCTGTAACTTCCTTATTCCTTGCTCGATTTTGTTCAAATTTTCACTGATTTTTTATTCAAATCTTTTAAACTTTACAATAAAAGTAACTTAGTATGAAGGTTTTGGTTCCCTTTAAGTATGGTATATCTATTGTTTACAAGAAAGACAAACTTTAAAAACAACAACCTAAAACTGAAAATGAAAAGAAACAAAATTGGCATGTGGAGGATGATGAAGGAATAATAATAATAATAATAATAATAATAATAATAATATCAAATATTTAGGAGCGCTAAAAACAATAAGTACCATGGTGCTTACAAATACAAATACATGAAAATGTCTCACAGGAAGTAGATCACATAGATCACATAGATCACTGGGAAAAAAGGTAAGTTTTGAGAGATCTTTTGAGGGTGGCAAGACAGGTAATTTCCCTTATGGAAAGAGGGATGCTGTTCCAAATCTTTGGTGCAGCTACTGCAAAACATCAAGAGTCTAGATTTGGGAGTGATAAGTTAACATGTGTCGGTTGCTGAGCAAAGATTACGAGATGGTGTATATAGTTGGAGGGTGTTATTAAGATGTTCATATTAAGAATGAAGATATGGAGGGGGGTAGATGTTCATACCTGATTGTCTTGTTGACTGTGAGTAATGTCTAACAGGTACACTATGATGAGCAGCCATTGTAGAGAAGCTTCGAGAGGACATGTTCCCGCTACCTTTCAAACCCTGAGTTTGACTGGCGAGTGACCAACCCAAATCAGAAATTTGTTCAGCTAATGCTCCCATAGATTTAGCTTTGCCTGAAGCGGACTGACCTAAAGACAGTGAAACCCTTGTTATTTCTTCATTTAAGAGAATATTCAGTTTAAAAAAAAAAAAATCATTTATAAAAAGTCTGAAATAGAGGTAGAAAATCATCACAACACATACTAAATAATGAACTAAGTGGTTACATACATGTAAATATATTTTCTCGCAAACAGACAGTGAAAACCTTGTTAATTTCTTCATTTAAGCGAATATTCAGTTTTAAAAAAAATAAAAAATTATAATAAGTCTGAAATAGAGGAAGAGAATCATCACAACACATACTAAATAATGAACTAAGTCGTTACATAAATATGTTTTCTCGCAAACAGACAGTGAAACCCTTGTTAATTTCTTCATTTAAGAGAATATTCAGTTTAATTTTTTTTTTTTAAATCGTTATAATAAGTCTGAATTAGAGGAAGATAATCATCACAACACATACTAAATAATGAACTAAGTGGTTACATACATGTAAATATTTTTTCTGGCAAACAGACAGTGAAAACCCTTGTTAATTTCTTCATTTAAGAGAATATTCAGTTTTAAATTTTTTTTTTAAATCGTTATAAAAAGTCTGAAATAGTGGAAGAGAATCATCACAACCAGCTATTAAAGTGGTTACATAAATATGTTTTCTCACAATTTTTTTTTCAATATGTAAAATATATTGCAGATGATAGGGGAAGCATCCTGATTGGATATTTATTGACTTTGACATCTAGGGTATAGAATGTGCATTCCTAATGATTGGTACACTATCTTATATATGACTAAAACTAGATGGAACTTCGGTAAATCGTCCATCAGTTCTAATAATAATACGATCACAAGCTACTTTTGCATATATAATGAGCCCCATGATCTTTGACCTCATGACCCCCAAAAATACTTAATGAATTGCAACATTAACAACGTTTCGCAAGAGTTTCTCGAAACTTTTTTATCCAATTCTTTCTTACCACTTATCACTAAACCCACAAGAGTGACAAAAAATTCAGCTACTATTATTGATAATATATTTAGCAATATAACCTACCCCATCCCCAAAGCCGGTATCATCCTAAATGACATTTCTGATCATTTTCCAGTTTTTGCTAAGTTGTGTATAAATAAACTTGTCAAAAAAGCGACGATCACTACTCCATATCGCAAAATAACTGATGATAATATTACTAATTTAATCAGTGATTTAGACTTAATACACTGGTCGAACGTTTTTGATTCATTAGATGTTGACGAATCGTACGACTTCTTTATCAATAAGCTTACAGCGTCTTTAAATACTCATGTTCCCCTCACCACCCACCGGAGATCAAACTATAAAAAGATCCCAATTCATCCTTGGATTACAAAATCGCTTTTAAGATCTATCAACCGCAAGAATAACTTGTATTATAAATATATTACAAAACCAAGTGACGAATCTCGCTCTAAGTACACATTATATAAAAACACCCTTACCACTTTATTACGTATTTCAAAAAAAGAATACTATACTTCACAACTCAATTTGTACAAAAATGATATGAAGAATACATGGAAAATCATTAATGGTGTATTAAATAAGAAGAAAAAAGGATCAACAATAACAAAAATCAAAACCAATAATACTATCACCGATGATGCTGATACAATCGCTGAAAATTTTAACTCGTACTTTTCACAAGTGGGTAACAAACTGGCACAACAAGTGCCACAGAGTACCAAATCATTTAACGATTTTCTTGTCAACCCTAACCAAAATTTCATCTTTTTTAATCCTACAAACACTCGAGAAATTATAAACATTGTTAACAATCTTCTGATTAAGAAGAGCGCCGGGTTTGACTGTATTCCCAACTTCTTATTAAAGAAAATTATCAGAGCTGTTGTTCATCCCTTGGTGCATATCTTTAATATTTCACTTCATACAGGTCGGGTACCTAATCAAATGAAAATCGCCAAGGTCATACCCCTCTTTAAGAAAGGTGATAATCAACTCGTTACTAACTATCGTCCCATATCCTTACTTACCTCGTTATCTAAAGTTCTTGAGAAACTTGTTTTTACAAGAACAACCACGTTTTTTAAAAAATACAATATTTTCTCACACTTCCAATTTGGTTTCCGTGAAAATCATAGCACCTCGCATGCAATTTTGTCTTTTATGAAAACAGTTACCACTTCCATTGATAAAGGTTTGCATACTGTACTTTCTCACTATGGTATTAGAAGGAAGGCCTTGGAGTGGTTCAGGAGTTACCTTACAGATAGGACTCAATTTGTATCGGTTAACAACTGTAATTCTTCTACACTTCCTATTACCTGTGGTGTACCGCAGGGTAGCCTACTCGGCCCCCTTCTTTTTATTACCTATATTAATGACATTCAAAAATCTTCAAATTTATTATCATTTATACTTTTTGCAGATGACTCCAACATTTTCTTTTCTCATGAGAATGCGAACCAACTACTTAGAACTGTAAACTCTGAACTAAAAAATGTAACTGACTGGATCAAGGCTAATAAACTTTCACTTAATCTGCAGAAGACCAATTACATGCTATTTAGCAACAAAATCAATAGTTTGCCAGGTGAAATTATTTTTGATAACGCTGCTCTTGTTAATGTTTCTACAACCAAATTCTTGGGAGTGTTTATTGATGAAAAATTATCATGGAAAACTCACATCGATAATATATGCAAAACCATTTCACGAAACATCGGTATTATCAATAAACTAAAATACTTTCTTCCTTCTCGAACTCTTCTTACATTATATCATACCTTAATATTACCATACATTAATTATGGGATTATAGCATGGGGATGTGCAATACAAACACAATTAAATAGGATCCTACTGCTGCAGAAAAAAGCACTCAGGATAATATTTCAAACACAATTCAGATCTCATACAGATATTTTATTCTTCGAAAATAATATTCTCAAAGTGAAAGATATCTATGTGTTCCAACTCGGCCAATTTATGTTCAAACTAAGTAAAGACGACCTCCCCGCAATTTTTTCCGATATGTTCTGCAAAAATGCCTCTGTACACAATTACCCGACTAGACAACGGAACTGTTATCACTTACCCTTAACACGAACATTATTTGCACAGAATTCATTTGTCTTCGCTGGATGTGCCTATTGGAATTCTCTTCCCAACGATATAAAAGAAGCCCCTAGTCTTAGCAATTTTAAACGTAAACTTAGGAAAACATTAATCAGCCAATACTCCCCACCAACAAGCCAAGCTCAAAAATCTAAACCTACGGAAAGATAAAACAAATCTTTCCTTTTGTTATTCCTCCTTTTTTGTTTCTTTTTTAAGAATAATCTAAACAAGCCTAACGACCTGGTGGTGTACCTGCCTCCTGTCCCCATCTCCTTCTTCCTGCCTTTCTCTCGCTCTCTATTTCTCTCTTGCTCTCTCCCCTTTCTCTCTCTCTCTCTCTCTGTTACTATATTTATCTTACTTTTATTTTTACTTTTACTTTTTTTTTTTTTTTGTATTCCCTTTTAGTGTGTTTTACTGGTATTAGCTTTCGACCATATCAAATATTTAGGAGCGCTAAAAACAATAAGTACCATGGTGCTTACAAATACAAATACATGAAAATGTCTCACAGGAAGTAGATCACATAGATCACATAGATCACTGGGAAAAAAGGTAAGTTTTGAGAGATCTTTTGAGGGTGGCAAGACAGGTAATTTCCCTTATGGAAAGAGGGATGCTGTTCCAAATCTTTGGTGCAGCTACTGCAAAACATCAAGAGTCTAGATTTGGGAGTGATAAGTTAACATGTGTCGGTTGCTGAGCAAAGATTACGAGATGGTGTATATAGTTGGAGGGTGTTATTAAGATGTTCATATTAAGAATGAAGATATGGAGGAGGGTAGATGTTCATACCTGATTGTCTTGTTGACTGTGAGTAATGTCTAACAGGTACACTATGATGAGCAGCCATTGTAGAGAAGCTTCGAGAGGACATGTTCCCGCTACCTTTCAAACCCTGAGTTTGACTGGCGAGTGACCAACCCAAATCAGAAATTTGTTCAGCTAATGCTCCCATAGATTTAGCTTTGCCTGAAGCGGACTGACCTAAAGACAGTGAAACCCTTGTTATTTCTTCATTTAAGAGAATATTCAGTTAAAAAAAAAAAAAAAAATCATTTATAAAAAGTCTGAAATAGAGGAAGAGAATCATCTCAACACATACTAAATAATGAACTAAGTAGGTACATAAATGTGTTTTCTCGCAAACAGACAGTGAAACCCTTGTTAATTTCTTCATTTAAGAGAATATTCAGTTTAAAAAATAAATCATTTATAATAAGTCTGAAATAGAGGAAGAGAATCATCTCAACACATACTAAATAATGAACTAAGTAGGTACATAAATGTGTTTTCTCGCAAACAGACAGTGAAACCCTTGTTAATTTCTTCATTTAAGAGAATATTCAGTTTAAAAAATAAATCATTTATAATAAGTCTGAAATAGAGGAAGAGAATCATCACAACACAAACTAAATAATGAACTAAGTGATTACATAAATTTGTTTTCTCGTAATTTTTTTTTTCAATATGTGAAATATAGTGCAGATGATAGGGGAAGCATCCTGATTGGATATTTATTGACTTTGACATCTAGGGTATAGAATGTGCATTCCTAATGATTGGTACACTATCTTATATATGACTAAAACTAGATGGAACTTCGACTGCGTGCAGTCGAAAATGATGCCTCCGCCATAGAGCAATTTCACAAACCACAACATAAGCAATTTCAAGTTTAATTGTAATCCATCAACAGGTTCTCAGAAGATTGTGATTATAAGCTATTTTTCATAAACATGTATGGCCCTTTTATCTTTGACCTCATGACCCTAAAATCTGATCAGTTCATTGGCTTTGCAAGATACATAAAACTGTACATGTCTTGAGTTTGAAGGTAATTTGTCCATTGGTTCTAATAATAATACGATCACAAGCTACTTTTGCATATATAATGAACCCCATGATCTTTGACCTCATGACCCCCAAATCTAATCAGTTCATTGGCTCAGCAAGATACATACATGTCCCGCTTTTGATGGCAATCTGTCCATTGGTTCTAATGATGTGATCACCAGCTATTTATGCATATATAATGAGCCCTGTGACCTTTGACCTCGTGACCCTAAAATCTGATCAGTTCATTGGCTTTGCAAGATACATAAAACTGTACATGTCTTGAGTTTGAAGGTAATTTGTCCATTGGTTCTAATAATAATACGATCACAAGCTACTTTTGCATATATAATGAACCCCATGATCTTTGACCTCATGACCCCCAAATCTAATCAGTTCATTGGCTCAGCAAGATACATACATGTCCCGCTTTTGATGGCAATCTGTCCATTGGTTCTAATGATGTGATCACCAGCTATTTATGCATATATAATGAGCCCTGTGACCTTTGACCACGTGACCCTAAAAGTTGATCAATTCATTGGCTCTGCAAGATACATACATGACCATCATTCGGTTCTTGGGATAACACGATCACGAGTTATTTTTGCATACATAATGAGCGCTGTGACCTTTGACCTTGGACCCTGTGACCCCAAAATCTAATCAATTCATTGGCTCTGCAAGATACATACATGACATCAGTTCGGCTGGAATCCATCAATCGATTCTTGAGATAACGCAATCACGAGAACAGGACGTACAGACGGACGGACAACCCGAAAACATAATGCCTCCGGCTACTTTGTAACGGAGGCATACAAATAAAACCAACCAAAATAATAGACATTCAGCAAAAACGACACACTATTTATTGGTTCCCAAAGTGTACAAAATTTATCCAAATAGTAAAAATGACATTACTTTGTAAAGGTAACCTGGTTGTGTATATTCTGACCTTGTAGGGAACGTTTGTAGACCCCCTGAAGAATAGCTGCAATCCTGAAGTAACTGAAAGCCATATAGAACTGAAGATTATCGATCGGTTTAAGGCCTCTCTTCTCATAATACAAGGCTGTGAGGTCTTCCAAAGCTGGTATACCCAATGCATCAATGTCCAACCCTTTGAATCCTAAGCATAAGGAATAAATGGTTGATTTAAGGGTAGAGGTGTCGTAGACGAGTGGATATGTCACCGGACTGTGGATCACAAAGTCCGCGGTTCAAGTCCCACCGCGGCACTAATGTCCTTTGGCAAGACATTGATCTACATTACAAATATTTCTTGTTTGTGAGTGCATTAGCGAATATGCCCTGCACACAGGAAGTCACAATCAGAAAATGAATGAGACTTGTTAAGTTCATTATCTGACGTAAATGAGTTAGCCAAGTGTACTGATATTAATATGCACGTGCTCAAAAACATGAACAACTATTTGTTTTATAAAAATGGTTTGCAGTTATGAATATAAAGTTGAGTCGCACAGTCGTTTTGGCTGCTTTTTGCTTTACTAAATGACACCAATACTGCGCATTCAAAATAGTGCGTCTGACTGACTATTTACCTTTGAAGAGTGGTGATTCACCACTGGACATGAAATATGGCAGACAGCTATAAGCAAGGTCCGAGAAAGGATCACCAAGCGTTGAGAGTTCCCAGTCCAAGATGGCTAAGACTTCTGGCTTCTCCGGATGAAATATCAAGTTATCTAGCCTGGGGGGTGTTTCACAAAGATCCTAAGTTAAACTTATCTCTAAGTTGGACTTAAAAATTATGGAAAGCCATTAGCATCTTTGAAAATATTTTGTAAAAGTTATTTTGAAAGGCATAAAATATTGATTCAAATCATTCATATTTTCTATCATCAAGGAGACTTCATGTTCTGGATGTGGAATTCATAAAAAGTCTTGAATACTTGAATTTTTGTTTTTGAATATATTTCATTTTAAGGCTCCAATGGCTGTCCATAATTTTTAAGTCCAACTTAGTGTTAAGTTCTACTTAGGATCTTTGTGGAACACCCCCCAGATGATACAAGAAAATATATATACATAGAGAAGTAAACCAAAGGGTTCATTGATATTTTGGATGGAATATTTCAACATCCAGGCTCAACACCAGTATGATAATTGGTCACAAGTCTCAACCTTCAGAAATAGTTTTTAATTGATCAGCCGCGAACGCAATTGCCCATCCAGCACTCAAAGTCGCCATTTTGTATCCATTTCATGCAATTGTGCATTACACCGTACATTGTGGTAGGGGTATATATCGGACACCAAATCTCCCTGCTATCATTTTTTAGCTAAACTTCCAGTAATTTATAAGAATATTGATGAATTTGGTATCAGTTTGTAAAAAAAATAGTGTTCTACGAGAAAATTACGATTATTTTGTCTGGTTTTTTTTTCCCCCGTTTTTTTCTTCTTCTTTTTTTTCCCTCTTTGAAATGTCAAAGTTGGGGGTGCGGCCTATGCGGCGCTGCGGCCTCATCGCTGGCAAATACGGTACTTAAGAAACCTGGACATATAGGACAACCTGCCTACAAAGACTTGTTTGGGGGGCTCTCCTGTCAGCATATATACATACATAGTTTTCACTGCGTGTTAATTAAAATATCTAATAAATGCGAGGCCTAAAAGAAAAAGTTGTTGTATTGCCCTTTACGTGCCAAAACCCGGGACGGTCGGTAGGATTTCTTTCTTTTTTGTTTGTTCTCTTCCTCAAAACTCAAAACGAGGAACGTCGCCTAAATCTTGTTGGTTTCTAGCTGGTACAGTGCATGGTATATACGCGTAAACAAGGCTGTGGTCTACTTACCTGAAATCCCCATGAACAACAGTTGTGTCATCTGATTTTGGAGCATGTTGAGGCAGCCATTCCATGAGTTTATTCATAGACTCAATTTCATGGGTTTTACTAGCGATGTACTGCTTAGACCAGGTCTTCACTTGTCTAGCAACATACTGACCTGTCACAAAGAAAATCTCTTAGATATAAATTCCAGATTTCATACAAACTATATATCGTATATTTCTTCTATACATTTTCTTTGAAAAGGCACTATCAAGAGAGTATATTGGTTACTTTCATGGTTGCTAGTAGCAGTTACAGTAAAATCATTCAATTGAAATTTGTAATATTTATTTCACATGTGCAATTTACCTCATTCTGCGATACATGTTTATTAAAAAAAAAAAAAAAAATCGAACCCAATTGAATCAGATCCTACCATGCTAATTCACAGAAACACATTTTAGTTATGAAATCTACATAAAGACCTCCTGTCTACAAGGAATGCATAATTTGTAGCACATAAAATCTATACAAAAATAATTTGCATATAACAAACATCTGCTTATAAACCCATTTCTTGTCTACTCTGAGCAATCTTTCTAAACAGGTTTCAATGTAATTCATTACGCATACATAAACAAGTGTGAAACCCATTTCTTGTCTACTCTGAGCAATCTTTCTAAACAGGTTTCAATGTAATTCATTACGCATACATAAACAAGTGTGAAACCCATTTCTTGTCTACTCTGAGCAATCTTTCTAAACAGGTTTCAATGTAATTCATTACGCATACATAAACAAGTGTGGTTAAACCACATTACATGGTTCTCAAGTTCTTGTGTGTAAATAATTGGTCCAGAAAAACAGCTCCAAAAATCCTCTGCACCACATTTGGCAGTGGAGGCAGACAAGTACAATTGGGATACCGGTAGTTATTTGATTGATGACTGGCATATAATTTATAGGATAAATAATACAATTCTAACTAAAAAATCCAACACATGTACATCTACAATCAATGACACACACATGTGCAGATGAAGCATAATGTATACCAGGATAATTGGAAACAGTCAAGGAAATTGGTACTAACCATGCTTGCCATAGTTGTCTAGTCCCACCTGTGCTACATCTACGTCGTGTATCTTACACAACACATCTACCATGGCTTTGTAGATGTCTTGTCTCTCTGATGCCTCCATGCCGGGTAGTGTAGGGTCTTCAAACACTCTTCCTGCCACGTATTCCATCACATAGAAAGGGGTTCCAATAACACTACACAAAGATCAAAGGATACCGTACTAGCTGTTACCACATCTTGCTGCTTTTACAGTTTTAGATTCAGGATTAAAAAACAATTCACATATCATAGCAGGACTTTTCATTCAACCGATTCCTTGCATCTATTACATCTAATGTATCTTCAGACTCAATTGTATCTTGTTTTAGAACTTGTATATTTAGGAAGATGGCATATTGTAGTTGATCAATAGTGCTTATTGACTGTATGCTTGACTGATTTTCTAACTTTTAGGGAAGGATTCTCCTAAATAACTTTTCCCATCATCTTTTCTCACTATCTTATTTTAAAGGTACTATATGTCCCATTTGCAGGCCCCAAAATGAAAAGGTTAAATTCCAAAGGCATTTGATAGATAATACTAAATTAGAACTTTCCTCAAAACAAAAGGGCTTGAACATGTATTTTTGTGGGAAAAATGACAGTTAGTTGTCGAATTTAGCAAGCGCGCTTGTTAAATTAAATAGTCTGATTTTCAGACCCTTGTACCGAATGGTCGTATGTTTTGTGCTGCGCAAAGATTCAATCAGTTTGATTTTGGCCACTACAAGAAGTGGGTAATTGATGAAGATACATGCTCATGTACCCTTTACAGCTCATTTTATGTATGTATTACCAAAGAAAAATAGAAGTCAGTCAGTCACCCAATTGTGTTTGACAGTGAAGTCTAGAAAGTAAACAGGTTTCCTTGCATAATTTGAATATTAGGACACTGCTAACGTTTAACTTTCACGGAAAAGACATACGTGACATATTCATAATTCCTGCAAAGTTCTACGGAATTTGATGTTGGCTGCAAAAGGGACACACTACTTTAAAAGGAGGTGTGATGAGTTACTAGTGGAAGGTCCTTGGCTCTAAAGCAACTTGATGCACTATTGCAATTCAATATTTACGGGCAATAATCATCAATTACCAAGTCCCTTGAATAGGGTTTGAAACTGAGGGTTCACTTGTTGCATTATTATCTATAAGCTTTCTGAGCAGCTGGGTAAAATCAATATCATCAAACAATATCTAGTGTAAGGGTATAGATCTTCTGAATGTAAGAATATTTTATAACACTGGGTTCTAAGATGTACTAGGCATTTAATAGCTCAAATGACACCATGCAAGTGCCCCTGCTTCATTCTTTCCTACCACACCTACAATGTACTGTGCAGAAAAGTTCTACCGGTAATCAAAACGCTTAAAAGGCATATGTACGGCTTTGCTGCATGTATGCGTATCTCTGGTGTGCACAAAATTAAGATACAATGAATTGCATGTAGTTGCAAACGGCAAAGACATTCATGCGCACGCTGAGATGCACATTAGTACATTACACTGTTTGACTGCGCTTATGGGTCATTCCACAAAGTTGGGGCAATTTTTGTGACATACCAGAAGTGAGAAACTATGTTTCCTATCAACTGTAACAATGTTTGCTCAAATCGAGTTTTGCATAAAAAAGCATACCAAGTACTCAAGCTTTACGGTGAATCAATATTATGGACCCGAAGTTTATGTTATGCTATATGAATATGGTGTCCATGTAACGCTGGTGAAAAGAGAAATATGTATTGAGAAAAGATTTTGAGGAAAAGCAACTGAAACACGAACAATTCTAGCAGGGCACTATATTTATATTCATTGCATACAAATCTTCAACAGATAATTTCATCTTCCATGTGTAGTAGAAGATCTCATACCTACGTTACATGGACACCGTCATATTTTTTGCCCCAACTTATACTTATACTGTGATGTCATTCAAAGCAAATGGCAGCCCCATGAATGGCGATTTTTGATGTTTTGATTGGGTTTGCTGTTTATTTCTTGCATTCATGTTTTGAGGCTCGTGCATTAGTGATAGGCACTGGGCTCACTTACATGTAAGTCGCAATAGGCTGGCAACTGAACTCGACAAGTATTGTTCATTATCCGATTTTTACTTAACCTGTACGCAGTGCATATTCACTTATGCACTCTCAAACATGAATTGTTTGTATAATATAATAAAGTGTATGATTGAAAGGCTACAAGGTGTTGTGGCGTGTGCCTGTAATCCAGCTAACAGTGAAAGTTATATAAACTAAGTCAGCCGAGGACGTAGGTTCGAAACCGAGTCACGTCTTTCGGATGGTGACGTTTAAAGGTCGGTCCCCGGACGTAAATAATCATATCTGATTGATACACATCTGTAAAACCCCAATACACACACACACAAGTTTGTTCAGGTTTGTGATAATATGTGGGCTATAATTTTTTTAATTTGATATTCCTACCTGTCATCCTGGCAGAGGCCTAACAGAGGAGGGACTGGTACCCCAGCCTGTCCTAATGCTTTCATCACCTCATACTCTCTCTCTACCATATGAGCCATTGGCAGAAGCTTTCCTGGAGGTTTCTTTCGAAGCACAAGTTCTCTTCCACCAAACTTCACAAAGTATGTTGGATTCGATTGTCCATGTTTGAATTCTCGGATAGTGATGTGATCTTGTGATGACCCCACTCCTAGCGATGTTAGGTAGGTTTTCAGATTGTCTTCGTTGAGTTGCATTCCCTTACGAACCGATGTAGTACCAGGCTGGTACCCTTGGACAGGAAACTGAAGACACTGGTAGAGATCATCAAGGGCTTGTTTTGTATTATGCACCTGTGAAAACATTACAAAACTAAAATTACTTTACATTATTAATATACAGGGGATACAATGGATTACAATGGATACTTCCATGCACTTAACAATGTTCATTATAACTCCATGGTTATTAGCTTCAAGCTTGCGAATAACTGTGCATTATCCCACCTCCTCCATACCAGGAATGTTCACTTCATGATTAGCACTGTTCACATACGTCAATCGTAATTAACGGTGTATTAACCGCAACTTTTTTACCGCCATCAAAAGCCGGGGTGCGGTTTATACACGTTACTGACATAAATCATGCATGCTGCAAATTCCAGGTACCGTATTTTCCGGCGTAAAGGCCGCAGTATTTTCGGGTGAGAAAAAATCAAAAAGTCGGGGTGCGGCGTATACGCAACAACAACAAAATTCAGCGGTCAAAACATCACGTCCATTTGCACGTATGGGACTATAGGAACGGTAGCATGACTAGACAACGGTACAGGACAATTCTAGAATAACTCCACACAACTTACCGACAATTTTATGTTGCATAGTTGACATGAAGACGAAAAAAATTATTTTTCTAATAAAATCTGCCGATAGATCTAGATCTAAGTCCGTACCATTGCATCGCCAAAAAGTAAACAAAGGGACAGGCCGTTACTTACGGAGCTAGCTGCGCAGGTCGAAAAATACTATTTCGGATTACACCGCACATCGAGGAAGGGGTATTGTAGGATACCAAATCTGCGTACGATACAGTACTAGCTTAAAAGTCGATGAAGATCTGCTAAATTATGGTCATTTTTTAGGTTAACTTCTTGTTGATTTATAAGAATATTGATGAATTTGGTATAGTTTGTAAAAAAAAAAGAGTGTTCTACAAGAAAATTACGATCATTTTGTATGGTCCGTTTTTTTTTTTCTCTTTTTTTTTTTTTTTTTTTTTTTTTTTTTTTTCCTCTACGAAATGTCTAAGTTGGGGGTGCGGCCTATACGGCGGTGCGGCCTTTACGCGGGCAAATACAATCTCCGCGTTCAGCGGCGGTCAAATTCATATAAGGTACGACCATACGCAATCACATGGGCTATCTCCAATTGTCGAAGGTGCCCAGTCTCTTCTCTGTAAATGTGTAAATGAATAGCAACTGCGCGCCAATAAGGTCCAGGCGTAAAAGCTGTGTTATAAGATACAGAAATGTGAAGCATATTACACTTGGATCATCATTTAAAAAAGAAACATGGCGGGTTTATGCATCATATGTGAACAAGGCTTAAGAATGGTAAAAGACAGACATTTCATTAGATGTGGAATGAACAGGGGTGATAGTGAGCACTAAAAAAATAATAGGATTTTTGTTTTCCCCTCAACCATGCCCCCCTTGAGTAAACAAAGAAGAAGAGGATTTGCAGGGAAAAAATGGCATCTAACAACATTCCCCCCTTTCGAGTTAGAAAATGGGGAAAAAAATAAGGCAAAATAGGGAAGAATAGAGAAAATATGGGGGGGATCGGGAAAATCAGGATAATATAGGAAAGGGAAAACAAATCTGGATTTTTTTTTTTTTTTTAATCGGAAGAAGAAAAAAAAAATTGGGAAAAATCCAAAAAAAATTGGGAAACCGATTTAAATCAGGTTTTTGATCAGGCCTGAATATAGTCTATCCGATTTGAGTAAGGCCCAGAATGGTCATATAAATATTGATATTAAACTTCTTAAGCCTACAAGCACAAATTGGCAACTCAGTGACGTATATCTTGCTAGGTCCACTCCCATATGCTTTACACTAAACATTTTGGAAAATGTATGTTTTACCGTATTAGAAAATTTGATTGTACATGCACCCAAAATATGTTTCTATATGAATCTATTCCGTCATCAATAACTGAGAAAATGACGGTTAATTAAATATTCTGTACAGAGCAAATTGGAGAGGTGCTCGCAAGATACGTCACAGAGTTGCCAATTTGTATTTGATTGATGGCAACTTCAAGAATTAATAACTTTCTTTAATATTTTTATTCAAACTTTACTGAACTGATCCTTCCATTTTTCTGCTTCTATTTAGACCAACTAAAGATTATGGTGGAATTCCTCTCTGATGAAAACAGCACATGTGAAACATGTATATATCGTGAATAATTTGGAAGAAATAATAGCAAAACAAATCATGAAAGGAAAATCCAGCCTTGATAGTGCCCTAAGGAAGAAGATTCTTCGGAGGAAAAAAAGAATATAATCACATTTTTAACAGGATGGGAAAACTTTCTTATTATTGGTCCAATTTATTTCAAACTATCGCCAATCTGTCCATCTTTTTTTCCGCTCATATACAAATGAACATATTACAAGGGTTGGATTGCCCTTAAATAATAGGTGGATGGATGGATTGATATGGATATTCTTTTTAAGTTTTAATTTTTCAGTACAAACAAAAAGTTAGATTGTAGTGCAGATGAGCATATTTACCTCAATTGCAGGAATTCCCATTTCTTTAGCCCCTTCGATATTGTCTTTGAGATCATCCAAGAAAATGACTTCATCTGGCTTCAATCTGAGATTCTCAAGGCACAGGGTATATATCTCAGGATCAGGCTTTGCATAGCCTACACAACAAGATTCTATAATCTGGGGATAAAATAAAATCAGCCTTAGCATGGTCTACATAACTAGACTCTAAGATCTAAAGATAAAATAATATAATTCTTAGCAAACTCTGCAGAGCAGGGCTCTATGATCTGATGATAAAATAAAATCAGCCTTAGCATGGTCTACATATTAGACTCTAAGATCTAAAGATGAAATAATATCAGCCATAAAATAGCCTAGACCAGTGTTTTTCAACCGGGATGCCGTAGCACACTGGGGTGCTGCAAGATCAATTTTTGTAATATTCTTTTTAACTCATTATTTTGGAATAATTGATTTCGTTATTTGAAGAATAATAGTAGAAGCTGCTAAAGTATGAGGAAACAGCACTTTAAAGATAATCAAGTGTCTTTCTCCAGGCTTGCTTCGCTTGCTCGCAACCTCTATAAACATGATAATTTCTGGCAGCAAAGTGCCTGAATATCCTCCATATTTGAGCAACTAGGTGCTTGAATAGCCGTCCACTTGACAGTGAGGTGCCAAATTTGTATCATAATCTTTTATATCAAAATTACATTTTTACCATGCTTCTTCGCTTCACTTGCTAGCAACATTAAGAAACAGTATAATTCTTGGCAACGAGATGCCCCAATCTCCTCATATTCTTGCATTGAATTGACCGCACACACAATGTAGGGCGGTATACTCGAAAGCGGACTAACTTTAGTCCATGGTTTAGTCCTCCGACTAAGTATGGAATGCCAAGTGTCAATATGAATATTTTGGGAATAATTTATTCTGTCACTAAAGTAGAATAAAATGTTTTCATTAAAGAAATATTTTGTAATAACATAGTTAATTACAACAATTTAACTATGAAATGGTTATGTTATCATGGTAATTTAGGGACATATCAAATTATTCAAAAATATATTTATATGGACAATAAGTTGGAGGATTAAACCATGTACTAAAGTTAGTCCTCTTTCGAGAATACCACCCATAGTGATTTCTGTATTCATGTCAGGGAATAATTTTCCTCAAATTTTTTGATTAGCAATTTCAGCCGATGGATAAATATTTCAAATGAAATTCTGTACATTTCTATGGAAGAAAACTGCTACACAAAAGATATTTTGTATAGCAGTCATGTAAAAATGCATAGCAAATTGCGATGCGATACCAGGAAAATTATTCCCTGCATGTATCGGTCCAGTATTAAAGGTAGTACTCTTGGCATAGCCTACACAGCATGAATGACTGTACAATCCAAATAGTATACAAATAATATACACCAGTGAGGGCATTAGTAAGAATTACCCACATAAGGAACGTTTGGAACAGTCTAACACGCGCGAGGCGGTAGCCGAGAGTGTTTGGACCGTTTTGAGTAAGGGTAATTTTACTAATGCCAGAACAAAATGATGTGTATTATTTGTTTATAAGATTATGTTTTATTTGTTTTATAAAATTATGTTTTATAACTAATGACCGGTCATTAGAATTGGATAATGACCGGTCATTATCCAAATTACGCATTAGGCAAAATAAATGCCTGGTCACGTGTACGCTTTCAACCAATCATTTGTTTAGGGTCGACGTCATCATCTTATAACATACAAACTCTTGCATTATATCCATCTCAAGGACTTTCTTCATGCAACTATTAATCAAATTATATGATGTATAACCAAACTAACATTTCAAATGGAGAGCGGGGGGTGGGGGAGGCAGACAATTATATTGTGCTAAATTTGAAGCAAGAGAAACCATGCATTCTCCTAGAGTACACAGCCCCTAGTTAGAGAGTATTGTATATATCTACTAACCACGTCAAACAAGTTGCGGTTTATTGGTAGAGGAGAAAATTGCTGGTCCTCGTAACGCCAGAAGTTTGACAAGACAGCTGTCTTGAGGCCTTCACTACGTACACACTGGACTGCGTCAATCATCTCAGGAAATGGCTCTGAGATGTGTGATTCAAAGAACCCAAGAAAGTCACTGAAGTCACAGTCTATGCCAAGCTGTTTAAAGATAAAAAATAGCAGATGTTTAATTTATTTATTTATTTATTCATGTTTTCTTTATAAAAAGCAGGGAAGTCCCATTCAAGCCGCAAGGCCTGCTTTACAAGGGAGCCCTGCTGTCACAAACAAATTACATTTAAAATATCTTACAATACACATACAAATACACAAAATATACAATAATTTAAAAAAACATAATTTAAACAAAATATAAAACATTTTATACAAATAGGAAATTAAATGAAAATGGAAAAAGAGAGAGAGTAAACGAAAGAGAGAGAGAGAGAGAGAGAGAGAAAGGACCTTCTCAGTTAATGACCTTCTCAGTTCTGAGCAGCAGGCAATCTTGTAAAAATTCTGATAAAGTCTACTCAGAGTCAGAACGGTGTTAATAACTTGTACTCTTTCACACAAAGTTGCATGTACTGTCCTTCTGTCTCTCAGCTGACAATATTGTCTACATTCATATTATTTTTTTGAAGAAGAGCAAGTAATTCTTCATGAAATTTAAACTGTGATCAAAGTGTCAAGTCAGTAGTCATAGAAACAATGTTTGTATCAGGATGAACAGTGATAAAAGGCATAATTGAAAGCCTGTCTTTCACAATGCTACTTCTAATACGTACTAACATGAATTGCAAACTCAGTGGCACTGTAAGGGTTAACATACTATGCTGAATCTTCCAGTTTTTAAAAATTACAATGTTCACTTCAATCTAATTCAATTCAATCAGTACTACTTCTAGTACCAGAACTCAAGTTTAGCATGGCTCTTCGCTTTCCTGGGCAAGGACTATAAAGACAACTGTCCATTCATCTTTCAACTAGTAAAGGGGGGTCCTTCATATGAAGAAAAGACCTCCACCCTCTATATATACACACCCTCAGAATGACTGCTTTTCTTGTAAAAGTAGGGTAAATTTGACACAGGGTGCAGATGTTGGAGGTTAAGAAAAATTTCTTCCTTTCCCAGCCGGAGAGCAATTTTAATGAAGAAATAATTATAAACTACCAAATCAGGGTAATATTGACGTCCACACGTTATTTCATACTAACTATTTCTTTGCCTTCTTTTGTAAATGCTTGGCCGAATCTTTCAGCTGAGATACGACCTCTTTCTAGCTGTCTGAATGAACCTGTTTTTCCTGCTGCTACAATCAGGTCCTTCACTGTACCTATAGGTACACCTTTCATTCTTTCATAATCTGAATAAAGAATAAAAAAAGGAGGTTGATAGTAAAAACAATGAGTGGGTGCTAGCTTGCCTTCAAATCAAGCTTTAGGATGAAAAAGAAATGTAGCTTGAATTGGTGATTGATGAATAAACAAAAGCCAGACAAAAGAAGAGTAATTGCTAGGTGAAATTTCCTTCAAGCCTTGCAAAGAAAGTTACTTCCATGGGAAAGTGTCCTGGGCTAGATCTGTAGACTTGACACAACATTAACATTTGTCTTCATCATATTAGCTTAAGATATTTGTTGATGAGTAAAAATTGGCAACAAGTATTTAACAACATAATACACAGATCTCATCTCGATCAGAAATGTTAATAATCAATTATTTTACTGTTCACTTAGCGGAATTCATGAAATCTAAGTTGGAAACTGCTTATGTCTTCAAGTAAAATTGAAGCGCAAATGCTGTGCAAATGCCGCTTACACTGGCGAGCCTGAGCCCGTATAAGCCTGCGGTTTCTCTGCATTTGTTCAAACAATGTTTGAAGTCTGAAAATTTGATTGAAGAAATAACTTTTTAATTCATTATCTTTTCATACATTTAAATAATTTTCATATTAGAGTCTTTTTAAGCACTTTATATGTTTGCCGGGTATATTTCTTTTAGAAATATAGGCCACATTAAATGTAGTCTAGATTCTATTTTTTTCCTTTTTAGGGCTATCCATGTTTATGTGTTATAAATTGTCGTAATTGCATGTTGCTTTCAGGTGGAATCACTCAGCAATGGAGTAGGATTATCTCAGGTTTATATGGCTTAAAATCATGCTGAGAATGAATTTTTTCCAATGATATATATTTTATAGTAAATATCTGAAAAAGTAAAATAGTTGCAAGTTAAAATCGACCATCACATTTAGATACTTACAAGAAATTGACAATTCTTATGGTTACCTGCAAATATAGGGTATGGCTTTGGTACCAATACTCCGCCCAGGTCAAATATAACAGCTCTTGTCTTGTGTCTGACTGTTGGTTGGCTTAGCTGTCTGTGTCTACTACCAAGCATAGTCTTCCATTGTACAGCATGGCACCATCTATGCCCAACTCCACTCCTTAATAAGCTCTGCATGATTCTGAGATATAAGAGAATCAAACCTAGTCAATCAACGCATTCGGTATAAAATTCTCACTGATTCAAGTCATACATCAAATGATTTCTGTATACTTTGAAATGCATAATGTGGATCATCATCTCTTGAATAAGATTTGAATTGTAAATGCTGTGTAATTGGTGTATGCATGACTTGGGGTACGTTTATGCTCAGCTTTTTCTGGCCAGAATGAGGCATCTGTTACGCGCTTAGTTCAAAACACGGTTGCGTCCTTTCTCATTTATGGAGAATCACCTAAATAATCGCCGATCGTAAACTCACAAAAAGGTGCGTTTACGATCAGCATTTCTGCAAAACCTGCAATTCTGGGGAAGCATAAACGCACAATCATTTGTAGACGCGTTTAAATGGGGTCAACGTAGCATGTGCAGTGCAGGTTTGTGAATCCAGCTGCAAGGCCACCCAGCCAGAATTGCCTGGAGGAGCCAGAGAAGTGAGCATAAACAGTACACCGTGGAACTGCGATTACGATGAGCGTTTACGATGAGCGTATCAAATCGCTCATTCTGCCTTCAAAACTGAGCATAAACATACCCTTGGAAACCTTCAGAGTTCAGAGCGAGGGATGTATTACAGTATCAACTAGTGCTGTAAGTCAGACGCTATGTTCGTGTTCGGTTCGGTTCGGCGGAGTTCGGCAATTTTTCACCCGAACTTGGTTCGGTTCGGGGTTCGGTAGTATAATAGCAAGCAGCGTTATTGTCACGGCGGTCGGCACTGGGAGGGCCGGCCGGCCTGCCTGGCCCGACCAGCACGGAGGACCTCTGCACACTGCTTCCGACCAGTACGAATTTCACATTAAAAACTGCTCTAAATGTAATTATTTGTGAAGAAAAATACTACTTACATTCGTATTTCCGTCTTGAATCGTGTTTTATTTTCAATTTTAAAAGAATCATGTTTTCAATTTGTCAATAAATGATATGTTTTAAAGATTTTCCGAGACGGTTGTTGTCTAATGTTAGAGTCATGAAAGCTGCCATCTGAATAGAAATTTAGGCTCGTCAATAACTGTTTTTTATAAGTTTTTATTTTTAATAGGAAAAATATAAAATCCGTATTTTTCCTGAATAAATAAATACCATACTATAATATATATTTATTTCATTATTTATATTGTAAAATTTGTCCGATATTGTTACAAATTAATTAATTTTTTATTTTTTTTGAATGGGTTTGAGCTGAAGATATTTTTATCACGCACATGTATTCTTGTTTATGGCTTGCGATCGCGACGTAGCGTGGTCAGGATTTGGGATTTAAATGGCGCCAGTGAAGTCGCGCCCACCACTGGATAGGCATAAATCACAAAGGCGGAAAATGGGAAAAAAGTAAATATAAAATGAGCAATCTTGACATAAAACTTAGGTACAAAATGACAAGTTTATTAGCTTGCAAAAACTTTTATATTTTTCTGCCGAACATCCGAACCAGGCCTTTGCGTTCGGTTCGGTTCGGTTCGGTTCGGAAGTGCCATGTTCGGCGAACTTCCGTTCGGTTCGGCGGTTCGGCTACAGCACTAGTATCAACACCGTAAAAGCACACAGTGCAGTTGTTATCTCAACTTTGCACGATCTGTGTTTGCTACACCAAATTCAGTACAAGCACACCACAGTGTTCTGTTAGCATACAGCCTGAAAAAAGAAGTCACAACAATTAATAAAAACAAAACATAGCAAATAAAATTCCCCTCTTCCCTAGCTAATAAACATTCAACAATATTCTCACCTACATGTACCGCAATCTTCAATGATCCTGTGACAGGATATTTTAATACCCGGTACATTCAGAGTGCCTTGGCAAGAGCTCAAATGAAAAATGCTCTGGCTAGTACGTGTCCTAATGCAAATATAGCAGGTCACTTCTCATTCGATAATTATAAGCACAATTGTTAAGAGTCCAAAGGTCAGGAACCTTCAACCAATAAGGAATTTAAGGAGCTACCAGCTAAAAACGACCTATAGGTAATACAAACCAGAAATAAAACATACATTGTGGAAATCCCAGGCCATCGCGACTAAGGTGTGGAATTTTGGACAAGCAAAACACTTATCCCTCCACTTTATTTAAAATACCAAGCTCATGAATCAAAGGAACAATCACACCCTTCATCAAGAGACACGTAAAAATGGGCTCCATTACATACAGTCATGGATGGAAAGCATACCAGTTCTTGAACAGCAGAGGATACCAAACACCATACTGTGGAACATACAGCCTTTTCACACACAGCTAAAATTCTATAAACATGATTAGTTTAAAGGGCTTTAAACTAATCACCTGTACATGTACATACGACATCATTCACACACAGAAATTTTGTTGCGATCGTTAATCGTTTCGTGATTAACTACTGCTCTTAAAATGCGCAGTAGTGCCATTGCGCATTGAAGGTCAGGTCATATCAAACAGAGCGCTCGCTCCATCCAGTTTAAACACGTTTAAACACGAAAAACCGTTCACACACAAAATGTCAAGCTCTCTAGATACGAACTTTGTATCTGCAGCCTGCTTTTAGGGGCGTATGAAATCGCGACTTTGTTTCTATCCCATCATCGTATAAACGATGTTCACACAGGGAAAATTTTCTATAAACATGTTTAAAACTGTTGAGTTAAACACGTTTATACTAATCATCTCTAGATACGATGAATTTTAGCTGTGTGTGAAAAGGCTGCTGAACACAGCACCAAAGAGCGCTAAATACATTCAAAAATCGAGGTGCATTGAGGGTTCCTGACAGTTGGTCAAAGAATACTTCTGCAAACTGAATGAATCATACATAGTTCTCCAATTTTAGTGCGCATCTAGATGTGAGGTGGTTTGAAGTTCTAAACAGTGTAGTACGGAAGAAGGACAGGATCATAGAATTCTGTGCTCTTATCCAAGAGACATGATATACATTAGTCAAGAATCCATTCTCTATATTTTTTTCTTTTCCTTTTCCTTTTCCGAAAGAGAGGAGCCTACCCTACCCAAATCAGAGGCTAACGAATGAAAGAGAGAAGCCGACCCTACCCAAAATCAGAGGCTAACGAACGAAAGAGAGGAGCCGATCGACCCTACCCAAATCAGAGGCTAACGAACAAAAAGATTTTTGGCCTTCTTCCCACCAGACCGTGTATGGGCCTGGGGACACTCCAGCAAAGCATATAGTCAATGCTAATGCGTATTGACCTCTAGCGCTGTATAATTGCTGAGAGGCAGCAATTGCACTCATTACACACAATTGCACACTAATGCATGTGTACACAATGAATACTAAGTGGCTGATCTGCAAGTTCGACAGTAGTGATTCTTTACAATTTTGATATATTTGGATGCCCCTGTGGATGTATTATAAGCACTAGAAAATTTAGCCCCTAAAACACTTCTGCTTTCAAGAAAAATTGAATCTAAAAATTTACCGGAGCTCCCTGTAAATTGTGATAAATTTCAAATGGCGCCTACGGCTGTACAATGGTAGCTGCGACCATGAAAATCTCAGAATGTGATAAATAATTTTCAAACAGGAATAGCTAATCGGTCGATTTTAGTCAAGAAACATTGTTTTATAGCTTAATTAATATCTTGACCTTGAGAGGGAGCTATACAACATAAAGAGTTTATTATTTACAATTTCATAACTTTTAGACTCGTTTTCGACCGCGACAACGATCACTTAATATTGTAGGATCGCATATGCTTCCAATATGTTCATTTTAACCAAGTCCATGACCCCATACCAACACTTTGTATTACCTTTAAAGGTACTACAGTATGTCCCATTTGCAGGCCCAAAAAATAAAAAGGTTAAATTCCAACGGCAATTGAAAGATAATACTAATTTAGAACTGCCCTAAAGAAGGTGGGGCTTGAAAAAGTCTTCAAATGGGAAAATAAGGACTTTTAGTTGTCAAATCGACTTAGGAGCTATAGAGTCAATAAGTAACAGTCTTGATTTTCAGCTCATTTCATGTATGTTATCACCAGAGAAGAAAAAAAGCCAGTCAGTCACTCAATAGTGTCTGACAGTGAAGTCTAGCAAGTAAACGGGTTTCCTTGCATAATTTGAATATTAGGACACTGCTAACGTTTAAATTTTACAGATAGGACATGTATACATGACATATTCATAGTTCCTGCAAAGTTCTACACAATTTGAGGTTGGCTGCAAAAGGGACATAGTACCTTTAAAGCCAAGGTTATGCAAAGTTTTTGGAAATTTAGAAAATTGGATGCATATATACATGTAGTAATTCTTTATAATTTTGATATATTTGAATGCCCCTGTGGTTGTATTATAAACCCTAGAAAATTTAGCCTCTAAAACACTTCTGCTTCTACTTCTGCTTTCGAGAAATAGATCTATGTCAAATAGCGCCTAATTTAAGCCTTAGGATATTAAAGGCCATTCCATGCCGTAGCTGCGACCATGAAAATCTAATTTCCAAACAGGAATAGCAAATCGGTTGATTGTAGTCAAGAAACATTGTTATCAGTCTTGAGAGGATATAAAGTGTTTATTATTTACAATTTCATCACTTTACTTCGATTTCAACCGCGACAACGATCATGGAATATTGTAAAATCGCATAGAGGTCTAGATCTATGCTTACAATATTGTTTATTTGAACCCAATTCATGACCCAATACCAATTTGAGTTTTGTACAGTGGGTTTGAAATGTTGAGAATCAATCTAGAGAGCTTGAAATAGAGCAGACGTTGTGCACGAACTGGATATAGGTCTAGGCCTAATCACTCCAGCAAAGCATAGAGAGTCTATGCTAATGCGTATTAACCTCTAGCACTGCACTACCTGTTAATAGGCAGCATTTGAATACATGAATAGTCAATACACTCATAACACAGAGATGCACACAATCATGCCGATGCGGCTGATCGGCAAGTTTGACAGTAGAGACTCACAATTTGAATTTTTAAATTATTCTTTCTAACATCGGAAAGTTGAAGAAATTGTATTTTACTGCTATTTAGGTGTCATCAATTGTCACTAAAGTACCGATTTTGAGTGAAATCAGTTTAGTTTTGTACAGTGGTGTTTGAAATGTTGAGAATCAATAGCACAGCTTTTAATACACAGCCAGGATAGTAATGCAGCTATGGCCTAATGGCTGCAGCTCGATCTAAGTATAATGACTAGTCTAGATCTAAGTTATGTGTACATGTGTGCCAGGGGAAGGTTGAGACGGGGGTTGCCAAATGACAGTTTCATTAAAGAATGACCCATACGTACCAGACGGTTACTTCTGTCTTACTACTTGGGCGGTTTAGGCAAAATGAATCTGGAGAATTACCGTAACACTAAACAGCTAGGCCCTACAACCAGTAGTACAAGTACAATCCAGAGAAACGTAGACGGAGAAAGAGAGTGGCAAACTGGCAATGCGCGGCCTACAGTAACTGTAGAAAATCTTTCTTGTTTACCGGTACTCACGTACGGATGGCCATGGCTTAGGCCTAGTCTGCAAGCACAGACCCTGGTCAGTCGTAAAAGTGAGTCTGCACTGTAAGACTACCATAGGCCATGTACTGTAGCTGCTCCTGACATATTGACACAACCAGTAGGTAGCTGGGCTAGGGATCTCTCAAGGCACAATTATTTTTTGATAAAGTGTCAATTTAGGGTCTGTGCTTGCAGACTAGGCTAGGCCTAGGGTGTAGGCAAATTCGAGAAACCGAGCGGTAGCTGTAGCCTTTATCGAGACGTTTCTTATTTCTTTGCTGTTGGTGTGAATAA